>JAYESA010000008.1:209448527-209673527 GCA_036927795.1 Iris macrosiphon
CAAGTAGATTCGTCCGGAGAGTAATGACTCCAAGCGACACGAACAATTAAAATCGTTCGGTTACGCAGCACATTTTCTTTGCGATCTAGTATCTCCACGGATACTATATATATATATATATATATATATATATTACATATGTATCTATACATATGTATCTATAAATATAACTTATATATACATTATTTTTATATTTAAGTTTTATATAGATATTTGTCCCATCTATAAACCAGAAATAACATAAAATTGACCTAGAAATCTAGTGGGTTAAACCTACTTAATTATATTTCATCAATTAATGTGAATTATTCATGATATAGATTATCTGGACCCCGTCACACACTCTTGACTTGTTTCACCCGCTTTGGATCCCATGCGAGTATAGTCTCTGATGGTTTTTTTACTGATAATTTCTATAACACATGTAGTATTGTTTACTTGATTCCTGACACGGAGAAAGCTGCTATTGTTTTTTTTTTCCTTTAAATTAAGCTATTTACTCAGAAGCTTGCAATTTTTGGTCATGTGAGTAAAACATGCAATATGCATACTCGCCTCCTGTTTTATACTTTTATATATTTCACATTTTAGGCACTGTCCGCAGTCCCCCTTTTCTGGAATCGGTTCTTAGGAGTATCCTTGGTATTTATGCTTCTCTTTGTTTGGAGCAGAGAGTATCCAAATGCTCAGATCAACATATATGGCCTCGTCACAATGAAGGTAGCTTGCAGAGTTCCAATGCTTTTTCTGGTTTTGTTTTGCAAAATTCTCCTCCTGTCTTATCATTTCCACATTCCTGTTTCTGTAGGCATTTTATCTACCTTGGGCAATGCTTGCACTGGATGTCGTCTTTGGATCACCTCTGGTACCTGATTTTATGGGGATCATTGCGGGACATTTATATTACTTTCTAACCGTTGTGCATCCTCGGGCTGGTGGACGAAATATTCTGAAGACTCCTATCTGGATGTATCCTTTCTGTAGTTTTCGTTCTTATTATAGGCCTATCTTTTATATTGCATTCTCATAATATGGTAGCAGTTTTTGTTCCAAGTCTATAGCCCCTGAAACTGATTGCTAAGTACTTTGGGTTCGGTGTGGGATATGCAAGCTTATGTTTATGGTGAAACCCACAACCATGCTAGGAAGGGTCATTTTTGTTTATCTTCAATATCTTGCTGGAAATCCGAATCTCCCCTATGTGGGAGATGCAAGTAAGGTGAAATTTGCACTGGACAGGTATGTGCAGTGATTTGAACCTAGAACTTTGGATTCAATTCTCTGACAACATGTTCATCGTATTGTAAAGTTAGACTAGGGAAGCTATGACATGAACCTGAAATAACATTAGTTATTTAACATGTTATGAAGTTATTTTCTTTTAGAAATGGTTTCTCTAACCTAAACATGCGTAGTTAATCTTTAAGCTGTTTTCCCTGACTAAGTTGTTATCCAGACATAGATTGGTAGCAAGGTGGGGGATTGGGATGCAGACAAATACCCCAACCACTGTTCGGCCAAATAATGGGTCATCATCTAGTACTGCTTTTAGAGGCAGAAGCTACAGGCTCAACGAATAAGAAGAAAACTGTTGCCCTTTTGCAATGCCCACTTGCTTGTTTTGACTCAAATGATGGAGGTTGCTTATTAGACTAATTGAGATCTGTATTTGATGAAGATAATGTAAGTGTAGACCTATTCCATTGGAGCCCCTTAATTTTCCCTTTAAATTTTTTCTTTTCTTTTTTTGTCGGGGCAGGGCATCTAATGTACTGGAAGTTACCTGACTCCAGTCCCGTTCTGATTTGAAACAGTCAGTCAGCCATAGATTAGATTCAGTAAACAAAATGTGAAAATATGGATCTTGTGCTTCAGCCAGACTCGGTATTGACTCAATATGTGGTAGATGCCATAAACTTTCACAAATTGGGCTTTAGTCTCTCTATAGTGTATCAAGCCTTTACAGCCAATATAGAGTGCTTCTTATAATGCGTAAGCTTTTACAACCAATATAGGACTCATATTATGAATGCGCAGTCTGATCCCCCAATATAATCGTTTTCAGGTTAGATACTTGATTATTTAAACTTTGCACATTAAAGTTCGTTAAAAGTTTAGATTGGATGAAATCGACGTATATTTGAAGACCAAGATAATGCAAGATAAAGATGGCAGTTTTTTTAGATGTCCGACGTAACGTTTGGGGATTTTGTATGTCTTTTGGGTCCATTGTTTCTAAATTTTACCATCTATAATTGGTAGGAATAATATGTTCTCGTGGTTTGATCTACTGATCTTTTGTCACTTAGTCAGGGTCTTATGTCTCTTACCGGTAACCACAAGGGTCGTTTGAGTTCGACTAGAGAAAGAGAGTTGAGTAAACCAAAAGCCCATGGCTCAAGAATTTATGAATTCATTAGAAGAAAATTAAGATATTTTGCAAGTAAATATTAAAAAAAAAAAATTGTAGAGCATTATAGTTTGAGTATATTGTTTTCAGAGAAAATAGTTTCCAAAAAATTATGAAAGAGAACCAAAACACCTTTACTAAGGAACTTTTTTTTTTTAATATATCACTTCTATACGCACTTACTGAGGATGTCTTTAGCTTTTATTTTCTTTTATTCAAGAAAAAAAGTATAAAATAAAAATAAAAATAAAAATAATAAATAATAATGAAAATGAAAATGGCAAACTTCTTTGATAAGGGACGGTTGTGGTTTTCAAAAAGTCCTTAGCAAGCCTTCCCTTTTTTCTTCTTCTTTAGTTTCAGCCAAAAATATGAAAAAAATTAACAGTTCTTACGTTTATCTTATTTATTTTTTAAAAAAATTTCAAAGAAAATTTAAATAAAAAATTAAATGCCTTTAGTAAAGATGTTTGGATTTTCTTTTGATAATTTGTACAAACTATTTTTTCTACATACAATATATTCAAATTATAATATTCTACAAAATGTTTTTTGAAATATTAACAACTTTTATATAATTGTAACTTGTGCAAGCCTTGTTCATTGTTCTTGGTATTTATGGTGTATCTTGTGCAAGCCTTGTTCATTGTTCTTCTTGTGCAAGTACAGACATTGGTTCATGAGAAGAGTAGCGTCCTTCTTGTGGAAACCTGCGTCATGACGTCCATGGTTGGATCCACTATACCAGTTGGGGACGGGGAGTATGTAGTGTAGATATATGATCATACCCTTCTTATGCATGTCTTGTTTCTTGTGAGTGTTGGTCATACATCGCACGTATGACTAGCCAGACCCTTATTCCTGTGCAAGTTTCTTGTGCAAGTTTCCAAGCCGATCACATGTTAAAGCTGGTACTCACTCACTTAGTCATTAGTATTTCTTGTTCATTCCATTTTGCTCATTCTTGTATTTATTTTCAGTATTTTCTTTATTACGTATCTCTTGTACGTGTATATGACATCTTGTATATACACATCTATTTACTGCTACATAGTTTATATCATTGATTAGAACTGCTGTTAGAGATGTACTTCGCTCCATTCCTGACCGAAAAATATTTTTCAGAGGATCCGGGAGATTGGAGTCCGACATACTATGGACTTCGACCTATAGATGATGCAGACTTGGACCTACTAGTTCTGGAGTGATTGTCGGGAGGTTTATCCGGATCACTAGTCTTTCATAGTTAGTTTTTTTTAGTATTTTGGTACCGGATTTGTTTCCGGCATATATTTGAGATCTTGGATATTATTTCTATTATTGTTGATTATATTTTTGACTGTATAGTTATGTTAGACTTCTTTGATATCTTATCGTGCTATAGAATTGTGATTGAGTATTGTGTTGAATTGAGTTCATTACTCTCTTCTTGGAGTTGAGATATTATTAGTGGTTTATGCATTATTGTGAGATAATTAGATAGTATAGTTGACCAAGACAACGTTCTACCGCCGATGCTGCGGCGTAGGCTGGGCGTTGTTCTCGACTTGCATCCCTACACCGGGTGCGGGTCGTGACAGGAAGCAAGGGGATAAACGTTCTCTTTCACCCCCTGAATGCCTATTGATAGGCTCCAAAACCGCATGAAGGGATCAAGACAATGAACCGAGTGGTTAATGAGAAGAACCTAACACTTGATCCACGTGATCCTCTTTTATCTCCTCGAAAATCGATGCCTCGAGCCCCGTGTCAGGAGACGACACGGAATCCCAAGAGATCCGCGCGAAGGTAGAATCAAATCTCGATATTTAATGCAGATTTGACAGCATGGCAGAGCCCTCCATGCGAAAACCTCTACATGCGTCAACATGACGAAAACAGACAGTTAATGCGTGTTGAATTCATGCTTTTTATTCAAAGTATTCCAGACTTAGCCAAGTCTGAAAACTTTGAAGGGGGTCTTGTAGAAGAATGAAAATCCCCCATGCGCTCCAGTTTACAGTTAATAAATAAGTAAGGTACGCATAACTGCGGTGGACGCATAACAGCAACAGACGCATGACTCTCTCGGACAGGCCGAGACTCATACCGTTTTGTGACGCATCGTCCCTACAGTCACATCAAAGCATTTATGACTCTGACAAAACAGATAGTCATTCTGACCACCTCGAAGCATGCATCGCTGATTGGAATCCGTGCTGACAACTGCGTCATAATTACTCTTGGCAGTATACAGCTGTTCAAATGCCACGAAAGCAGAAAATGACAAAAGATCCATGCGTCTCTGGTCCAATGCGTCCCAGAATCCATACGTTCCATGCGTCTTTGGCCTAATGCGTCCCAGACACTATGCGTTCCATGCGTCTCTGGCTCCATGCAGTTTTCGGTTCCAGGCGGCTTCGACTCCACGCAGTTCACATATGTGGCCTGAACGACCACAGAGCAGGGCGGTCGCATAAAACCCCCTGACACAGACTTCAATGTCTGTCAGAAGTTTTGACACCCCACCCGTCGTCCTGAGATATTTCGGAACCCGTGCAGACGACGACTCAGGAAAAGACAACAAGGCACGTCAGTACATTAATTGCCCCGACAGACGGGCCATGCCATGTGACCTACGTATGCAGCTTCAAAGACCCATGCGACTTCGACATCATGTGGCCAGAGCGTCCACCTGACCAAGGCCAAACAAGAGGACGCATGCGGCTTCAAGACCCATGCGGCCTCGTCCACATATGGTCAGAGGGTCATTCCGACCAAGACCAACGAGAGCTTCTATGCGACTGCAACAATATGCGTCTCTCGTCTCACAAGATTTTCTGTTACAACTGATGATGATTTCTCGCGCAGTTAGGGGAGACCGAGCGTCCAATTGACCTAATTATGCGCACAATAGTCCCGAGATCTCTTCAAACAGAAAATCCTAATCGAACCCACGTGGCAGCCTGCCCACACCATGCGGCTACCGTTACGGCCGCATCTAGCTGAAGGAGCCCCATGCGGCCACCAAGCACGAGGATATCCGACACCCATAACACGACTATAAATAGCAGGGTACTACCCCTATACGAGAAGGGGGCTGGCTATCTGCTGATTCACACTAGAACCAAGGAGAGAAGCGTCCGGATCGTCCACGGAGTAAAGAGAGTTGTTACACTCCTAACCCTCCATCTTCATCCCCCAGTTCAAAATAAATTTGTACTTAGATTGTCTCTTAGGACTCTACTCTGTACTCTCAAGTTTGTTAATCAAAATCAAGTCCTCTTAGCTCTTCCTTTTGATTTAAATGCCAAACAAAGGGTTTATAAAAAGGCTCATGCAATATACAACAAAGAGAGAGAGAGAGAGAGAGAGAGAGAGAAAGGTGGCAATAGTGCCATTGCAACTTTGGAGAGGAAAAAGAAGGATTGGAGGCCGTTTTAGAGAAGGAGATCAATTTGGGGTATTTCTTATTGTCTTTTTTTTTCGTGGTTGTAATCTATTTTCTGTTCCAAAGAGTTGCGGTGATCCGTGTTGGATCGGTGAGGAGCTTGTAGAGGGTGTAATCTCTTTATTCCATTAGTGGAGGTTCTTCAGGGTTGGACTCCGATCATCTCGTGTGTTTTTTTCATCTGGATTTTTACGTAAAAATCTCTGTGTCTGCGATTTGTGTTAGGTGTTTTTTTGTTTGTGCGTTTTGCTCGGATCTCTCGCAGGTACTCTCTGGTTTGGGAAACAGTTTTCACGTTTCGTTTCCAACACTAACCCACGTACATGAGCTATAGCTTGAGTCTCATAATTTCTACGTTCATAATGTAGAAACTCATTTTGTAGAATAGTAATGTTTCATTTGGAGCCCTTATTTCTATATTCTAGATTTCATATTATTCTTTTACTGCATTATTTTTTGACTACACAATCTTTGGGACCAAAAGTCATTTTATCATTGTCTGCTATTTCCATACAGGTCCAATCCATTCTAGATTTATTTTTGTTATAATTTAGGTCTCAAGATGCATTTTTTTGCTCCATTTACTAATGATGCTCTTAGAAATGGAGAAATCTTAAAGTTTGGTATTTGATTGGTTATTGAAACGAGTTAAAATCTCTTCCTCTCTACTTTAATACTTCCAAAGTCTCGTTCCAACAAAAAGTTAAATTTTCGAACTCATTTCAATAACCAATCAAACGCTAAACTTTAAGATTTTTCCATTTCTAAGAGCATCATTAGTAGATGGAACAAAAAAGTCCATCTTGAGACCTAAATTTATAACAAAAAGTAAATCTGGAATGGATTGACTAAACGCGCGAAGTGGAAATACAAATTTTTTACTTCCGTGTCTTACTTCGGAGAAAAAAATTCCGATGTAAAAATTTCGATTCTATGGCATACGAGATTTACTCTTTATGTCACTTTACAATAAATTTTTGCTGAGCAAACAGTTTCTGTTGCATTTCATGCATATAGTATGATATAAAAGGGGGGAAAATAATAAAAAAAAAGGGAAAGAAATGAATGGAGTGGGGGCAATCAGCAATGGCAATCCCCGTAATTGGAGACCAGGTTATAGTTAGGAATGACGTCCTAAACAAACGAACGAAATTAGGCCATGGAGTAGTCGGATGCAAGAAATTTGGTTGAGGGCTGCTTTGGTTAATTGCTTGAAATTTAGTGGTTGGTTCGAGGATTTGGAGGAATGAACTCTAACTTTGGATTTGATATCAGGTTGGGAGATTTGTTTATAAGATTTATTGTGAAGTAATATAAACAGTAAAATTTGTTTGTCATTAAAATTATATACAGTGTTTTTTCTTTGAAAGTGGAAGGTGTAAGTGAATATTTTATTTTTATTTTTCACATAGTACTTTTTGTTAGATTTTTTTTTTCTATTTTAATATTTTTTAAATTATAAAAAATATAAAAAGTTATATTTTTTTTACTTACTTCAATAACTATTCAAATATCAAATATGAGTATTTTTCACTTCTAATATTAAATTCTTTAAAACACAAAAATAAATAAAAAAATTACTTCATTTTAACAAAATATCAATTCCGCATGATCCAAACATCTACTTCGTTGTTTGCATTCACTAGGTTAGTGTATGTTAGAAATATTGTGTTTTTCTTATTGAAAAATTTCAGAATACAAAAATTAAAATTAAACAATGTTACCGGCCTTTAGGGAAGTCGTGCACGAAGCACTGCCCTAAGAGTTTATTCGGGATCTGTGTGCAGACGTTTCCGAAGCTCCTAGTGGTAAAACCCCCGCATTACCGGTATCTCGTTGCCGCACACGACTTGGAGAGAATGACTAGGACTTAGCTCTGTCCAGAGCTTGGAGATGAAGAGGAATGAACAGAATGTTGAGAGAGGTCCTGAGTAGAAGATTTTCTTATCCGATTTACAAAGAACACAACTGAATATATAAAACATTTGTGTAACGGTCAGAATTAATTTACGATTAATTCAGCCATTACACGAATGAACCTGGACATGAATAATTGTAACGGTCCAAAACGTTCAGAATTAATTTTGTAACGTTTAGAATAAATTCCAACGGTTAAGGAAAAAATTAAATGAAAGAGAGAAGAGAAGCAAAAAGATTTTTAGGGTCCCAGCCCGAAGAGGAAATCGGATCGGCATTCGGCGCCCGCAGATGTGGGCACGTACCCGCACCCGTTACGCGCGCCGAACCGAACCGAACCGAGCCGGGCGGCGGCGGCGGCGGCGGCGCGCGCATGTGGTCCAAGGGGTTCCCCACACAACAACTTAATAGAGCAAAGGAGAGAAAGTAATATATGTACATAGGAAGATTTTGGTGCATCCGATGTGGGACTAAAGAAAGGGAGAGGAATTGAGCTTTTGTAAAAAACAAACAAAAACAAAACCAACAGTGTATTCAAATACTAGCTCGTAAATTATTATTTTGCAGACGTGTACGCACTACTGTCTGGTGCTTGTTCTGCCTCAATAATACTATATATTTTCTTATCTATTTTTTTTTCTGTCATTGACAATTGCCAGAAGAGAAATGACTGTTTCTACATTTGATTTTCTTTCTTCTATGGCAGTGAGTCTCTCTCTCTCTCTCTCTCTTCAAAAACGGAGTACAAGCATCTACTAATTTTAATATTAGTAATAAAAATTCAAAATGTTTAAAAAATATTCTAAAAACAATAAAATAACTGATCCCCAACAGTGTTATTTAGTTGCTCATATTCGTAAATCCTATATAGCAGTAATAATAATATTAAAAAAAAAAACACACACACTTATTTATATATATATATATATATATATATATATATATATATATATAAAGGTCTAGATTAACTGGTATAAATATTTTTAATAAAATATGAAGTATCAACATAAAAATAAAATAGTTGACAACTATATATCTTATTGAAAAAATATGTTACGACAAGCAGTAGCGAAGTCGTATTTGTTATGAATATATCTCTATTCTTTATAAAAAAAAATTAAAATACTTGTCGTGTAAGTAAAAATTAAATAAATAAATAAATTTTAACTAATTGTTTAATTACGTAATATTATAACTATAACCAAACATCTCTTCTAGCTCATGTGGTTAAGGTGGAAGACATTTTCCTTGTTGTTAGGTTTAATTCTGTGTTTATTTATAACAAATTTAAATTTTTCAACAATTTTTTTTACGTAATATTTATTTTTTAATAAATGGTGAAATATTTATAAACGATCTAGACGACATATTTTTGAACCGTTTTCAAATCTCTTTATAAATATAGAGATATATATAAAATAATAATATTATTTTTTTGTTTTGAGTGGGGTAATCAATTCGCCCCTTCTCCCTTCGCGACGACAAGTCAATTTTAATAGCTTCCGTTAATTTAGAGAGAAAATGAAAAAGTCTTGGCAAACTGAAGATTGGATCGAAAAAATAGACTAACGTGTCAGTTTTCTATCGGTCGAAATAAATCTGCTGACACTAGCCTCCCCTAGTAATGTAGACAAAAAAATTCAATCAATAGAAAGCTAGAACGTGATCGCGATTTCGGTTTCGATTTCGTTTCAGACGGCAGTCTGTGTAGAACTACTGAGAGAATTTTCTAGGAGCGCTTGCGTTTTTGTAAAGGCATGAATCACCCACTTGGCAACCGAAAGACCCGAAACCGTACCGTAACGCTGGCACAATATCACTAAAAACTTGAGGAGGGCATCATATCAGCGTAAGTATATCCCGAACCAAGGGGTCAATCCGTAAATGAAGATGCGGACGCCAAAGGCATCTATGCAATAGGATTTGTAGTACAGGTCACGACGACTAACGAGCGTTAGTGGTCCGGTCAGGTCCAGTTGAAAAGAAAAGAAAAGAAAATTAATATTCTTTCCCCCTCTCTCTATCACAAAAACAACAGCACAACTTGGTCCTCCAACGCTACTATATTTTATTCTTTTTCCAGAACGGAATATAATTTTATTTATTTATTTATAGACATCTTTCTCTCTCCCCATTATAACATAAACTAGGGACTCGCTCAACAGAGGGAGAAAGAGAGAGAGACGGAGAGAGAGAGAGAGGGAAGAGATGTCGTGGCAAGCATACGTCGATGAGCACCTGATGTGCGAGATCGACGGTCAGCATTTGACGTCCGCCGCCATACTCGGACTCGATGGCAGCATTTGGGCTCAGAGCGAAAACTTCCCTCAAGTATAAACATACATACATACATATACATCATCCGTTTCTTCTTCTTCTTCTTCTTCTTCTTCTTTTTCTTCTTTTTGTTTGTCAGGCAATATATACACTAGATCTGTTATTGATCCATGCCTATTTCATTCCACTTTTGATATATCTATCATCTGATGATCATTTAGCTTGCTGATTAGGTTTTTTTTTAGGGTTTTATGGGAGATTTATTATTATTATTACTACGTGTTTACTGTTTGATTTGATCAGATCTAATGGATATTATTAGGCTATGACCAAATCTTCAAATTCAAATTTGTCTCATAGATCTCACTGATTCTTAGTATTGCACTTGTTGACAAAGATGTTGCCAATAAAACATTCAATCTCATGCTAATTTCTTTTCTTTATTAATAGATAAATACCATCGATTGATTAAGGTGGGGGTCTGGGATGGATAGGTAATTATGAAGCTAATCATGAATAAAATATAGAGGTTGACCAAATTCTTTTTTGGAATCTTTAGATGGAAACAGATTTTATTTTTGATTGTTTACTACTAATCGTTACCTATTAGCTAGCTAGCTAGCTAGCTTAACTAGGATCTACTGGACGCTCTCTATGATTGCTGGATTTCCAAAGCAATGATGATGATCCAAGTTACAAAAAATGTTGTTCATTCTACATCTTTTTTTATATTGCATCATCTTTTAGATTAGGTCAATAGTTTATTAATTTCCGTATTATATTTCTTTTGGTTCCTTTTCTTAAAACTTTAACCCCAATACCCCAAGGATATCTCACAATTTAGTATACGGTTGTTTTGTCATATTACGCATCTACTATTTTTTTCTCTGAGACAACTAGTTCGTTAGTCCGATATAATAGAACTGATGAATTCACTAGCAGATAACAGTATATTACATCTAATTACACAATTATGGTCGAAAGCTTGAACAGGGCCGGCCCAGGGGTAAGCCTTGCAAGACTTCGGGCTTGGACAACTGCTAGGGTAACCCCCCTAGGCTCAACGTGACCCCACAAGTGGTCGGGGTCACGGATGACCCCTCAGGACCGGCCCACAAAATGGGTTCAGGGGCAACCAAAATTAGCTTTGGATAGGGCAACCCGATCTCCCGGACCGGCCCTGAGCTTGAATGGCTACTTCATTTTCTGGGTGTTTTTGTAAACTAAATAAGGTGCAACTGAAATAGTTTTCTATGACCAAGTTAAAACTGAAATTGGTTGTGTGAGGAAATAACAATCATGATCGGAAATCAATCCAACTTATCAAATATTCTTCTAGTTGAAATTCGAAGGCATCTCACCATTATTCAGTTCCTTGAGATTTTCCATATCAAATTGCAAGAACATTTGTATTGAATGTTATTCATTAAGTTTCTGATTGTGTAGTAATTCTTCATGTCTTTCCAAGAAAATTTTAGGTAACAAACATTATCTTGAGTCTTTCTTCTAGTTAATCTACTGACTTCATATCATGGTTCACTATATTGGTATTGGACCCTGGCGGGCGAGGGTGTCGAAAGTGAATCAGTTGGTTTCAGTTTTGGTTGATACCGAGTACTTTGCTTGATAGGGAGAATCAAATTGCTGGGTTTTAATTGTTTGTAGGAGGGAAGTACCATTCCATCTTCTTTGAAAGCTCTAACAGGTTGTATATTTTATTATTTTTGATTGGTCCTGGCCAAGCTGGACTAATTTTTGTTAGTAGTTTAGGATTTCATTCTGATGCAACTTAAGGAACCACAGGCTTTCAAACCAACGTTCACAGTATCGGCCAATATTGATACGTATTGTCCATATCTTATCATTTTCGTCATATCTGATCCGATACTCATCCTCACCATAGCCAAGAGGTCTATTACTTGACAGATGTTAATTGTAAGTAATAAATATTATTTTACATATATGAGCTAAACCTATACAAGATACTATTAAGATTGATTAATAGTTTATTTTTTTATGGAAGTAAATAATCAATACTATATATTTTGGTCGAGCAATTTCATAATGTTGAATATTGTAAACCCCCTGATTTTTCAAAGAATTTTAAAGTTGGATTTTTAACAATTTTCTGAAATTTTCTGGGAATTTTCTGTAATTAAAAACATGGTTTTAAATTATTAAATAATTTTTAAATGGTAATAAATAATATTAAAATATTATGAAAATAATATTTTTGGGTGTAAAAAGAAAAAGTGGACTTAGGGTAATTTTTCTGGAATTTATTGGACCCCGGACCTATTTTAAAACACCTAAAAACTATTTATTTAATTAATTACTTATTTATTTATTTAATTGTTATTTATTTAATTATTCATTTAATTAAATAAAACCTAAACCCATTTTCAGCCCGGCCCAACCGACTTGGGCCCAACCGGCCCAGCCCGCAAAGGCTAGCGGGTCGGGTCGGGTCGGCCAGACCCGAACCGCCCGAGACCCGACCCGCCTTCCCCAACCCTCCCCACGACCCGCAGCCCGCTTCCCGCGCCGCCACGCCCGGCCGCCCGCCCGCTCCGCTCGGCCACGCGCCCCCGCCCTCGCGCCACGTCGACCCTCTCCTCCGCCTTCCTCGCCTCACCTCCGCCCCGCTCGGCTCCCCTTCCCCTATTTAAAACCCTAGGCTTTCCCCTCCGGCTCCTCCCTCCCCGCCGCGTCCACCGCCTGCGCCCCCAGCCCGCCTCGCCTCCATCGCCCGCAGCTTCCAGCTCCGCCTCCTCCTTCTTCCTCCCCTCTCGTCCGCCTGCCTCCGGCCACCTCGACGACGAGCAGCAGCAGCAGTCAGCAACCGCAGCGCCGCCCGAGCCGGCCGTAGCCGCCTGCGACGACGCCGACGAACCCCGGCCGCCTCTGCTCCCCGGTCGCCTCCGGCCAGCACCGCTGCCCCGGCCCCCTCCGCCTCAGCCCGGCTGTCGCCCCTCCGCCGTCCAGCAAACCCTAACCCTAATTTTTCCCCTGTGTCGGACACAGGACACAGTGTCCTGTGTCGTGTCGGACACGGTTAAACCCCGGTTTTTGGACCCTGTTCAGGTATGCGTATCTTTCTGCTCGTAACCCCATTTTCGATTCCGTCAGTTGCATCGCGAACCCTGCGTGACCCTCTCGGTGCCCGTGCAACCCGCTCGGTGCATCGCGTCCTGTGGCGATCGCGAACCGCGATCCAAAAAAGGAAAAACAACGCCCCGATCCACCCCGGAACTGAGTACGCCCCGCCAAACGGGACGACTTGGTCGCGCGCGGTCTTCACAGATACGTGCGCGCCGTCGATACGGACGTGTGGGATTTCGCAGAAGCTGATTCGGGTGTGCGTGCACACCGGGATCAACGCGTATCAGCGAACATCGTCCCGTATCCGACTTTTCTGCATTTCACCCTAACTTTGTGTACACACGTCGGATCGAAACGAAACTTGCGCCATCGGACTCGTAGCGATACGCTGGTCCTGTGACCCAAGTTTGGTTCGATTCTGAGAACGTTGACGAAATCGCGTGTCGTGGGCCCCACAGGCCCCGCTCGACGGGCGATTTTGTGATCGGCTCATCGGAATCCAATTCTGGAAGTTCCGTTGGGTTCGTATCATCGTTCCTGACCTGTTGACATTAAGTTTGGCGAATTTGGAGACCTTTGACCCTGACACGTTTTTCGGTGCAAAGCGGGCCCATATGTGGACCCCGTTTTGACCCGAAATTGTCGTTTTTGTCCTTGTCTCCAAATTGGACTCAAGGACAGGCGTTTCTAGCTGATTGATATTTTCTGGATCTGATGGTGATGTTTATTTCAGCAACCGGAGTACCGCCTGCAAATCCAGCTGAAGTCAGAGCCGCAATTGGAACCGGAACCACAGGCAAGTGTACCTTGCCAAACCCTGCAGTTTGCTACTTGTTTCCTTGACTCATTTATACATCAGTGGGCAAGTAAAGCTTGCCAATTCGCAGTAATTCGTGTTATAGAACTTTGCCTGAATTCTTGTTTAAATACATATAATCTTGTTTAACTGCTTAACCTAGGACCGTGTGACGTACTTAGCGTCCGATTATCAGTCGGGTGCCAACACCGTACGCGGTGTTGGGTATAGTCATCTAGAGATGGATATTCGTGACACTTTATTTTCCTGTACTTGTCTTATCAAGTACCATACGACCCAAGACACCTGACACTATTCATGGACAGGATCTTCCTGAGATATTCGTGGTGATTCTGTATAGGATACAGGACTTGACATTGACATTATGTTCCTAGATACTATATGACTTGTTGCATTAGATATGATCTTACGTGACATGGACATGGGGCCACATGGACATGAGACGTATGATTACATTGGGTGGGGAGAGACACACATGCTACATGTTGATTTTATATATTATGCCGGCGTCTTAGTCTCACTACGAGATAGACAACCACATGATATCACTGCTACCGGCTCCCCGACACAGAGCTTGTAGTGGTTTCAGCCTGAGTTCTTGTGCTGCTCTCATCTTGCATATCACTTAGCTGGTTATTTAGTGTTTTCCTATTGTTCCATTTATTGCTGGAGACACACACAGGCTACAGGTTGACTATATTATGCCGACGTCTTAGTCTCACTACGAGATAGACAACTACATGATATCGCTGCTACCGGCTCCCCTACTCAGAGCTTGTAGTAGTCTCAGCCTGAGTACTGGTGATGTTCTCACCTGCATTTCACATAGATGGTTACATAAATACCCTGTTTATTCATTGACTATTTCACTGCATTATTATGGCTTGTATTTTCTGTACCTTGCTGTCCCCTGAGGACCTGGATCCGGATTATGTCCCCAGGTATAGCCGAAGAGATCCATCCAGAGATATACCGTACAGGAGCACTTCCAGGAGCTGTACCAGAACCTGAGAACGAGATCGTGCCAGAGGACTTCTCCTGAGTATTGGCTGTTTATAGTCGGTTATTCCTGTTTCTATTTCCAGTTCCTTTATTCCTGTCTATTTGCATTGATGTATCAGACATATTCTCGGATTGTTTCCCGAGATATTTTATTGAGATATGCTAGTTTACATTTATTTGCATTATTCTGGCATTTAATCTGTGATTATCTGTTGTGGATGAGATTAGAATAACCTGGGACTTGTAATAATTGTTCTATTTACTGTTAGACTACAGCTTAAGCACGCCCTGATGGATCCATTAAATTGGGTTGTCCATCGGTGCGTGCTGCTGGCCATTGTCACGTGTCCAGTCCCTCGACATTTTGGGACTGGGGCGTGACATGGTTTTTGTGGTGGCCCATGCAGGTCAAACGACTAAATTGTTCGGTTTCAACTTAGGGACCGAACAGGCCTGCAATAAAATAGGATAAGTTCTAGGATCTCATCCACTTGCTTGAAACGTTCTTGATATCTGTATCGGATTCGAATTAATTCTTGACTTGCATCCTGCCTTGATTCCTGTGTGCCTCTTATTGTTTATTTTGGTTGCAGGGTTATGGATTCACGAGCGAACGATGAGACTCCCATAGAATCACCACGAGATGCTGTGGTAACCAACGAAGATGAAGTAACACTAGTGGATGGAGGACAATCAGCTCAACAAGATGCCTCGAGAATATAGCAAGATGACATTCCACCATCGACGCAATTTACTCCACCAATGCCCGTAATTCCACCAGGGCAGGCCATGGACGGACAACAGATGTTTCAGATGATCTATGCAATAATGCAAGCTCAACAAGAAGCTTTGAGTCGCAGCCTAGTAACCGCACTAGAGCAGACAGGTCTGCCAGCACGACAGCCAACGACGAGCTCTATCACCGATTTTCGGCAGCTGAAGCCCCGTACCTTCTCAGGCAAGGAGGAGGCCACTGAAGTTCATGAGTGGCTCACGGACACTCAACATCAATTAGAAGCAGCTGAGCTTCCAAGGGAACGTTGGATGACTGCCGTCAGAATGCAGTTGACGGACAATGCACATCACTGGTGGCTATCCGAGGAGACACGGCTCGGACCAGACCGAGTCACTTGGGAAGAGTTCTCTAGACTCTTTCAAGAGATGTACATTCCAGCTATCGCTCGATCAGAACTTCGGGACAAGTTCAATCACCCCACTCAGGATGCTAAGACGGTGGAAGAGTACAACGCTGAGTTCATTCGTCTAAGTCGCTTCGCCCCAACATTGATCCCGACAGAAGAAGAGAAGGCCGAGAAATTCTTCGACGGACTAAACATTGAGCTACAGAAACTAATTGGATCCGTTGCACCTACCTCGTACTCGGACGTCCTTGCTGCAGCGCGACGCATTGAGCGCGTCATCAGGAGAGAGACCAGTCTGAAGCGGCCATCCACATCAGCACCAGTCGGAGCACCACCAGAAGAAGTTGCAAAAAGACCTCACATACACCAGCCACCAGAAGCATCTCCACAGGCAATACATGTCTGTCCATATTGTCGCAAGCGAGGCCATACTGAGGACGAGTGCAGACGAAAGAAGAGATTATGCATAGTTTGCGGATCCAGTCAGCATTTATTAAGGGAATGCCCTGAGCGTCGAGACAGAGCACCAAGGGTAAACCAACAAGCGTTACCAGTACCGAGGCCAGCCTATACAGCATTGGGAGCACCGCAAACGGAAGTTCAAGAAGTCCTATCACCAGCTCCAGGAGGGTATCAGCCGAGGCCACCTTTGATACCCCAGGCACTACTCTTCCAGCAGGCTCAGCAGCAGAAGAATCGACTGCAAAGACGCGAGCAAGCCTACGCGATGACCGTGGAGAACGCGCAGACTCGTGGAGTAGCCAATGCGCGTAAGTGATTCGTAGTTATCCGTTTTTAGTGTTGTTTAGTTCGTACCTATTGGTTCGTGACCTCAGCCCCAACTTAGTAATTTGCAACTTGTTAATAACAACCTGGTTTTCATAAAAGTTGTAGTTCTTTACTTTAACTAGATTTTCTCTGGAAAGTGGATAACTTTCATTTTTAGGGAAACGGTATTTCCCTAAGTATCTTGTGATGTGTTTCGAACGATACTTGCAACCGTGTCATCTCTGCTGACCGGTTATTCTTTGATTGCGAGGACGCAATCCTCTTAAGGGGGTAGATTGTAAACCCCCTGATTTTTCAAAGAATTTTAAAGTTGGATTTTTAACAATTTTCTGGAATTTTCTGGGAATTTTCTGTAATTAAAAACATGGTTTTAAATTATTAAATGATTTTTAAATGGTAATAAATAATATTAAAATATTATAAAATAATATTTTTGGGTGTAAAATGAAAAAGTGGACTTAGGGTAATTTTTCTGGAATTTATTGGACCCCGGACCTATTTTAAAACACCTAAAAACTATTTAATTAATTAATTAATTAATTAATTGTTATTTAATTATTCATTTTATTAAATAAAACCCAAACCCATTTTCAGCCCGGCCCAACCGACTTGGGCCCAACCGGCCCAGCCCGCAAAGGCTAGCGGGTCGGGTCGGCCAGACCCGAACCGCCCGAGACCCGACCCGCCTTCCCCAACCCTCCCCACGACCCGCAGCCCGCTTCCCGCGCCGCCACGTCCGGCCGCCCGCCCGCTCCGCTCGGCCACGCGCCCCCGCCCTCGCGCCACGTCGACCCTCTCCTCCGCCTTCCTCGCCTCACCTCCGCCCCGCTCGGCTCCCCTTCCCCTATTTAAAACCCTAGGCTTTCCCCTCCGGCTCCCCCCTCCCCGCCGCGTCCACCGCCTGCGCCCCCAGCCCGCCTCGCCTCCACCGCCCGCAGCTTCCAGCTCCGCCTCCTCCTTCTTCCTCCCCTCTCGTCCGCCTGCCTCCGGCCACCTCGACGACGAGCAGCAGCAGCAGTCAGCAACCGCAGCGCCGCCCGAGCCGGCCGTAGCCGCCTGCGACGACGCCGACGAACCCCGGCCGCCTCTGCTCCCCGGTCGCCTCCGGCCAGCACCGCTGCCCCGGCCCCCTCCGCCTCAGCCCGGCTGTCGCCCCTCCGCCGTCCAGCAAACCCTAACCCTAATTTTTCCCCTGTGTCGGACACAGGACACAGTGTCCTGTGTCGTGTCGGACACGGTTAAACCCCGGTTTTTGGACCATGTTCAGGTATGCGTATCTTTCTGCTCGTAATCCCGTTTTCGATTCCGTCAGTTGCATCGCGAACCCTGCGTGACCCTCTCGGTGCCCGTGCAACCCGCTCGGTGCATCGCGTCCTGTGGCGATCGCGAACCGCGATCCAAAAAAGGAAAAACAACGCCCCGATCCACCCCGGAACTGAGTACGCCCCGCCAAACGGGACGACTTGGTCGCGTGCGGTCTTCACAGATTCGTGCGCGCCGTCGATACGGACGTGTGGGATTTCGCAGAAGCTGATTCGGGTGTGCGTGCACACCGGGATCAACGCTTATCCGCGAACATCGTCCCGTATCCGACTTTTCTGTATTTCACCCTAACTTTGTGTACACACGTCGGATCGAAACGAAACTTGCGCCATCGGACTCGTAGCGATACGCTAGTCCTGTGACCCAAGTTTGGTTCGATTCTGAGAACGTTGACGAAATCGCGTGTCGTGGGCTGGGGCCTCGCTCGACGGGCGATTTTGTGATCGGCTCATCGGAATCTAATTCTGGAAGTTCCGTTGGGTTCATATCATCGTTCCTGACCTGTTGACACTAAGTTTGGCGAATTTGGAGACCTTTGACCCTGACACGTTTTTCGGTGCAAAGCGGGCCCACATGTGGACCCCGTTTTGACCCGAAATTGCCGTTTTTGTCCTTGTCTCCAAATTGGACTCAAGGACAGGCGTTTCTAGCTGATTGATATTTTCTGGATCTGATGGTGATGTTTATTTCAGCAACCGGAGTACCGCCTGCAAATCCAGCTGAAGTCAGAGCCGCAATTGGAACCGGAACCACATGCAAGTGTACCTTGCCAAACCCTGCAGTTTGCTACTTGTTTCCTTGACTCATTTATACATCAGTGGGCAAGTAAAGCTTGCCAATTCGCAGTAATTCGTGTTATAGAACTTTGCCTGAATTCTTGTTTAAATATATATAATCTTGTTTAACTGCTTAACCTAGGACCGTGTGACGTACTTAGCGTCCGATTATCAGTCGGGTGCCAACACCGTACGCGGTGTTGGGTATGGTCATCTAGAGATGGATATTCGTGACACTTTATTTTTCTGTACTTGTCTTATCAAGTACCATACGACCCAGGACACCTGACACTATTCATGGACAGGATCTTCCTGAGATATTCGTGGTGATTCTGTATAGGATACAGGACTTGACATTGACATTATGTTCCTAGATACTATATGACTTGTTGCATTAGATATGATCTTACGTGACATGGACATGGGGCCACATGGACATGAGACGTATGATTACATTGGGTGGGGAGAGACACACATGCTACAGGTTGATTTTATATATTATGCCGGCGTCTTAGTCTCACTACGAGATAGACAACCACATGATATCACTGCTACCCGGCTTCCCGACACAGAGCTTGTAGTGGTTTCAGCCTGAGTTCTTGTGCTGCTCTCATCTTGCATATCACTTAGCTGGTTATTTAGTGTTTTCCTATTGTTCCATTTATTGCTGGAGACACACAGGCTACAGGTTGACTATATTATGCCGACGTCTTAGTCTCACTACGAGATAGACAACTACATGATATCGCTGCTACCGGCTCCCCTACTCAGAGCTTGTAGTAGTCTCAGCCTGAGTACTGGTGATGTTCTCACCTGCATTTCACATAGATGGTTACATAAATACCCTGTTTATTCATTGACTATTTCACTGCATTATTATGGCTTGTATTTTCTGTACCTTGCTGTCCCCTGAGGACCTGGATCCGGATTATGTCCCCAGGTATAGCCGAAGAGATCCATCCAGAGATATACCGTACAGGAGCACTTCCAGGAGCTGTACCAGAACCTGAGAACGAGATCGTGCCAGAGGACTTCTCCTGAGTATTGGTTGTTTATAGTCGGTTATTCCTGTTTCTATTTCCAGTTCCTTTATTCCTGTCTATTTGCATTGATGTATCAGACATATTCTCGGATTGTTTCCCGAGATATTTTATTGAGATATGCTAGTTTACATTTATTTGCATTATTCTGGCATTTAATCTGTAATTATCTGTTGTGGATGAGATTAGAATAACCTGGGACTTGTAATAATTGTTCTATTTACTGTTAGACTACAGCTTAAGCACGCCCTGATGGATCCATTAAATTGGGTTGTCCATCGGTCCGTGCTGCTGGCCATTGCCACGTGTCCAGTCCCTCGACATTTTGGGACTGGGGCGTGACAAATATTATTACATTCAAAACTAATGAAAAACACAATTTACATGACCCTTAACTGACTTGAATGGAATAGATCTAAATAGTCGACCTAAAAGATTTGGGATAAACTCTATTCTTCGTTGTTGTTCTTGCCAAACTGCACGAGAAACAACTTAGATAATACGAAAAATTATGCTAAATGTAGCTAGGACAAAAAAAACCTGGCCATCAAACAATAAAAGAAATTGCTAGTGAACGTGCACAAAAAAACATCACAAAAAAAAGGAGATCAAATAGCGACTTCAAGTCGAATGGATAATTAGTTATTTTTTTTAAATTGTCCATATACGTGTTAAATTGGAGAAGGAAAAAGACTAGAAAATAGAAAATTATAGAAACTAGAATCCCTCATACTTCAAATTGTTAGATTCATCAAATTTATATCAGGCCACTACTTCAATTTACAATCTCACGGATTTGAATTTGTACGAAAATAAAATAACCGAAAACAATTTAAGAAAAAACAAATTATGATACAAAAGCTTCCATTTATCCTCAGAAGGGGGTTCTAGGATTGTTGATTGTTATACTTCATTGAATTCCTTACCTAACCTTTTTATTCCCACCTCATTCGGGTCCTTGTCACTTGGCCTCTTTCGTCGCTTCCCTTCATTTCACTTGCTAGGCAAGCTACAACTACCTCTCAAGCGGCGAAGCCTATATGTCAACCTGGCCTATCAAAACCTATCAAACTAAACTGAAGGGATTGTTGAATTTAGGAAGCACCCTTCTATACTTAGATTGTTCAACTGGCGAAATCCAAATGTGATTTATAGTATAATAAAAAACTTCTAATGAACTTTTTTTTATTATGTATTTGTTGTTGACTAGTAGAAAATATTAGTGATAACCTTTACAATAAGGGGGGGCTGCCCTTATTGTAAGGAGCGATGCCAAGAAGGTACCGTGACCCGTACCCAAAAAAAGAGGGTAAGGGTATTTTCTGGCTAGTAGAGAGCGACTGGCGAGTCCACCCTGACGATCGAGAGGGATGCTAATGTTGCTAAGAGGGAGTGACGACCAGAAGGTACCTTGAACCCGTATGCAAAAAAGGAGGGTCATGGTATCCTTCGGGCTAGCAAAGTGCGACCGACCTCGCTCGATGACTATATAGAGTCGGTTGCTATTATGTTCTTCAGTTATGATAGATATTATCTTTGTAGCGAGTTCTACCCGATGACTGAGGGGGCTTTTAATGATGCTTCCTATTTCAGAATGAAATATGGTACATAAGAGGGAGAGGTGGGGTGGGGTCAAGGGTGCATAGGGGAAAAATGAGCTAGAAGCTATGTTCTTTTCTTCTTAGACGGACATTGATACCTAATTCGAGATTAAATCGGTTGTAGTTCGATTTAAGGCCCATGTTCAAATCTCTTAATTCACTATCTTAAGCGGATTTAAAAATATTATACTCTGTGGGAATCTACCTCTCTATCCATGAAATGGACATACAACTTGTGGGGCATGTGGGAATATATTAATATTTAACTCTCTCAACATTGGACACACTTTTGGATTTTTAAACATAGACTTTAACAACTACATCTTTGTGAATAACAAATCAGATTGGAGAAATTACACATTATTTAATTGCGGGTATTATTCTCTACCAGCCTAAAGCTGTTTAATCCCTGGTATAACATGAAGTTAAACTACTTGTAGTTACTAAATTATTCTCTCAAATTGTTTACCGTACGATAAAAGAATGTCTCAAGTATTATAAAGGGTTATTGTATAACTGTTTGATATTTGGTATTAATATATGATGTTTCTGGGATTATATATGTTTTTATTATAAATTATTTATTTCTGAATAGTAAGTGTTGCATCCCCAAGATGAAAATCCTGGCTACGCCACTGGTTATACTTTATTTACTAATCAAAGATATAGAAGTTTACTCAAAGTCATGTTGATGTTATACTTGTACACTAAAGAAAGTTATACAAGTTTCCTCCAAGTTCAAAAGATTTTTTGTATTTAGGCGAATTTTTTAAAATTATACCGCTGCATGAAATCCATAAGCTCATTATAAGGTAGGCATTCGACCTGTTGGGACATGTAAATACAATTGCTCCTAACCTTCAATGCAACTTTGGAGTTTGGGTGCGGTGGTATGGACTTTATAGCATGGGGAACTCATATTCCTTTCTACTAGGTCATATTAAATTTCTTGGATGCTTGTATTTTCTTTTACCATATGTTTTATGTTACATATGGGAATGTCATTCTCATCTGAACTTTTACTTTTTTGCTGATCCTTCTCTGTAAATTTCTGCACATTTCTTATGTACATCTGTTATTTCTTATTTTATAGGTTAAGCCTGAAGAAATCAATGGAATAATTAATGATTTTAATGATCCTGGATCTCTAGCACCAACTGGCTTGTATCTTGGTAACACAAAGTACATGGTGATCCAAGGTGAACCAGGGGCTGTTATCCGAGGGAAGAAGGTATGTGCTGTTTTATTTATTGTTGCCTAAGTTGGAATATTTTGGTTTTGGTCGGGACGGATGTCCATGTTTTTTATGCATGAATAAATGTGATTTTTTGCCCTGTTTAGGGGTGAGAATTTCTTTATGTACTTCTGTACTTACTCTCGGATTCAATTATGTATTAATTTCCTTGTTTTCTATTATACTTCTAGGTCTTTGTTTCACGGTCAGTTCAATATTTTGGGTGATGGTTTGGTGTAACTTTGACCATTACTTTGGTGTGTTTGAAAGAGGGTTTGGAGTAAATTTTACTTAGAAAAGTAAGTGCAACAAAATAAGTGAATTTAAGAATGTGGGGCCAAAGTATTCTTTTTCTTACTTCAGTACAGTGTTCAAAAAAAGATTGTTCTCTTTTACATAACTTTATGTGAATCAAACAAGTTGACTGGAATACTAAAGTATTTGCAAGAATATCCAAAAACACCAAAGTAAAAACGTATCAAGAGTAGATAGGTGCACCATTAAAATTACTTGACTATATATAGATTACTTAATAACTTATTCTTATCATCCAAACTGTGCCCAAGTCTCTCAAACAAACACATATACATGCTCACATATATGAATGTTGGTCTTGATTGTTACATGATTGCTGGCTTGTCTCCATATTTGCTTGCAGGGTTCTGGTGGTGTTACTATCAAGAAAACAAATATGTCTTTGATTTTTGGTGTTTATGATGAGCCAATGACTCCTGGTCAGTGCAACATGATTGTTGAGAAACTAGGTGATTATCTCAATGATCAGGGTTATTAGCTTTTGTGTGGTACGTTACAAATTGCATTTCTGGTGTTATCCTTTTCACTGGATGCGTGAAACGAATAATCAATTCAATATCATGTGGATTCTGTGAAGGGAACTATTCTATCTAGTCAATATATGTATGATCCCTATCCAGCTGAGTTCTCTGTAATTTTCTTATTGTGATTTGTGACTTAAGTGGTGATAACTATTTATAAGGTTTGGAGTTTAAAGAAAACTGTGGTGGACAATGTTTTCTTCTATTGCAGTGGTTCTGCAGTCCGTTATGCTTTGTTTGTAATTATTCAGTTAATGGCATTATTAGTGGTTTTATTGTAGTTTCTGTCTGTATGGCTTTAGTGCAAGTGATGCAAGTATTGCATAGTGGCTAATTTCCTCAAAACATATCCCAATTGTAGTATGAGCATCATGATGGGCATAACTGTTATAGACGGATTGTTGCAAAGATAACAGTCACATTTTCCCAAGATGATGGGCCTCGCTGCTACATGCTTATCATGTTAATGATTGTGCTCTTGTTTGTGCCTCCCGAGTTGTAGAAACATCATATTTTAAGAGAACTCATTTAGGCCTAAATAAACATGGATTGAGCTTTTGAAAGATGTCTCTTCTCTAAAATTAATCTATTGTTGTATGTCCAACGTGCATAAAAAGGGCAACTGGTGTACATCTCGAAGAAAGATGTATGCAATGCTGATATATTCGATTCTGACATGGTTAAACCCTTCTCAACTGGATCCTTTGTATATCTTGACACCAATATATTTTGACATGGGTGTTAAAATTTGAGAGAATAAATAGGGAGGAGTCTGGATGAGATTATTGGAAGTTGTAGAGCTGAACAGTTTTGATATAATGTTCTTCGCAATGCAAGATCTGAAGATGACTAACAAAATGTTATTTGTTGTGTTGGGTTTTGAGCTTCGATTCAAGGTGCACAGAGATAGACTGGAGCGTCGGTGGAAAATTACGATGACAATGGAGATCGGTAGCTAAATTGAGGGCTCAAACAAAAGCTAAAATAGCAAAGGTGATGGATGCATCATACAATACATCGTATGGTATTATGTTTTTGTCATTTTGTTCTAGAACATAAATTGGTGTTCCCACGGTATACCATCTACGTGTTTTCTATTTAGGTTTGGATTTCTTGTTGGGTTATTTTGTACCTTTGGATCGGATCTGGACAAGCAGAATTAGGTTATGGCTCATTTAGGGATTTTTCAACCCTAAGTGAGGTTTTCTTAACCTATTCAAAAGATGCTAAGAGAGTGCTCATCAAGGATATTCGATGAGACAATCCACACAAATTTATGGAAAAGTCCGTGCTTTGCTCGTAGGCTCGCTCTTCAAGATAGCTAGAGAAGAAATGTTCGGGGAGTAGTCTCCTTCGTTGTCGTCACTAAGGTTGGTAAGTGTTTTCATTGTATAATATTTCTTTTTGAGATTGGTGCATGATTGGTTCTTGGGACAAATGAACCAATTAATATTGTAGCCAATCTTCCTACCACTGTGTAAATAGATTTAGATTTGTTCAGGTGACGAAGTCATCAAATATACAATGTTTGATTTGTCTTGGTTTTTGCATAGAGATTTTGGTTCGTTATCTTTAAGTGGGTGTTCATTTCGTTTTCGTAGCGTGTTTTTCAACAAAGTGGTATCATAGCTCTGAGTTTCGAGAGGGGAATGTGCAACCATTTTCCGGAGAAGATGACCACACGTATAGTTATCCTCATAGGGGAACTAGAAGATCTGGAAGCCAAAGATGGAGGATTTATTCTCGTGCAATGATTTGCATGGTCCGTTGGAGGACGACAACGCTAAGCCATTAAACAAAACTGTTGATGACTGAAAAAAGGTTTATCGGAAGGCTGCTGGATTCATCCGCTAATAGTTGGACGATTAGGTGTTTCATCACGTGTACATGGAGAGGAGAAGTTGTATTTGTTGTATGAATAGAAGACGACTGGGAACAATGCATTTCTTATTCGCCAACTCATCAACTCGAAGTACACGGAGGGCGTTTCGATGATGATGTTTTCGTGGAAAAAGAGGAGAAGATTTTTCTTTATAGAAAACTTTATTTTTATAAAGAATCATATTACAACTCTTGCTAAGTGTGTAAGTACATAAATAATTCTTCTACAAATAGATTGATTCTGGAATAGTGTGGCGATGAAGGTATGATAGACGCGTGATCACTTTGCTTCGTTGAAGATATGACGTTGTGTAGACGAGTGTTCTTTAATGGCACATCTACTAGAGGTCGTGGGGATGTAGTAGACCCAAGGAAGAAGAAGAAGCTTTACTTAGAGGTAAAAGGAAATATCGTGGAAAGAGAAGACCCATTTCAGCCATGTAGTGGGTTATTTATAGCCGAGGTTGGAAGTTGAATACCCATGGGAAGTCGGTTCATGCCGCGGAAAGGCGTTCAATGCCATTCATATACATGCGACTGACGTAATGCACACGACTGATGTGATGCATACGGCTGGCGTAATGCACACGACTGATGTGATGCATACGGCTGACATGACACACATAACTGATACAATGTGTTGGAATTGGCGACTATGCGTCAGTTGAAAGATGATGTTTCCTATGATGGGAACAACTTGAAGCTTCATGACTTCCCGCAAAAGGAGCAACATGATGCTTGATAGCTTCCCGCAATGGGAGAAACATGATGTTTGATGGCTTCCCGTACTAGGAGCATCATAAGGTTGTTTCTCTGCTTTCCGCGAATGTTGGAGATAGCTTCTAGCAGTGCTGTTTGTTTGTTTGTTTGTTTTTCTCGACGGTAAACTGCTTTTTTCTTCTTCAACAAGGTCAAAAAAAAAAAAAATAATCTAACAAGGGCTTCTCCCCTGCACCACCATGAGGGACGTTGCCACCTCGACCTCCGTCAGCTAATCGGACAACGGAATCCCCTTAAGGGGTGCTTCACGCCACCTGTCAGACAATATATCATGAGAGATTTAAAGATTGCAAGACCAAAACTTGGTCATTTTTAGCGCCAACAGTCATAACATCTAAACAAGATTCAAGGCATCATCAATCAACCCTTGGCAATGAACATGGTGGTTAAGGATTAGCTTCAGACCATGTTGCTTTTGAGTTCTCTAACGAAAAGTTAGAAGACGTTGGTGGTGTCTATTGCGTAACTCCGCACCAGAAGAGTTATCACTATGGAGGCATTCAAAAGTAGTTTGTTTAATGAGTAGGTCCGACGTAAGCAATTAGAATAGTCGTAGGAGTCTGGCCCGGTTGCTTCCTAGGGAAGGGAAGACTTGGGTCACAGTCGAGAACATAAGAGAATTTTTGGGATCTTGCTAGGGTGGACCACAAGGAAAGCTCCTATCAGTGTAGTGAGAGGGGTCATTTTAAACGGAACTGCATGAAGCTCAAAGATGAGAATGCTAAAGACAATAACGATAAGATAGATTTTTTTGGCTATGGAAGGTTTAATCTTCACATTGGCTAATGTAGAAAAACCTTATAGCAGGTGTCTTGACGACAATTGGGTCTTAGATACGAGGACATCCTATCATGCCACTCCACACAGGAGGATCTTTACTTTATACCAAAGAGGCAGGTTTGGACTTGTGAAGATAGGTCACAAGAAAAATATTACAGCTGTGGGCATCAATGACTTACAATTGACAACGAAGCTTGGTAAGAAACTCATTCTCAAGAGAATTTGTCATGTACGGGATCTGCACTTCAATTTGGTATCAGAAGGGAAGCTGGCGGACGATGGAAAGGGCAGTGTGTTTGGAGAAGATTACGAAGGGTTCCCGAATCCTGTCTCGACGCGATATATGTTGTGGTATGTATAGACTCAAGTTGTTGAGGTAAACATGCATGTCATAGGCATTTGATGACAACTCGAGGGGTATTCGACATGAGTTTGTGGATCATTTGAAACTTGTTGATGAGGGTTTTATAGATGATTTAAGGGATACAAATGATTCAGTTTGTCGATACAAGGCGAGATATGGAGGTGCGTCAAATTTGAGGGTCTATATGTCGGTCTCATGACAATTGGTCAATCTTCATTTGAGGGTCGTCCTACAAGTTCGATTTTGGTGATGGATGATGTGCCAAATCTTAATGGAGCAACATCAGTTTAGGAGTTTGAAGCCAAAGAGAAGATCAAGGGTTTCACTCAACTCAAGATGAGACGTGTACACTTCTATTTGCATAATTCAGGAAGAGTTGTGGGTCATCGATGACGTATACAAAGCATGATATTTTGTTCATGGATGCAAGTATATTGGGGAGATCTAGGGTCGAACACGAAGGTGGAAATGTTCAGGAGCTTGAATCTCAAGGAAATTGTACCGTCCGGTTGGTTGGGCTAGCCAAGGGTGAAGAAGTTCGACGGAATGGGAGCACCGTCTAGTGGAAGATGAAAGTCGGAGACATGCATTCAAGACTTAATGTGAGAATGATGGTCATGGACTTTGGTCTTCACCGAGTTATTGATGTTTGTGATATCTCAATTGTTCAGGAGATGCTACGCATGACAGCTAGCTATAGTGTCCCGCTTCTAGCTGTAACTACCACTTTTCCAAAATAGGGATATTTTTGTCATTTTTGTATTATTATAAATATTGTGTTATATTTTTATTTATATAAATGTGCATGTTATATATTGTGAATAATATAATTTTTGGTTTATATATTAGACTAGCTAATTAGACATGACCCTAGTGGACCTAACCAACTTGACATGACAACTTAAACAATTAGTTATACTAGTCCACTTTAGACCCAATTAGTTAACCATTCTCTTTATTTAAAGATTAGACTTAACCTTCATTAGGAAGAGAAGCTTCCCCACTAATTAATTTTTTTATGACAACCCTCAAGGGGTATTCTAGACCATTTACATTGCTTGGAAGAGGCGCAAGGGTGGCTGGCCCTATTAGTGGGGAGGGAGAACTCTCTCTCCTCTCATTTATTCATCCCATAATCCCAATTAGTGTTCTTCCCCAATTTGGTTCATCCCTCCACCAAATTCTTCACAAATCCCTTCCAATTTCACTCATCCTCATCATCTAAGGAGACTAGAAGCTTGGGGTTGACAAGAGCACTTGGAGAGGAGACTTTGGACTAGAAGCTTGTGTCCATTTTGGCTTGCATTGGGAATCCATCTTCTAATAGGTAAATTATAAAATTTACTCTCTAGTTAGGTTCTAATTGTTATATTTAATCATTGGGAACCCACCCATACATTAGGGCTACCCATAGGAAGAAGTTTTGACTTCTAACAATCCCTATTGTGATTTCTACATTGAGATTTATGGCCAATTTGAAAGAAATTCGAGATTGGTGCACCAAGTGTTTGTCATATGGTCAATTATTTTTATTTGATCCTAATTTGGTTGGGTGATAGTGTCTACATATCCATAATTGGATACTGGGAGTCTGTGCATGTAACCCTATGATACATGGGTTTATTTTTGGGGGTTTTGCCCAATTAGTGTCATCCTTCACCAAATAATTTATTTATATGTATATACTAGTTATTTAGATATTATATTATATGTGTTTGATGTTCCATGGGCCATAGAATGGTGTATCATGAGTTTGAGGGAGTATCCTAGTGTATTATGGGTATTTGTGTGTATCATGGAGGTTGCACCTAAGGTGTTTGATAATTGGCCTATTGTTGATGTGAGAAATTGAAGAAGGTAAGTCATCAAGAGTGAGTGTGTGGATTCAGTTGTACAAATGTTTGAGGGGCTCGGGTTAAGCCAGTGTATTGGAGTATATATGTGTGGTGCAGTGTGGAGGGGTTTAGAGTGTCTGCAGTGCCTTGCACTTAAGTTGAGTGTAGGTCTGCACTTAGTGTTAGGGTGCTTGGTGTGGTGCACTTGTGCAGGAATGTGTCCCTGTATCCAGTAGGAGGAAGAAACCTGTGTATCAGTGTGGAATTGGTAGCATATATAGGATATCCTAACACTTCCAGTCTAAATAGTTAGCAAGTCTGTTTATGTTGTCAGAGATGTAGAGGAATCCAGTGCATATGGTGTCATAAGAGTGTGTTTCAGTAATAAGGAAGAGCAAGGTGTGCATGAGTGAGCAAATGCCAGTATGTGGAGTATAGTAGTGTGTGGAAGAGATGGGAGTGCATGTACAGTCCATCTGGGCAAATCAGACTTGCTTTTCAAGTGTGTCACAACAGGAAGCAGGTGAAGAGGGGAGATTGATGTTCAGTTTTTGGGGGGTGATAAAGAATATTAATGCAGTCAGAGCATGTATCAGTGTGGTTTTAGTTCTATAGAGTAGCGACGATAGTTGATGGCTTGCTGCAGATGCAGGCCTAAGCTCATAGGCTCGGATACATGTCTGATACTGGGAAGTTTTTGTGTGTTTGACGTTGCTTTGGGAGGTCTGTGATAATTGATGAGGAGGAGATGCTAGGGGAAAACTTGTGTACAGGTTATGGAGTAATAGGCAAGGGGAAGCAAGGTGAGAGTGTTCGAGTGTCAGTATATATTGGCACATAAGTGTGTTAGTGTTTAGGAGTATGGAAGTGAGTGTGTCACATTTGAGTATGACAATAAAAGTATCAATAGAGGGTGCAATTGAAGAATAAGTTGTACCTGCTGTGCTCGAGTTGTTACCTATGTATATCAAATGGGGTGAGTAAGTGGTTGTTTCAGGGAGCATGATAGGTTAGTGTATCAGTTTTGGCAATAGGTATGATGCCAAGATGTATCAGGCATGAGGGGAGAGTGTCAGAGCTTACAAGCTCGGGTTACAGTGGAGGAAAGGTGTGAAGATGATTCTCAGTTGAGATATTGCAATAGCAGCAACAATAGGTGTCAGTTGGGGGCTGGGATGCACATCAGATGTGATGTATATGCTAGATAATGAGGGCAGTGGTGAGAAGGTTAGCAACTACGGTGCACTTGGAAACAAGAGCGAGTATAATGCAGTAGTATACTGGAGTAGGTGCTAGTGTTAGGTTGGGTGAGTATTGTATGTATCCTAGTAACCTAGGTATCAAGAGTGAGGTCAAGTTATGAGAATTATATTATGGATAAGTATTATATATATATATATATATATATATATATATATATATATATATATATATATATATATATATATATATATATATATATATATATATATATTGGTTAGTATTGGTTTGGGTATAGATATTAGGAGTTTAGCTAAGGTAAGTATCACTCTCCTATCCTGATATACTTGAAATATACTCAAGTTGGCGCACTTTGGGTATGCTTCAAGTGCACGATTGAATGGAGCTTGGCACATATTGGCTAGTATTGATTGTGTGGTGGTGGTAGGTAGAGTGTGAGTGCATCATTGGTGGGTCGGTTGGAGAAGAAGAACAATGACAAGAAGTACACATGAGGATTTGTATTATGAGCGCATGTTGAGTGTTACCCGTATTCCATACTCGTGCGTACTTTAAGAGTAATGCCAATTTCTTGCAAAAGTATGTCAAGGGGATAAATTTTTGGAAAAATCCTTCTTGGTGCACTTTCAGAAGACTTCAGCATCTGGCGCACAATTGATGTACTAACGAAAGAACCAAGCAAAAGCAAAAGTGTGCCAGTCTATCTTTCAGCGCACTTCTGACCAACTTTCTATTGATTGGCGCACTTTTAACCAAATTAACAGACCGACGCACAATTAACACATTGTGCATTAACTATCAAAAGTGTGCCGCTCTTATACATATAACCCTTGGCGCACTTTTGATGGATTAATAACCCAACGCACTTGTTATTTTTTGGCACACTCTTGCTCGGTTCATCCTCGATAAGCAAGCCTTGACTTTGGCACGTCTCGATTCTCGAGGCCCTCGACTGTTGCGCCGCCTGGGACTCATATTTTTTTGTAGTTGTTTTGCACTCGCATAGTGCGTCTATTATCGTAATTCTTGATTTGTGCGCCACATCTTCCTGTTATCGATTTTGTGTGCCATGTTATATGTTAGTACGCCATATAGTTGCTTGCTCGCACATATTGCGCCACTATTTCTAACTAGCCTATATTGGCACTTGCAAAGTGCGCCAACCCAGGACTTCTTGTGATTGATTGTGCATGCATGGGTCATGTTGTGCACTTGATGCCTATTCTAGATTAGTTGATATTGACCATGATTGATGATTTATGATCCCAGAAATTGAGGAATTAATGAGGCATTCATAACCGTGACTCGATCATATGAGATATTAGATTCCTAATTAATTATGACTCCTGAATTGATCAAAACATGATTCATGTGACCAACTGATAGGTTTGGTATCCTGACTTTGTTATTGTATTCGTGCTGATACACTTGTCATGTTCGCCTGTTTATAACGGCTATACCAACATGTACACTGAACGTAACATGATGATTCTTGCTCGATGCATAATATAATATTCCTAAATTCTTGGCACGAAAATGATAATGGGTCAGAACCATAGCGTGGCTAGGTTATTTCTTGTTTGAATGTTGCATCTATATTTGAGTGAATCCAGACTTGACTCCTTATATTAAATGGATTCGTATCAAATATCCCCGTACTCTATACGACATCATTAAGGGGAATGTTCATGTGGCCACGACAGAGAATTCCATTGTAGGTTTAATTAGGTAACATAAAAGCTGATTAGAACATGGAGAGGGAACGACATCCCCAGATTGTGTGTGATGGGCCGCTCCGTGATAATTTTTATGGTGTGCAAGGCTGGCCGCCACAGATATTGTATATCATCCAGATGTAGTGGAGTACAATATTCAAATTTTTATATTTAAGTTTGAGCCAACATTTTTCTATAGGAAGGTTGGAACTGTTACTGATTAATTAGCACTGAGGCCTTACGGGGGACTAGTACGATCATGATTTTCTGCCTGTATAATATTGGCTCGGTTAGACCTGTTCGACATATCACCATCTGAGGATGCTTATTATTATTATTATTATTATTATTATTATTATTATTATTATTATTATTATTATTATTATTATTATTATTATTATTATTATTATATCTGGGATAACCCCAGACTCTACATAACAAGCCGTAACATTGTTTATCCGTTCTAACCTGACTTGGTTGTGATTGTAACTCTACTAGTAACTTAGAGACATAGATTGTCATAGTGTGGTGTTTAACTTCTGTTCTTATTTGGTTGGGGAGTTAGGTCATTATGTTATGATGGAATATGGACCGAGCTACGACACAGAATCCTAGCTTGACCATAATAATGGGACGTACCTTATCTTGGGTGGCATGATATTTTCTGTCCTTGTTTGGTGAAGGAGTGTCATTTTATCCGGAAGATGGGGCATGCTCCAATGATTCTTGGCTCTTGCACTATATGCTTGATCTGGTTTTTGTTTCTTCATTCGTGCTTCCTTGTGGTACTTGCTATTTGGGGTCTAACTCCACTGGTTTTGTATGGCCAGGTTGTCACGACACAAAACCAGAATACTGGAAAGCGGGACTGACAAGGCCAGCTACGTATACTTAGAGCACACCGGTGCTCTGCATATACGGTGAAGCTATAAGACATGAGGGGTCACTACTACAAACCAACAATCAAGCCTAGGTCTAACAAACCCTAGTATCTCAATTACAAGGTCAACAAAAATAATAACAAGAAGTAAGATCAGCTAAAATATAATAGTAAAGCATCCCAAACTATAATATACAGATGGTCATGAAGGTAGTGAACACAAAATAAATAAACTAGCAAGAATCTAAGTCATCCATGATCAACCCTAGGATATGTCAATCATGCTATTGCCCGTAGGCTAACAGATCAAACCAAAACACGAGCTAATACACGTGCTCGGTGGCTAAACGCCAGCAAAAGTAGAATGTACATCAGAGGGGGAAAGTAAAAAAATCCACTCAAGTGGTCTGGTGCTCCTGGTGGTCATCATCCTCAGGAAAGTACGAAAGATCCTCTGGTGCTGCTACTGGATCTGGCCATACAAAACCAGTGGCGTCGGACCCCAAATAGCAAGTACCACAAAGAAAGCTAATCTAGGAACTTAAACCAACAACACAAGCAATACAAATAACTGAAAGTAAAGATTGAAAGTAAATGATCTCGGGATAATACAAGAAATACTGAAAACCTGCAATGAGACATATCCTGAACTGGTAAGCAAAATAGAATATCAAGTGCTGAAGTAAAGGTGAGATCATATAAAGTCTAGTCTAACCATCATCCATCAATCACGATAAATCATATAAGTACGGCTTGATACATTAACTAACTAGGGTTATCACAATCTTAATTACTAATAATTATAATGCAACGCGATACTAGGGTTCCTTCTGATCGCACGCACTACTAGAATAAGCGGGTTTAGCAAAGTTTTTAGCGACGACAAAGAAAACGTCGCTAATTTAGCGACTCTATTTAAAACCGTCGCTAGACGTCGCTAATTGGCAACATTTAGCGACGTTTAGTGACTTTTATTCAGTTTTTAAAAGATTAGTCGCTATAAGTTCAATTTAGGTCGCTAAACGTCACTAAAATATTTTATTTAGCGACGTATTTAGCGACGTATGTCTTTTGGACATTTAGCGACGTCATTAGCGACGTGTCAGACGTCGCTAAATTAGCGACGTCATTATTGACGTCGCTAAAATGTCGCTAAATTGTTTCATTTATGGCTGCTTCCCCCCATTTCTTTCGATCTCTCCCTCTCCCTCTCCCAAATTAGAAACCCGCATCCTCCCCCTCCGGCTCCCCTCCTCCCTCCGGCGCCCCCTCCTCCCTCCCGGCGACCCCCTTCCGGTCGCGTCCCCCCCCTCCTCCTCCTCCTCCTCTAGGTAAACCCGCTCTTTCTTTCTCTCTCTCTCTCTCTCTCTCTCTCTCTCACAGGACACACATGGCACTGACACTGACACGACACACACACGTTATAGACACTGACACAAATACGACACACACACGTGACCTAGGGTTAAGGTTAGGGTTAGGGTTTTTGACCTGGGGTTAGGGTTAGGGTTTTTGACCTTGCCGTAGCTAAAATCAACCATTTTTTGTTAATAAGAATCTGTCATATACCTCCTCCTCAAGATCGAGATCATATGATGACATTGCCAAGAATCACGAGTTTAATGAAGCTTGTGTCAAGAACGTAGTCTCAGTCCCTAATTAGTGACTTATTTAGACCCTTGCGGGATGAACACTCGGGTTCTTAATTAATAGTCATGACTAGTATACTTGCAACCGAACTTAACTGGCTTTTGTAGTTAGTGAGAAGAGATATAATCTTTCTGGCTAGACGGACAGTCTCGAAATAAAATCGCGTGGGAGGTATGGAACAATGGATCAAAATGTCATACAATACAGCATGTACAAAATTTCGTACGTATCGTCAGACATCTCAAAAAAAAGACCAGTACACTTGCACATGAGTTCCGGGCTAATTCCCTTTAATCCTCCGCAAAGACATTTTCTTGGTAGGGGTGATTAAAAAACGTGAAGAAATTAAAATAGCTTTTAACTATGTTCCATGAAAGTAATATATACTTACAACCAAGGAGTTCATATTCAAGTGATTAGAGACATGAAAATAAATAATGAATGAATTTGGCGATTGTCAAAGTTTGCAGTATCGGTATATAAGACCCTTATTATGAGTATCGAGATCGGTTATATCGACAATTTTAGATTAGAGTATCATTTTTTTTTATCAAAAAAAAATAATTATTAAAATTTTAGAAAAAAAAAATATTGTTACATTTAAGCATAGTTTTAAGTATTTTCTGTGTTGTTTCTGAGTACTTTTAAAATTGAATAAAATATTAGTCAACATTGTCGATTAGTTTACATGCGATAGATATATTTTCTTCTTTTACGTACATGTTGATTTTACATGCTTATTGATTGGTATTTTCTTTAATACTCCGCAAAGACATGCGATTAATCAACATTGTCGATTAGTTTTAAGTATTTTTTTTAGTACATGCGATTAGTTCCGGGCTAATTCCCTTTAATACAAGTGGAGACTGTGGGTTGATATCAGTCAGTTTTGGTAGCAGTGATGCACAACAAATACTAGGTAAGTTGGGGACTAACACCGTATGGCTAGAGATGGATACATCAGTACGGAGAGAGGAATATGTTCAGGTCTGTAATTGAAAATAACAGTGAATTAGTTAGTTAGTTAGTTAGTTGTTAACTGTTAGTTGGTGTTAGTGTGTTAGATGATAGTTAGTGTTGACAGTTAGTCTTAAGTTGTGTTAGTTGATTGTTAGTTAGTTAATATGACAATTAGTATATTAGGAAGTAGAGTGAGGTTTTGTCTAGGAATTCTTCCCTATTTGAACATCAGTCGTGGTGATGGTTGCATCAACTGCAACACTACAATATTTAACTATTTTGAGGAATGTTACCTGTAGATAGATATATGAACAGGAGAGTATCAGTTAGTAATATATATACCATTTAGGAGTAGATTAGCTTAGTCATATATTAGTATTAAGTTAGAAGTTTAAGGTTAAGTGGTATATCTCGGTTAGTATTCAGTCATGTGTAGGTGTAGTTTCAGTCAATAACTTAAGTGCCAGTGAGATGAAGCCAGAAATAGACAATTGAACATGTGTTGTATGGTGAAAAGAGTAACAACATCAGTAAGAGTACTATACAGGTAAGTGTGGGCTATGTGTATGTTTGTGAGAATGTGGGTGATTAGTATTGATGGCAAGGAAGGTGGGTTATAAATTTAGTTATTATTTGGAGTTGGTTATGTTAGATATAGTTAGTAGAGGAGGGTTAAGGTATTAGTTAGCATAGTGTATATCAGTTAGTATATGTAACATGTTAAGTGAAGTTCGGATTACTGTAGTATTAGTATTAGTTAATGTCAGTGGTTAGTATTGTTTTTATATATATATATATATATATATATATATATATATATATATATATATATATATATATTAGTATCAGTTGATAATAGTTAAGATATAAGTAGGGTTTTTGACCTAGGGTCAGGGTTAGGGTTAGGATTTTTTGAAAAGCAGTAGCAAAACCAAACCAAGCCTTTAACCATAATCATGTTGAGGGAAACATGGAAGACCATCATATGCATCCCAAAGTTAAGATAGATAGTTGTGGCAGAGATCAATTTGTGTTTTGAGTTAACGTCGCTAAAATTTATACAATATTTAATATTAGACAATATATTTATATCTATTATCAATTATATTCTTTGTTTTCATCTATCTTACCAGATGACACCCATGACCCAAGCACGTGCACGTTGCTTGAGAGAAACACCTCCTACTGTTAAGGAGGAAATGATGCCTCCTACTGTTAAGGAGGAAGTGATGCCTCCTACTGTTAAGGAGGAAGTGAATGTTAAGGAGGAAGAGATACCACATGTTGTATCTCAGACGGGGAGTTCCAGTCATCCAGCACCTATAGCGGTTGTATCTCAGACGGAGAATTCCAGTCACCCAGCACCTATAGTGGAGAATGATCACATAGACGCTGTTTATGCGCACTATCTGAGGGACTGGTATGTGCCCCAGCATATTGGATATCCTCGAGATTGATACTGTGATATTTTATATACTTTTATTATGGTTATTGTGTGATGGTGATACTTATATATTATGCATTTTGTGTGACTGTGATACTTTTATTTTGTGTGTATTGTGTGACTGTGATATTTTATATACTTTTTGTGTTATTTCGTACGCAGAGTGTGACTGTGATACTTTTATTTTGTGTGTATTGTGTGACTATGATATTTTATATACTTTTTGTGTTATTTCGTACGTAGAAAATTCAATAGAGGGTTGCTCCAGGTCTGTCTATAATATTTGTGTGTATTGTGTGACTGTGATACTTTTTATTCATATTAAATGATATTAATTTACCGGTGTTGAGTATTCCATCGAAGGGGTCGGCGAACCCAGAGAATTCAACGGAGGGTTGCTCCGGGTCTATTTTTAATTAGAAATTCATAAATTGCAGGAGATTGGTAATTTTTAATATTTTTTTATTTTTCAATGAAAATTTAGCGACGTTTAGCGACGTTACTATACGTCGTTGAATACGTCGCTAAATACGTCGTTGAATACGTCGCTGCATAAGTCGCTAATTAGCGACGTTTAGCGATGGATTAGCACGTCGCTAATTTAGCGACGTTGCGTCGCTAAACGTCGCTAATTTTGCGACATATTTAAGTCGCTAAAAAACGTCGGTATAGCAACGTTTAGCGACATTTTTCCTTTCAGCGACGTGCTGAGTTTCGACTTCTGTAAATCGTCGCTAATTAGTCGCTAAATGTTATTAGCGACGTTTTTTGGTCATTTAGCAACATTTTTTTACGTCGCTAATTTGACTTTTTCTGGTAGTGACGCCCCTGCTGACCATCCGAGATATCCATATGCACAAACCAGCCATGGATACTCCTCAAGATACTCCACAAGATACGCCACTAGATACTCCATAAGATACTCTACTAGATACTCCATAAGATACTCCACAAGATAACTATATGGATAACCAGGACTGCATCCAATCTAGGAAAATTCTTAGCCATGTACTAAGTGAATCTCTAGTTATTAACCCCTAGATTTTTCTTGTATGAATATGGGTATAGAATTTCGCAGAATCCATCCTAGACATGATGCAACAAAATAAGTTCTAATATTAATATAGACAAATTTTAATATATATTGCACAAACGGACTCATGTAAGCCACGACAACAACCAAGCCATGTGAAACCAAGTGAAGCCAGGTAAAGCCATCATGTGAAGCCAAGTCAATCTAGGTAAAGCCAAGTCAATCCAAGTGAAGCCAAGTGAAACCAAGTCAAGCCATGTCCAATGAAGCCATGTAAAGTCAAGTCCAGTCAATAATGTCATCACGTGTAGCCGTGCAAAGCCGGGTAAAATCGAGTAAATCCATGTCAAGTCAAGTCAAGTCATCTAAAGCCATGTAAGTTCATGTCTAGTCAGGTCAAGTCATTGCGTGTCCAAGCGAAAGACAGAAAATTAAAACGAAATCACAAAAAACTAAGAGTTCCTAAGGCAAGAGCACGATCGGTATACCGCCGGTACAGTACAGTACACCGTCAATATACCGGTCCAGAGATAGAAAAAATACAGCAGGTTCTAGATTTCAACAAATCGGTATACCGTCGGTATACTGTAGTATACCGTCGGTATGTCGTTCCAAGTAGGCAGAAAGGTTTTGGAAAATAAAGTTCCACAAATCGGTATACCGTCGGTATACTATAGTATATCGTCGGTATGTCACCCAAGATAAATATCCTAAAGTCGGTTAACAATGTCGGCAAGGATCGGTATACCGTCGGTACACTGTAGTATAACGTTGGTATACCGATAAGGTTCACATAAAATATCTAAAAATCTATGTTGGTCGAAATCGGTATACCGTCGATATGCCAGTTTCCAAGGATAAACATGGTTAAAGTCAAGTCTAATTTTTGGGACCCAAATCAAACCCCGAAAATTACCAGAACAAAGTCTAACAAGAAGTTAGGTCCAGGGTAAGTCTCAAATCACAATATGGACTAAATCTCACGGTCACAACTCCGATACTATTTTCGCTACCGAGTTACCAAAAAGGGACGGAACAAGATTCTACCAGAAATCAAAACTAAAATGGTCAAAAGTCTAGAAATCACGATATGAACAATAATAGTAAAACAAGTCTAAGCTAAAAATCAGCAACCAAAGCTCCAGGAAAGTAAAATGACAGAAAGTAAAAAAAGTTCATAGAATCGGCAAGGTGTACTTGCCTAAAGAGAGCTCCCAACCTAAATCTTCTAGTCCACCACCACGAAGGGGTTCAGAAACCACACTCCAGGTCTCAATACCAAGCTCCAAGATCAAGAGAAAAAGGGTGAAGGGAAGAGAGAGAAAGAGAAATGAAAAAGAAATAAAAATCAAGGGCTATTTATAAAGAAATCTTAAAAATATCTAAAACGTGAAACAAATATCTGTCGGATAGTATACCGGTCAAGTAGTAAAGTTTTAATATTGAAAATTTTTTAGCTTCATCAAAATCCAATAAAATGCAATAAATAGCAAAAATATATGTATCCGCATAAAATACGAATACAGTGAGACGGGTCTCACAACTTTTTTCTTCTTAGAAAAATTATGTCCTCAAAATTTCCTTAAGGATCCAAAATTAATTAATAAGAAAATCCAAGAAAGCAACCACGAAACTAAAATAAGCAGGAAACTCATGTGAGAATAAAATTTCCTCGACAATAACAAGAAATCAGAAAACAATAACAGATATAACAGGTAAGCTAACAATCAATCACATGCACAAGCTAAGATAGGACACGGGTATACGAATAAGTATACCTACCGAGTCGAAGAGAAATGGATAACGAGTACGTATATCGTCCTCGCGCTCCTACGTCGACTCGTCCAGTGAGTGATGCCACTAAGCAATACGAACTAATCCGATAGTTCATATCTTGAGAACCTTCTCCCTCTTGCCCAAAATAGATACTGCAGGCTTCTCCTCATAAGATATGTTGGTACCAATGACTAACTCAGAATGATCCAGGATATGGCTTAGGTCTAAAATATATCGGCACAACTGAGATACCTGAAAGGCATCATGTACCTTATGAAGCAATGATGGAAGAGCTAGACGATAAGATACGTCTCCAACTCGCTCGAGAATATCGAACGGGCCTAAATATCTGGGACTAAGCTTTCCCCGTACTCCAAATCATATAACTCCATGGGTAGGTAAAATCCTCAGAAATACATGGTCGCCGTCAGAAAATTCAAGATGACAATGGTGCTGATCTGCCCAATGACGTTGGCGATCTTGAGCCACTTTGAGATGCTCTCTGATTTGCATGATCACTCTAACTGACTGAGCAATCATCTCTGGACCAAGCATCTGCCTCTCGCCAATGTTATACCAAGCTAACGGTGATTTATATCTTCTACCATACAAAGCCTCGAAGGGTGCCATCTGAATGCTCGCCTGGAAGCTATTGTTATAGGAGAACTCTACTAAATGCAAGTGATCCTCCCAAGATACACCGAAGTAAAGTGTACAAGATCGAAGCATATCCTCCAAAGTTTGAATAGTACGCTCTTACTGCCCGTCTGTCTGCGGATGGTAGGCTGAACTGAACTTCAACCTAGTACCCAGAATCTGATATAGGCTCTGCCAGAAATAAGACGTGAACCGCGAATCTCTATCTTAGACTATGCTAACTGGAACGCCATGCAATCTGACTATCTTTCTCATGTACATCTCAGCTAGCTGCTCTGTAGACTGGCCTACTCTAAAAAAAAATGAATAACATTCGTGAGTCGATCCACAATAATCCATATAGCATCTTTGCGAGACAATGATTTAGGAAGACTGGTCACAAATTCTATAGTAATATGGTTCCACTTCCACTCTGTAATCGGTAAAGGCTGAAGTAGTCCGGTCGATCTCTGATGTTCAGTCTTGACCTGTTGACAGACTAAATACCGAGAAATGAATCGAGCTATCTCCCTTTTTATACCATTCCACTAGAAGTACTGACGAATATCCCGATACATCTTTGTCCCTCCTGGATGTACTGAGTACTGAGAACTGTGGGTCTCTGACATAATCTCCTGCCAGATATCTCATCTCGGTACACAAAGTCGACTCCCAAACCTGAGTGTCCCATCCTCATGAATGCTCAACTCTAGTCTGCGTCCTGAATCACACTCTTCTCTGAGTTGCTGAAGCCTGACATCACTAGTTTTCTCTTCTCTGATCGTCTCAAATATAGAAGACTGAACCTGCAGATTCGCCATAAAACCGATATCACCAGGTAATTGTAGCACCCCGTTCCCCCGGTACGGGGAGCACGGCTAAGAAACACTAGACGGTATCGTTCGATCGGGATAGATTGAATTAAGAACTCGTCCTCGTTATGGATTTGTTTCTTCGAAATCGATTCCCATATTCAGTGGACCGTGCCCCCGGGATCGACTTAGCGGCAGAGTCAGGAGGGACCTCTCCGCTGCTATCTTTTATTGCCTCGGTTTTCGATGTCGCTTGTTGCTTTCGTACTTTGAGTTGGTTTTGGGATTTGCTTGTTTTCCTTGAACGGTTTCGATGGTTTTCATTGTTTTTGTTCATTGAACTGCATTTCTATTCCGAGATTGGAAAGAGAGGAAGAAGTATTAATCGAGCTATTCGTGTGCAGGTGAACGAGCAGTAGGCGGCTTGCGAGCGGAGTCGTGAAGCGCCTCTTTCCTTCTTCCTTCCAAAATCTAAGTGAGTGGCTACCAACCCGATTAGCTAGCCCTGCTTCCAAGCTTCACACCCTAAAAGCTTGAACTATTCCTTGCCCCGATCAAACGATACCAAGTAATAATAAAAGAAACCAAGATAAAAGAGAATAGACTTGGTTCATTATGCTTGTCAATAAACTTTATGAACGGATACTTGATTTTTATGCATTACTGCTTGTCGTGTACTCGTGTTGCCTCAACTGCATGAACTTTTAACTTAATAATCATGTTCGATCATGGACAACTTGTGCACAAGGGTATAAGTTCTGCGGACGGTCGCTGGGGTACTGGCACCGATCCGACCTGGACAGACTTCGTGTTTATAGTCAATCGTGTGCGGACTGGATAACGTGCAACGCATCGTGTTTTATGAGCTCCTCGTGTTTTCTCGTTGCATGCTATTCATGTCCTTGACTAGTCCATATGCCATCAAGCTAATGATCCTCATGTGTATATGCTTGCAACGTCCCGTGTGTTTATCGTGTAAATATGGCTTGCAATACATCGTGTGTGCATCGTGTATATTTAAACCTGTTGCAAACTAACTTGTGTCTTCGTGACAGGGAAGGCAAGGTAAGTATTGTGCAGGTAATTCAGACGGGCAGGTAAAATCCACCGAACGGTGGCACGTTCATTTCAGTAAATTCTATATGCTGCTTACTTATAAATGAACTAAGGCAAGATAGAAACCCACAAAATATGCATGCTTCATTAAACAACGTGTTGATTGGTATAGTCAGGCTAGCTCGCCTTCACCAGCATATTTCGATATGCTGACCCTCGTTGAAACAGGTTCTCCGTACCAAGGCGAATCGAGCGAGGAGCGAAGTCGTCTTCCCGATCCAGTTCAGCTGTTGGCGCATCTTCACCGCGCCGCCTTCTGAAGTACTCGAAGAACCAGGAGCTTGCAACTCTTCATACACAAATGCAGCTCCGTGGCAAAGCCGTCCTCCAGCCTGGAGGTCTATGTCTTTTGAAATTATAAAAGGATGTAATGTACAGGACTGCTATCTCATTTTGAGTCATCTTTTTGTAAGCCGTTCGGCATATTAGCTAACTCGTTCAAGAGTTTGTAATAGATGTTCATTATCAATAAAGAGAACTTTTCCATGTTTCAAATCTGTGTTTCAATTTATCTGCGTACTCTGAATATGTGCTTGCTATGCAAAATACTTTAGCCTTGTGCGGGCGCAATCCCAGGCCCGCACGGCGATCACGACTCGGGGACGCCTCAATGGATTCTACGGAATTGATTCTACGCCTCAATTGTTGGTTGGTAAGTATGTAACGCCCCGCTCCGCGCCGGCGTTATGTATCAAGGTGAGTGGGCAGAACTTCGTTCTCTGATTCTTGCACGCCTTAATAATAACCTGAGTTTTTGCTTGCAATATTTTCTTAAGAGAATGATAGAACCTGCCTTGCATGTTAATGAACGAACTCACCTAGCTTGTCTTTGAAACAATAAGTCGGCTAAACGAGAATCCTGATCGCTTGCTTAGAGTGCATGAACATGTTCACTATCGTCTATGCTTCGAGAGAACCATACTGTGCCTGAATGTGTTCAAGTGATAAGTCGGATTGCCTCGCAACAAAGATTGTTTATAGATGGTTCATCTCGTCTGCATACTAGAGTTTATTTGATAGTGTTCCATGCATTCGCACGTGGTCGGACAATGGCTATTGGTGGAAAGCTGAGCTGCATGTGTCACGGCTGCTACAGAGATAGTGGAAAGCAACCATGAGCCACAGCTGCCTCTAGTATCAGATAAAGAGTCATTGGTATGCTGTTCTACCAACTGCTGATCCTGAGATACTCGGGGACCGCCTTGCATTTAGCTAGGTCATTGTGTTGGCTTGGATAGATGACTGCCCCTAAGAATGTGCATTGTGTGTCTAGCTTTGCATCTGACCCTGGAGTCGCACGAGACACGCTGCGCACACCCTGAAACATGAACGGATTGCTTGCCTGCTTAGTATATGAAACTCTGTTTCCAAACATGTTTCCAAACAAGTAATCTGACTCTGCTACAACTGCATGAAACGAACCTAGGTAAAACTAGAAAGATCACTAGTAATGTAATGTTTTATAACATGATTACTTAGTGTTGGTTTGAGTGAATGCTTGTTTCTGTTCAGTTGATTTATCTCACCAGTACTTATAAAAGTGCTGACCCACCAACAGTTTACTTGCTTGCAGGTACTGGATCGTCCGAGGAAGCGATAGGCGTGCCACAGTCCTTAAGACCCGGAATTCTGGTTTCGATTGTTGCCCTGAGAATGCTATCGTATAAAGGGGCATAATATATGGAACGAACGTGTGCCTTTGCTAAGGAAACCCAAGCTGCCTCGATTGTCCCGAATACTCAGTTGGCTAATGCATTACATTGCAACAAGTCCCTTTCTGCTGCTTACTCGATTGATGCGATGATAGCCAACTATCAACTTAAACGATTGGCCTTGCACGGGCGCAACCCCAGGCCCGTGCGGCATCACGTCCCCCGAAATCTCGAACGGGCCATTCGACTAGCTCCCCTCCTTCCTCGTACCCGTGGGACTGGCGCGGTGATTCGCGTCCGGCGTTTTGAGGCACGGTGATTCGTGCCCGGTTCGTTAAATCCCGGCCGTACGGGGCGGGGCAGGGCGGAGCAGCGGCCCGGGCGGGACCGGGGCGTGACAGAATGGTATCAGAGCGGAATCGATCTTCTGGCCCAAAATCCGTTGCTATGACTCTGAGATCGATATGGTTTTGCAAAGAGCGTTCCATACAATAAGTCCATAGATATTCTCAAAGTGCAAATGTTTTCTGAACTTGAATTGCTTGATTGTTTCGATTGAGTACGGCGAGGGACGGCACTATCGCTACTCGGAATATCGAGAAGTTTATCCTTGAAGTTTCGAGGACGAAACTTTTTGTTGGTTGGTAAGTATGTAACGTCCCGCTCCGCGCCGGCGTTATGTATCAAGGTGAGTGGGCAGAACTTCGTTCTCTGATTCTTGCACGCCTTAATAATAACCTGAGTTTTTGCTTGCAATGTTTTCTTAAGAGAATGATAGAACCTGCCTTGCATGTTAATGAACGAACTCACCTAGCTTGTCTTTGAAACAATAAGTCTGCTAAACGAGAATCCTGATCGCTTGCTTAGAGTGCATGAACATGTTCACTATCGTCTATGCTTCGAGAGAACCATACTGTGCCTGAATGTGTTCAAGTGATAAGTCGGATTACCCCGCAACAAAGATTGTTTATAGATGGTTCATCTCGTCTGCATACTAGAGTTTATTTGATAGTGTTCCATGCATTCGCACGCGGTCGGACAATGGCTATTGGTGGAAAGCTGAGCTGCATGTGTCACGGCTGCTACAGAGATAGTGGAAAGCAACCATGAGCCACAGCTGCCTCTAGCATCAGATAAAGAGTCATTGGTATGCTGTTCCACCAGCTGCTGATCCTGAGATACTCGGGGACCGCCTTGCATTTAGCTAAGTCATTGTGTTGGCTTGGATAGATGACTGCCCCTAAGAATGTGCATTGTGTGTCTAGCTTTGCATCTGACCCTGGAGTCGCACGAGACACGCTGCGCACACCCTGAAACATGAACGGATTGCTTGCCTGCTTAGTATATGAAACTCTGTTTCCAAACATGTTTCCAAACAAGTAATCTGACTCTGCTACAACTGCATGAAACGAACCTAGGTAAAACTAGAAAGATCACTAGTAATGTAATGTTTTATAACATGATTACTTAGTGTTGGTTTGAGTGAATGCTTGTTTCTGTTCAGTTGATTTATCTCACCAGTACTTATAAAAGTGCTGACCCACCAACAGTTTACTTGCTTGCAGGTACTGGATCGTCCGAGGAAGCGATAGGCGTGCCACAGTCCTTAAGACCCGGAATCCTGGTTTCGATTGTTGCCCCGAGAATGCTATCGTATAAAGGGGCATAATGTATGGAACGAACGTGTGCCTTTGCTAAGGAAACCCAAGCTGCCTCGATTGTCCCGAATACTCAGTTGGCTAATGCATTGCATTGCAACAAGTCCCTTTTCGCTGCTTACTCGATTGATGCGATGATAGCCAACTATCAACTTAAACGATTGGCCTTGCACCGGCGCAACCCCAGGCCCGTGCGGCATCACGTCCCCCGAAATCTCGAACGGGCCATTCGACTAGCTCCCCTCCTTCCTCGTACCCGCGGGACGGGCGCGGTGATTCGCGTTCGGCGCGCCGAGGCACGGTGATTCGTGCCCGGTTCGTTAAATCCCGGCCGTACGGGGCGGGGCAGGGCGGAGCGGCGGCCCGGGCGGGACCGGGGCGTGACAGTAATACTATCTCGATACCCATCTCCTGTAGATCCTCTAAAATATGGTGCTACTTTGTCAAGAAGTAAGCTCCTCCTCTCATGTTCAAAGCGTCTTCTACGACATTGGCCTTTGCTGGATGATACTGAAGGTCAAGATCGTATTCCGACAATAACTCGAGCCACCTCCTCTGCCGCATGTTGAGTTGCTTCTGTGTGAACACATACCTCAAGCTCTTGTGGTCTTTGAAGATCTTCACTCGATCACCATATAGGTAATGTCTCCAGAGCTTAAGTGCAAACACTACTGCTGCAAACTCAAGATCATGCGTCGTTAACTCTTCTCATAGTCTCGAAGCTACCGAGACGCATAAGCTATCACTCTGCCATGCTGCATAAGGACACACCCTACTCCTACTCCTGAAGCATCATAATACACTGAGAACCCACCTGGTCCTACTGGGAGTGTCAGAATAGGAGCCAAAATTAAACTCTGCTTGAGATTCTCGAAAGAAGTCTGATAAGCATCTGACTACTCAAAGCGTACATTCTTACACGACAGCCGTGTTAAGGGTGCGGAGATCCTAGCAAAGTATGCCATAAACTATCTGTAGTATCCTGCTAGACCCAAAAAATTGCCACATCTGAAGCTGTACGGGGTACTGGCCAACTCTCAATAGCCTTCACCTTCTTGGGATCCACCTCGACTCTTCCACCAAAAATAATATATCCCAAGAATGAGATACGATCAAACCAGAACTCGTACTTGTTGAACTTCGCGTACAGCTGTTGCTCTCGAAGAATCTAAAAAACTACACGAAGATGCTGCTCATGCTCTTCCTCACTCCGACTATAGACCACGATATCATCAATAAACACTATCACAAACTAGTCTAGATAAGGCATGAAAATGCTATTCAAGAGATACATGAATATAGCTGGTGCATGGGTCACTCCAAATGGCATAACTAGGAACTCCTAATGACCATATCTAGATCTGAATGCCGTCTTGGGTATATCTTGCTCTCTGACTCTGATCTGGTGATACCCAGACTGCAAATCGATCTTAGAAAATAAATCTGCCCTACTGAGCTGATCAAACAAGTCATCTATCCTGGGCAAGGGATACTTGTTCTTAATGGTTGCAGCATTTAGTGTTCTGCAATCAATAACTAAATGCGATAAACCATTCTTATTTTTAACAAGAAGTAACGAGGCTCCCCAAGGCCATGCACTAGGCCTAATGAATCCCTTGGCTCTCAAATTCTCAATCATCCGGTACAAGATCTCTAACTTAGATGGTGATATCCTATAAACTCTTTCTGAAACCGGCTTTGCTCCCGGGATGAAATTAATGTAAAAATCCACATCTCTAACTGGTGGTACACCTGGTAGCTCATCGAGAAATACGTCTGAAAACTCATAAACTACTCGGGGAAACTGTGTCTCATCGGCCTCCTCCATCATCAATGTAACCTTCGGTGACTCTATTACACCTCTCAAGAATGAGAAATCCTTCCCACCAGGTACACGAAAGATAACCTGGCCACTATAGCAATCTATCGTTGCACGTCTCGTACTCAACCAATCCATCCCATGGACGTATCATAATCTCCCATAGGAACTATCAGCCTCGCGAGGAACTCTCTTTCTCACACTATATGTAAACCCCCTCGACCAGATTTTAGTATTTTTAGGATTATTTTAACAATTTAGGATTTATGGCAATATTTTATATTATTTTGCCTACATGCCCTGTTGACTTGCGCACCTGTCCATCACCGAATTATTTGGAGCTTTACTTTGACTGTTATCCCCGAACAAAGTTCACATACCTGTCATAGACATGTTAGACTATTTTCTTGAATTTTTTGCAACTCCCAGATGCTTTATTTTGAGCCTCGTTTGAGACGCACAAATATCGTTACAATCGTCCGTATTTATTTCCTATTTTAATTTCCTGCTCTTTATCCATCTCTGTACCCCTAGGGATTTGAGGCCCAACATGCACCGTTTTGCCCAAAAAAAAATACGTTAATTTTCTACACTGAGTATACTCCATTTAGTGTATTGACACCGTAGAAAAATTATGACCCTACCTGCCTCTAAATAATTAGAGAATACCGTGCGCAGTATTTATTAATTAATAAATACGGTGACCCGTATCACCCAGAAACCAGGCCCAGTCTCTGCCCAGACTCATCCCCATTTCCTCGGGACCCTCACACAGCTTTTTCCTTCAATCCTGTGAATTTTAGTATTTTTCGGAATCAGGTGTTTTCCCAGACAAATTCGTAAATTGCGTAATTTCCCAAAATATGACCTTTACGCAATTTATAAAATTACAGGGACTTTTCTGCAAATTTCGTGTGAGGTGTCAGTCCCCTCACTGGCCGGTGAACCTGTACCGTCCATTTGGACGCGGGACCCACCCGAAAAGATCCCAAAAATATCCCGAAAATATCCTACAAATATCCTGTAAAATATCTCGGGATATTTACTTAAAATATTAATAAATTTCTTTATAAAAGAAAAGAAAAGAAATAAAAGATAATAAATAAAAAAACCCAATCCCCAGCCGCAGCCGACCGACCCCACCCCTGGCCGGCGGCGACGCACCCTACCTGGCCGGCGGCGAGCTGCCCCGCGAGCCGCCCACCGGAGCCTCCCCCCCTGGCTCTCTCTCCTCCCCGCTCTCTCTCTCTCCCTAGCTCTTCCTTCCCTCTCTCCCTCCCAGCCACTCCCCACCCCCGCGGCGGCCGCCTCCGCCAGCCTCGCAGGCGCCGTCCCCTCTCCCTCTCCCGCTGGCCGCCGGTTTCTCCTCCTCCTTCCTCCTCTTCTTCCTAGCCGCAGCAACCCAGAATCCGACCCCGAGCCCCTCCGGCCGTCGTGCCAGCGCCGGCCGCGCTCCCCCAGGCCGCCTCGGCCACCTCCGGCCCCCGGCTGGACCTCGCCGTCCTCCGGCGACGTCCCCAGCAGCTCGAAACTCTAGCCCTAGGGTGGACAGCATCCCGACACGTGTCGGACACGTGTCGGAAACGAAGAATTCGTAATTTTCGAAGCCCTGTTCAGGTAAAGATATCTCTCTCCTCGTAATTCCGATTTCAATTCTGTCAGTTGCGTCGTGTAGACTATGTAACCACCTCGGTGCCCGTGCAACCCGCTCGGAGCATCGCGTCCTGTGGCGATCGCGGCACGCGATCCAAAAACAGGAAAAACAACGACCCGAATCACCCCGGAACTGGGTACGCCCCGCCAAACGGGACGACTTGGTCGCACGCGATCTTTACCAAAATGTGCGCGACGTTGATACGGACGTGTAGGAATTCGGAGAAGTTGATTTGGATGTGCGTGCACACCGGAATCAACGCGTATCCGCCGACACCGCCCCGTATCCGTCAGTTCTGGAACACGCTGCAACTTTGTGTACACACGTCGGATCGAGACGAAACTTGCGCCATCGGACTCGTAGCAATACGCTGGTCCTGTGAGCCAAGTTTGGTTCGATTCTGAGAACGTTGACAAAATCACGTATCGTGGGCCCCACCGACTCCACTTAACGGGCGATTTTGTGATCGGCTCACCGGAATCCAGTTTTGGACATTCCGTTGGGTTTGTATCGACGTTCTGGACTTGTTGACACTAAGTTTGGCAAATTTGGAGATCTTTGACCCTGACACGTTTTTCGGTGCAAAGTAGGCCCACATGTGGACCCCGCTTTGACCGAAAACTGTCATTTTTGCCCCTGTGTCCAAATTGGACTTAAGGACAGGCGTTTCTAGCTATTTGATATTTTCTGAGACTGTTAGTGATGTTTATTTCAGCATCCGAAGACTTTCATTCTGAGGCCATAGTTTCTGACACTTGGTATTTGACATCTGGATTTTACATTTACAGCTCTCTTGCCAGGCAAGTATACCTTGCCTTGTTGTACTATTTAAATTCAGTTATTGTTAGTTACATGTTTATCTATTTTAATATTATATAAATGTGCGCGTCCGAGCAGACTCGGGTGCAGTCAACGATGGCGTTGACGTTAGGACTTGTGTCTGACCTAGTGTCTAGTAGACCCACCTAAAGTTGTGAAGTTATTGATATAACTTCTCAGGCCTTGACACGTATCATTACACGTCACAGAGTGAGTACATGTAGGGACGCGTGCCTCATGCGCGACTGGCCATCAGTGTGAGCAACACGTGTAGCGGTATTTAGCTCAGTTATTTATTTTATTGAGACTTGCATCATAGTTCGAGATGTCCACGTCGTTTTCACGACTTGGATATCTATATTGGGCGGGAAAGACACTTAGTAGGCGTTTGGAACACCCCCTCCTTATATTCCTGTGCCATACTCTTCGGAGATGGGGTTTTCCTGTGCCATGCTTCTCGGAGATGGGGTAGTGGTTTTTCTTGTTCCCGTTACTGTGCTCCGAGGAGGATGGGGTATTCCTGTTACCCGTGCGTCCGGGGGCATATGACACATATACTAGCCAGTCCCGACGATTGGTGAATTACGTCAGCATATGTCAGGCCTACACATCCCCATGCGTACTACAAGGTCTTTAAATTGCATTCACTTAGATGGTTAGCACACCCTATTTATTTATTCAGTATTTACATTATGGCATGTCAATTTTCTGTATCTTGCTATGTCCCTCTGAGGACCTGGTCCCCTGCCAGGTGTATATGTTCTTGAGTACTCGCAGGAGCGCAGATCCGGACATGTTACGTATTTTTTTCCGAGGAGGTCTTCTCTTCGAGCCTCGTGATTGTCAGATGTTGTTCTTATATGGTGTGTATCTGGTTCATTTTATATTCTATTTCGGCAGTGGATTTGTTTCCATCCGACTGTCATTCTTTAGTTATTTACTGTTGAGTTTTAGTTACCCTGTCATTCTTTAGTTATTTACTGTTGAGTTTTAGTTACCTAGTTATTGGTTATTCATGTATATTTAATTTCTGTGGATGAGATTTAGATATTACCCTATGACTTGTGATTAATTATACCACTGGTGAACTATTATTCATTATACAGCGTACGCACGTATATATGGTTTCCATATATTGGAGTTGCCATATATACGGGCGGCTGGCATAGTTACGTATCCTAGTCCTACGTATTTTGGGACTGGGGCGTGACACTATAACTCTACACAAGAGATATACTCTATATACTCCCATGATACCGTTACCAGTAAGTATATTCAACCTTACTGGTAAGGACCCAGACTCCAATCCAACTCGTGTCACAAAGCATGCAGATATAAATGAATGCGTGCACCAGAATTGAATAAAGATGAAGTTGAATGAAAGTGGACGAGAATAGTACCTGCTACCATCTCTCCTGCTGCCAAAGCCTCCTCCATTGATAGCAAAAAGGCTCGACCCTGCCCTTTGGGTGCTGATCCCATCTGCTGCTGACCTCTAGGTCTTGCTTGTGCCTGGGCCTGCGCATACTGCTGCGGCCTCTGCTGGAATGCCTGAGGCTATGGAGGAAACGCCTCTGAACCTGCTACTGCTGTACTGGTGCGGGTGCCCTGTACTGTGGCACTGCTGGCCTAATTGATGACTGGGCTGATGATGATCCAGTCTGGTTCCTCCGGGGACATGCTCTGACCATGTGGTCTGATGCTCCACACACCAAGCATAATCCCTGTGCCTACGACACTCTGATACTATATGCCCAAATTTCTAATATAAACAACTTAGGGAATAAGTAGATGACTGCATCTCTTGAGGATGTGTCTGGGAAGACTACTGAGATGATGTTGTCCTCTTCGAAGATCCAATCGTCACGGCTCGAACTGCTAAAGCTGGTGCTGATGAATATGTTAATCCTCCTAAAAAGTTGGGACTCTTTTGGCTCCCTACTCGATCTGTAATCCTATGCGATGTGTACTCATACCTTCTTGCTGCCTGTAAAACAGTGTCGAAGGTCCGAAACTTATACTGCTCCACCATCAAGATAATCTCTAAATGGAGTCCCAGATAGAACCTCCTCGCCCTCTCCAACTTGGTCGCTACGAAAGTGGGAGCAAACCGACTAAGTCTTGCAAACTCGGTCGCGTAACCGTCGACGGTCCTGCCCTCCTGCCTGAGGTTGTTAAACCACCACTAAAGCTCATAACGTGCCACCGCGTCAAAATATCTCGCATGTAATCTCTCACTAAAAATTGCCCATGGAATCATTGTTGTGAGAGAACCCTCTTGTGATGCCCACCAATCACGAGCCAAGTCCAACAACTGTAGCCTCACTATTGTTACACACTCTCTAGACGGAGTCCCTGTTGCCTCAAAGATGGCATCAGTGTCCTGCAGCCAAGCATCAGACGAAATTGCTTCATCTGTGCCATAGAAGTACGGAGGACTGAGATGCCTGAAGTTGGTCACAGAATTATGGATATGAGAACCACCACGCTCCAACGCTGTCTGGATTGACTGATTGAGTACGTCACTCTGGTGTTGTTGGATCGTCAAGAAACCTCGAAGGACATCCATCAAGGCTCGGACAACACCCTCTAGATGCTTGGGCTGAACTGGGTGCACATGTGCTGCCTGCTGGTCTGGTAGTGTCGGTCGATCTGCCTTGGGATCTACTCTAGACTCTTCCCCAGAATGCTGAGGTCGATCTCCAGGAATACGCTGGTCTCCCGAATGCTGACCCTCCTCGAGATGCACTCTATCCATCTGGCCGATAGTAACATGAACAATGCCACTAAAAGTTAAGGACACAAGATTCAATAGAAGAACATGATTGGTTAATGAATAAGCATATATCAGATCAAGAATCAGGAATGGAGAAAATGACTAGGGATCAAGGCGAACAGTTTAGGATTGAGACATCTAGCAACAACAATAACCCCCACATATATGTAAAAATTAGACCTGCATGGGCAACCACTAAAACCATGTCATGCCCCGAAACTAAAATACTGGAGAGCGGGACTGACAAGGCCAACTACGTATACTTAGAGCACATCGATACTATGCATATACGATGAAGTTGTAAGATATGAGGGGTCACTACTACAAACCAACAGTCAGGCCTAGGTACAACAAACCCTAATATCTCAATCGTAAGATCAACAAAAATAATAACAAGATGTAAGATTAGCTGAAATATAATAGTAAAGCATCCCAAACTATAATATACAGATGATCATGAAGCTAGTGAACACAAAATGAATAAACTAGCCAGAATCTAAGTCATCCATGATCAACCTGTCACGCCCCAGTCCCAAAATACCGAGGGACTAGACACGTGGCAATGGCCAGCAGCACGCACCGATGGACAAACCCAATTTAAAGGATCCATCGGGGCATACTTAAGCTGTAATATATCAATAAATAGGTCCAATGGTACAAGTCACAGTCTATACTAATCTCATCCACAACAGATAATCACAGATCAAATGCCAAAATAAATACAAATAAAATAAACTAACAAATCTCAATAAAGGTGTCTCGGAGAACAATCCGAGAATAAGTCTGATACATCAATGAAATAGACTGGAAATAAAGTAACTAGAAATAGAAATAAATGAGTATCTCAAGCCAATACTTAGGAGAAGTCCTCTGGTACAATCTCATCCTCAGATCCTGGTTCTGCTCCAATGTACACACCTGCTTCTGCTAATGCTAATGCTCCGGTCCCGTATACCTCGGGATAGATCTCGTCAGCTAATCCTGGGGACATAATCCGGTATCCAGGTCCTCAGGGGGACATAACAAGGTACTGAAGATACAAGCCAAAATGCAGTGTAATAGTAAATGAAATAAATAGGGTAGACTATATAACCAGCTAAGTGATATGCAAGTGAGAGTTTTAGTCATACTCGGGCTGAGACTACTACAGGATCTGTGTCGGGGAAACCCATAGCAGTATTCTCTCGAAGGGCCAGTACGGTACCAAAGCTCTGTGTCAGAGTCTAAGGCACTTCCATTAAGTATTATATATATATAATCAGCCATATGTATGGTAAATCTCTCCCCACCCAATGTAATCTCACGTCACAGTTTCATGATATCTCATGTCCATGTCACGCAAAACCATAGCTAATGCAACCAGTCATATAATCTCTATAAATATAATGTCTATGTCAATCCTGCATCCTACACAGAATCACCATGAATATCTCAGGAAGATTCTGTCACATGTATAGTGTCAAGTGTCCTGGGTTATAATGTACTTGATAAGACAAGTACGAGAGTGTAAAGGGTCACGAATGTCCATCTCTAGATGACGTACACAACTCCGCTTACGTGGTTGGCACCCGACTATTAATCGAATGTGAAGTAAAGTCACACGGTCCTAGGTTAAGCATGCACAACAATGTATAAATAAGTCAAGGAAATAAGTAACAAAACTGCAGGATTTGGCAAGGTACACTTGCCTGGGGTTCTGGCTCCAACTGTAGCTTTGGTCTCAGTGAGATTTGCTGGTACTCCTCCGGTTGCTGAAATAAACATCACCATCAGATTCAGAAAATATCAAATAGCTAGAAACGCATGTCCTTGAGTCCAATTTGGACACAGGGGCAAAAAATGATAGTTTCTGGTCAAAGCGGGGTCCACATGTGGACCGCTTCGCACCGAAAAATGTGTCAGGAACAATGGTCTCCAAATTTGCCAAACTTAGTGTCAACAAGTCCAGAACGATGATACGAACCCAACGAAACTTCCAGAATTGGATTCCGATGAGCCGGTCACAAAATCGCCCGTCAAGTGGAGCCGTGGGACCCACGATACGCGATTTTGTCAACGTTCTCAAAATCGAACCAAACTCGGGTCACAGGACCAACGTATTGCTACGAGTCCGATGGCGTAAGTTTTGTCTCGATTCGACGTGTGTACACAAAGTTACAACGAGTTCTGGAACATGCCGATATGGGGCGTTGTCGGCGGATACGCGTTGATTCCGGTGTAAACGCACATCCAAATCAACTTCTGCGAAATCTCGCACGTCCGTATCAACGGCGCACACGTATCGGTGAAGATCGCACGCGACCAAGTCGTCCCGTTTGGTGGGGCATACTCAGTTTCGGGGTAAAATAGGGCATTATTTTCCTGTTTTTTGGATCGCGGTTCACGATCGCCATAGGACGCGATGCACCGAGTGGGTTACACGGGCATCGAGAGGGTCACACAGGGTTCGCGTTGCAACAGACGAAACAGAAAATGGGGCAGCGAGGAGAGAGAACGGGTTACCTGAACAGGGCTCCGTGAAATCTGAATTTCTCGTGTCCGTGTCGTGTCCTGGCTAGGTTTAGGGTTTCGGTCTGCACGCTCGCCGGAGACTCGTCGGAGGGGCGCTGGGCAGACGGCTGCTCGCCGGGGCGGAGTCGGGCTGAGGCGCTGCTGGCCAGGGGTGGCTCTGGCCGGAGGCGGCTACGCCGGAGCTGCGGCGGGGAGGAGACGCGGGGACGCTCGGGGGCGGAGTCGACTGCGGGTTCTGCTCCAGGGGGAGGCGGCTCAGGCGAGAGCTCGAGGGGGGTCTGGACGGGGACGGGCGGAGGAGAAAGGGAGAGAGGGCGGAGGCTAGGGGGCTGACAGCGGCGGGGAGACCGGGAGCTGCGGCTGAGGGAGGTGGCGGGGGAAGATGATGGCCGGAGAAGAGAGGGGTTAGGGTTTCTTTTATAGGGCAGGGCTAAGGGGCTGGGCGCCGGGTTGTGGCGGAGGAGGCTAAGTAGAGGAGTTCGTGGGTAGGGCCGGAAGACGAGGGCGGGGGCGCGTGGCCGAGCGGGGCGGCGCGTGGCCGAGCGGGGCGTCGGAGAAAGCGGGCGGCTGGGTCGTGGGGGTGTGGGGTGGACACGGGTCGGGTTGGTGTCGGGTCGGGTCGGGCAGATCCGACCCGACCCGCTAAAGTTTGAAAGCGGGTTCGGGTCGCGGGTTCTGGGTCGCGGGTTTGACCCGTATCCGACCCGCAGGGCTGAGTTGGGTTCGGTTGGGTTTGGTTTGGTTTGGTTCGGGTTCAGGGTTTAATTTTAAAAAATAGTTTTTAGGGCTTTAAAAATAGGTTCGGGGTCCAATAAATTTTAGAAAAATTATCCTAAGTCCAGTTTTTCATTTTACACCATAAAATATTATTTTTATAATATTTTAATATTTTTTAAAAAATATTTAATTTTATTTAATGTCGAAATACCTTGATTTTAATTACCGAAAAATCTCCGAAAAATTCCAGAAAAATCTGTTTTAAAAATCCTGAAAAAATCAGGGGGTTTACACAACCCTAGGATATGTCAATCATATTATTGCCCGTAGGCTAACAGATCAAATCAAAACACGAGCTAATACACGTGCTCGGTGGCTAAACGCCAACAAAAGTAGAATGTACATTAGAGGAAAAAAGTAAGAAAACCCACTTAAGTGGTCTGGTACTCCTGGTGGTCACCTATCACACCCGATTCCAGATTTGGTATTTCTTGAATTTCTAGAATTAAATTTTTTTTTCTGATAATATATTTCTGCTGTATTTCTCAGTGTTGGTTCATGTCCTTTTATTTATTATTTTTTCTATTATTGAGAAAGACTATCCGAGACCAGTAGAATACCCATTGGCATTGCTATAGACCCGGTTTAGGACCCGTATATAGAATGTACACTTGATTCGGTTTATTTGACTGGACCCATGACTAAATCATTTTTCTCCCCCTTTTGTATATATATATGACCTTTTCTCTCTCTTTCTTCTTCTTCTTCTTCTTCTTCTTCTTCTTCTTCTTCTTCTTCTTTATTTTCATTTTCTTCTTCTTTCTTGCTCCCTTGTCTCTCACCCCCGTGCACCCCCCCTAGCATTGGACCTAGCTAGGAAGAGGTCGTTGGACTATTAGGCAAGTACATCTTGCTCAATGGTGAAGCCTTGATTTTCGAATTTTATTTATATATATTGTTTTAAAAAATATAATTGATGAAAAATATTCTTATTGAGTTGCTGATCATATTTTTTTCTTGGAGTTATGGATTTTGATGAGTATATTTGAGTAGATCAGAATTTAAAGTTTAGGGTTTTCTTGGATTTCATGTGTTTTTATGGTTTTTATCTACAAAAATATGGTATTTTAGAAAAATAGTTTTTTGTGGTTGATAGAGAACTTCATTTCGAGCATTTTGGCTTTTGATTCACTTGATTTGGAGTTAAAATGAAGCTTTTATGAAGAAAATAAAATTTTGAGTTTCGGAGCTTTCGGCCATGGCTGAACCTGCTGTTGGAGAAGACAAAGTCTTCATGTAGCCAGCGACCTATGCGGCAAAGAGCGTTATGCGGCCCGAGAGGGTACTGCGGCTTAAACTTCTTGCCGCATACTGACAACATGCGTCCATCTTGTTGGATGCATGAATATTCATTAAACAAAGTGTTCTGGAACTCCTTATGTTTTTACTTGCTGAACGATTAAAAAAATTTGCTAAAGTCCAAAATGGGCATCTATGCGGCAATCTGAGCATGCAGCAAGCGGACTTATGTGGTATTGGCACTATGTGCCTCTTCTTTTTTGTCGCATAACTCTGCTTTACCCTTGCACATCATTTTATAGTTTTGTCTTTTCATTCTGATACACTTTATGGTATGTCACATCAATCACTTTATGTCACTTCACTGAAACTTCTTTTAATAGCCATCACTTCGACACTTGCCCCAAGGAGTAGACTTTAACCCTGACCATGCGGCCAGTGAGTGCATGTAGCTAGTAAGAGCATGCGACCAGTGGGTGCATGCGGCAAGTAAGTCCATGTGGCCAGAAATTATTATGTGCATTTTGTGTTCCTTTTAATTATTTTCATTTAGTAATTTTCTCTTAGTGATTATTGTGGTGTGCTTCCTTATGTTGATATAAGTTTATGTTACCAGACCAGTTTATGTACAATTTCATAATCCTCAAGACACCATAGAAATATTTTGTGTATGAAAATCTATTGCATTTTGGCATCGGGCAATCGAGTGTGAGTATTTCCTAATGTATCACGGGTCTCGGATTCGATAACTTGTGAAAAGTTTATACCCGTGATCCGTCATTCTAGGAAATTTCTCGAGTGTCCACGACTTGAGAACTTGAAATAATTTAGTAATGATTAAACAATATAATATTTACCTAGATCATTGGAAGGAAAGAATATTGCGCTACCGGCTACCCTGATCTCTAAGGGCCCATGCAGCATGGACCATCCATGCTAGACAAGGGCTCAATGACTGACCAAGTTTACGCTTGCTGCGGCACTACAAGTTGTTATGTATTTCAGTATATGCATTTCCGTATATGTTCCAGTTATGTTTCAGTTATATTACAAGACAATTTATCGATAAGTTTATGTTTACAAAATCAGTTTCACTTACAAAGTCTCTTTATTTTTATAAAATTAGTTTTATTTTTACAAAACCCCTTTTTTGTTATAAAACTAATCTAATTTACAAAATTTACTTATATCTTCAAAATCCAATTTATGCTTATATTATGTTGTGTTATGCTATTAGTTATTTGTTTTAGTTCTTCATCCATCATTGTTTGTGATATGCACTATAAGTACTATACAAGGGTACCCTTGGCCATCCGGGTTAACTGAAGTGCCGGTGGTAGCGATATTCTTTAACGCATGCGTTTGTTAGTAACTAGTTTTGTGATAACCCTAGTTAGTTAGTTATATTAAACCGTAGGCATGTTTGATCGTGCAAATGTTTGTCTATTCGTTAAACTTGCCCATTTTAATTTATTCTTTCGGCACGTGGTTAGGGTGCTAAGTTCTGCTCGGGTGAAGGTCTGTAACCCCGGTCATTGTTTGGTTTAAGGGTTGTGGCCCCGATCCATAGTAGTTCCTATGCCCTTTTGTCGCTCGTCGCCTTACTTTCCTTTATAGCATTTTTGTCATATGTTCTTCTAGATATATTATTGAGACAAGTACATTGGTACCGTACAAGTCTCGATCTGCATTTATTTTTATATGTCCATTTTTGGCTGTATGTTGTTATGTGTTTGGTCTATCACCTTGTGCTCCTTTGTGGTACTTGTTGCTTGGGGTTCTGACCCCACTAGTTTTGTATGGCCAGATTACCCCGAGGAGACCCAGGATCCACCGTACTTCTAGCAAGATGGTTCGCACTCATAGGACTGCGGTCGAAGCTCGCGAGTGGATTTCCTTCCTCCACCCCTCGTAGTGTTATTCCTTTTTGTGGTATTTTAGCAAGAGGCAGTGTTAGCCCCTTATTTTGAGATCACTTCTCTGACTACGGTCAACATAATGTATATATTAGACCATGTCTGGTCTATTTGATCATGTATAATTATACTCTGCTAGTGCAATATTTTGTATTCACTAGCTTCATTATCATATGTGATATATAATTTGTGACGTCTCTTTACTTTAATGTATGATATACTCTTATATTTGTGTTGTGGATTGAGATAATATAATTTTTTGGTCATAGGATTGATGTCATAGCATGCTAGAGTTCACCCATATGTCTTCTAGACAACTTAACATATTGTAGCTTACTTCGGTATTCTGCAAGGTGCGGTTGGCCATGTGAGGCCCCGTATTTATCGAGTATTCTGGGAGCGAGGCGTGACATCACCATCCTCAGAAAAGCACCGCCGTGCTCCCCCACGGCCGTCGGCGTTCCTGTTGCTAGCTGTTGCCGCTGCCGTTGGTCAACTTGGTCGATTGGAGAAAAAGAGGGGGGAAGGAGGGGGGATTTGGAGGGAGAAGAGAGAAGGGGGCCACGTGGAGGAGGAGTATTTTGGTCCTCAATTATGGGTCAAAGCTGCTGACCGTTAATAATGGATGCTTTCTGTCAAAAGTGGTGGGGGGTTGTGTATTATGGTAAAACACTGGGGTATACCTTAAAATAGGATAAATAAAGTGGGGTGTAACTCAATTTTTTTTTAATTTTTTTTACATGTTCTTCCTTATTATTGATGCACACTGAAGACTGAGCTCTTCATACTTTCTCTCGTCCCTAGGTAAAGAGACAGTTAAGGAGTTATGTTGGACTGAATAGACAAGTGTGGGAAAGATACGAGTCCATTTTTGTTCATTCATCAAAACTTGGATGTAATAATATTGTTATATTTAATACAAAATTCAACATTAAATATGTAGAATTTTATTTATGTGGAACATCATTAACATTTTTTTCAATGTCAATCTATATTGTGCACATAACTTTTAAACTCTTGTTACTTGCTTGGTGAAGTGTTCAAACAAATTAAACACAGGAACTTAAACCAACAACACAAGCAATCCAAATAACTAGAAGTAAAGATTGAAAGTAAATGACCTCAGGATAATATAAGAAATACTGAAAACCTACAATAAGACATATCCTGAACTGGTAAGCAAAATAGAAGATCAAGTGCTGTAGTAAAGATGAGATCATATAAAGCATAGTCTAACCATCATCCATCAATCACGAAAGATCATATAAGTACAGGTTGATACATTAACTAACTAGGGTTATCACAATCCTAATTACTAACAATTATAATGCAACACGATACTAGGGTTCCTTCTGATCGCATGCCCCTGCAGACCGTCCGGGATATCCATACGCACAAACCAGCCACTGATACTCCTCAAGATACTCCACAAGATATGCCACTGGATACTCCACAAGATAATCCACAAGATAACCATATGGATAATCGGGACTGCATGCAATTTAGGAAAATCCCTAGCCATGTACTAAGTGAATCTCTAGTTATTAACCCCTAGCTTTTTCTTGTATGAATCTGGGTGTGACATTCCGCAAAATCCATCCTAGACATGATGCATCAAAACAAGTTCTATTAGTAATATAGACAAATTTTAATATACATTGCAAAAAAAGACTCATGTAAGCCACGACAACAACCAAGCCATGTGAAACCAAGTGAAGCCAGGTAAAGCCATGTACAACTATGTGAAGCCAAGTCAATCCAGGTGAGGCCAAGTCAATTCAGATAAAGCCAAGTAAAATTAAGTCAAGCCATGTCCGATGAAATCATGCCAAGTCAAGTCCATTCAATCATGTCATCACGTATAGACGGGCAAAGCCGGGTGAAAACAAGTAACGTCAAGTTAAGTCAAGTCATCTGAAGCCATGTAATTTCATGTTTAGTCAGGTCAAGTCATCGTATGTCCAAGCGAAAGCCAGAAGAATCAAAATAAAATCACAAAAAGCCAAGAATTCCTAAGGAAAGAGCACGATCGGTATGTAGTCGGTAAAATCCAGTTCACCGTCGGTATACCGGTCCAGAGATAGGAAAAATATAGCAGTTTCTGGATTCCAATAAATTGGTATACCATTGGTATAGTATAGTATACCGTCGGTATAACTTTCCAAGTAGGCAAGAACGGTTCTGGAAAATAAAGTTCCACAAATCGGTATACCATCAGTATACTGTAGTATACCGTCGGTATGCCGGCCAAGATAAATATCCTAAAGTCGGTTAACAATATCGGCAATGACCGGTATACCGTCGGTACAATATAGTATACCGTCGGTATGCCGATAAGGTTCACATAAAATATATATAAATCTAAGTCAGTCAAAATCGGTATACCGTCGGTATACTGTAGTATACCGTCGGTATGCCAGTTTCCAAGGTTAAATATGGTTAAAGTCAAGTTAGATTTTTGGGACTCTAATCAAACCCTGAAAAATACTAGAACCAAGTATAACAAGAAGTCAAGTCCAGGGTAAGTCTCATTTAACAATATGGACTAAATCTCACGGTCACAACTCTGGTACTGTTTTCACTACCGAGTTACCAAAAAGGGACGGAACAAAATTCTACCAAAAAATAAAACCGAAATGGTCAAAAGACTAAAAATCACGAGATCAACAATAATAGTAAGGCAAGTCTAAGCTAAAAAGCAACAACCAAAGCTCCACGAAAGTAAAATGACAGAAAGTAAAAAAGTTCATAGAATCGGCAAGGTGTAATTTATTAAAATGAGCTCCCAGCCTAAACCTTGTAGTCCACCACCACGAAGGGGTTCAGAAACCACACTCCAAGTCTCAAGACCAAGCTCCAAGCTCAAGAGAAAATGGGTGAAGGAAAGAGAGAGAAAGAGATAAAAAGAAATAAAAAAGAATAAAAATCAAGGGCTATTTATAGAGAAATATCAAAAATATCTAAAAAGTGAAACAAATATCTGTCGGACAGTATACCGTCGGTATACTGTAGTATACCGTCGGTATACAGGTCAGGTAGTAAATTTTTAATTTTGAGAATTTTTGAGCTTCCTCAAGATCCAATAAAATGCAATAAATAGCACAAAAATACGTATTCGCATAAAATATGAATATTGTGAGACGAGTCTCCCTCAGGTTTAGAGCCAGCACCAAAGGATCCATCTTACCCCCCTTACGTTGACGCACCAGACAGATGGTCGCTGTAGGGCATGAATGGGTTTCTTGATTACTGCTCATATCGTACATTCTTCTATTTTGGGCGTTTAGCCACTAACACCTGTTAGCCGGTTTGTTTGGACATCCGTTCTTTTTTACATAATTGTAATATATTTAGACTGCAACTGATCTCGGTTGTGTAACTATTGACATTCTGTTGGCCTAATACTTTGATGACTAGATCTCTAGAATATTCCGATGGAGCATTTGGGACGCTTTATGACTTTATCTCACATGTTATATGTTATTGTTACTTGATTGAATGATTGAGACATAGTTATTCTGAGACCCTAGGAGACTTGATTGTAGCATGCACCCCTTTGTCTTTCTATAGCCGAGACCGTCGTACGACGTTCTATACCTATTACGGGGGAGCTGGCCTTGTCCGTCTTCGTATTCCGGTATTGGGGCATGACAAAATTTTAATGGTGGCCCATGCAGGTCTAATTTTTTATACTTTTGGGGTGTCATGATCTTAGGATTCTCTGTCAAACATGTTCCTTCTTGAATTCCTAATTTTGTTCTTCTCGATACTCAGTTTAAACCATCTGATTGATTATTTCTCTGTTCCTTCCCATCCTGTTCTTGATATCTTTTGTCCTTTCCTTCCAGGGATTTTCCATCTTCGATTGTCGGAGCATCAGAAGCATCGAGGCCACCAGTAGGTCCGTACAAGATGGGAAAGTAGTGTGAGGCTGTGTTTCTTCAGGATTCGGTTCGAATCGAGCCAGTGGTTGGGCCCCCAGGTGAGACAGTGGCAGAGAATATTAAGAAACCTGCTCCCGAGGTTCCAGCTCTTCCAGTAGTACCAGCAATGCCAGTAACACTGGATACCCCAGTTTTATTAGAAATTATCAGGGAGTGATGGCCGCACAGCAACTCCAGCAACAGGAACATAATGTATTATTGAACTAGGGGTTACAAACAGCACTAGAAAGAGGCGAAAGGATAGATTTGGGGGCGTCGATTAGATTCTGTTGACTTAACCCCTGGTACTTTGATGGTACGGAGGATGACATCATGGAAGACGATTAGCTCCAGGATATTGAGGGTATTCTGGCAGCGGCAAGGTTCCAACTAAGGAAGATGTTCAGGATCTTGCCAAGGATTGGTGGGCGGAAGAGAAGGTCGACTTGAGGCATCCTATTTCTTGGGATAATTTTAGGATTTGGTTCAGAATAAAGTATTTTGGAGTCGTAGCCCAGTTTGAGTTGCAGCAAAGGTTTATCAACCTCAAGCAGTTTCATAGAATAGTAGATGGCTATGCAGCAAAATTTAGCCGTATGAGTAGATTTGCACCAATGATGGTAGCAACGGAGCCAGATAGGGCAATGAGGTTCCAGTAAAGAATTCATTTGGAGATTCTATAATTGGTAGATGGGCACAATTATTAGACTTTTGATGATGTATTAGTGGCGGCCAAGAGGCATGAACTCACTTTTCAATGGATAACATCAAGGACAGGAGGCCAGAAGAGGTCTCATGCATAGAGCATTGGAGGAGGAGCATCACCTCGAATGTCAACACCATCTCATGGCGTTCGTATTCGTGACACAGCACAACGCAGAGTGGTAGTTTCAACAATAATGACACAATCTCGGTAACAGCAACCGAGGCACCAGCAGCAACATAGCCTGTCAACATCAACATATTGTACGTATTGTGGCAAGGGAGGCCATACTAGGAGTGATTGTAGGGAAGCAAATGGATTATGCTTGAGATATGGTAGCTCTGATTATATGGTTTCTACATGTCTATTGATGCAGAGGTCAGGGGGACCAGCACCCCAGTTTTCTGCATTGCCTACTCTAAGAGCAGTGAAGCACGGAGAGACAACATTGGCGGTTAGACCATTAGCTTAGCGACCATTACCGACGCAGGTACAGATATATAATCAGTATCAATACCAGCACAAACAAAAGTAGCAAGGACAATAGAGATTGCGAGAGCGCCGTGAGGGAAGACAGCAACAAGGAGCTTAACAAGGCCAAGGGAAGGCATTCACCTTGTCATTGGAGGAGGCTTTGGCGTTGGGTGACGTGGTGGCAGGTAATATTTCTGTCGTATCTTTTACTGTTATAGCATTAATTGATTCAGAAGCATCATATTCATTTGTATCTGTACAATTTGTGACACGTGTTGGATTAGAGTTCAAGATATTGCCAGAGAGGCTAAATATACTCACTGGTAATGGTCTTATAGGAGTTAGTAGGGTGTGCCTTGACTGTCCAGTTGTAGTATGTGAACACCTATTACCTGCAAAGTTGATTTAGTTCCCTATAGATAACTTTGACGTTAGCTTGGGCATGAACTGGCTGAGAGACAGTCATGCTACGATAGATTATCATAGGGGTAGAGTGTTATTTGTATCCTTGGTTTGGAAGAGTTCACGCTCGTGAGGTCTTCAAGAGGCCAACAAGAAGAAGGAGTTGCGGCGATAGCAACGAAAGTAGAAACGATACTCAAAATAGTTGACGAATTCATGGATGTCTTTCCCGAAGAACTTCCAGAATTGCCTTCGGTTGAGAGGTAGAGTTAAGAATAGAGTTGATGCCAGGAACGAAGCCTATATCTCATAAGGTTTACCATATGTCAACTTATGAACTTGACCAGTTATATCAGCATGTTGAAGAGTTGAAGGCGAAAAAATTTATTCATACCAGTGGGTCACCATGGGGAGCCCCAGTATTATTAGTGAATAAGAAGGATGGATCGACCCGACTATGTATTGACTATATGCAGTTGAATGTAGTGAAAGTAAAGAACAAGTATCCCTTGCCTAGGATTGATGACCTGTTTGATCAGTTGAGTGAAGACCGGAGTATTCTCTAAGATTGATCTGCTATCCGGATATCATCAGGTGCGAGTACGGGAGGAAGATATACCGAAGACAATATTCAGGTCACGATATGGACATTATGAGTTCTTAGTGATGCCATTCGAATTGATCAAAGCACCAACAGTATTATGGATCTGATGAACCGTATCTTCATGCCCTATTTAGATCAGTTTATGGTGGTGTTTGTCGACGATATCCTGGTGTACTCCCGTAATACATAAGAACATGAAAAGCATATGTCATGCCCCACTCCTAGAATACATAATAAATACGAGGACAGACATGGCCAACCGTACCTTGCAGAATACCGAAGTAAGCCACAATATGTTAAGGTTGTCTAGAAGATATATGGATGAAATCTAGCATGCTATGTCGTTAGTACTAAGACCGACAATTTCTAGTATCTCAATCCATCAACACAAGTACAAGATTATATCATATATCAAAGTAAAAAAGGCGTCCCAAATTACATGTCACATATGATCATAAAGCTATGAATACAAAATGCTGCACTAGCAGAGTATAATTATACATGATCAAATATACCAGCCATGGTCTAATATATAAATCATGTTGACCGAAGTCATAGAAGTGATCCCAAAATAATGGGCTAACACTTTCTCTTGCTAAATTACCATAAAATGAGATAACACTACGAGGGATTAAGGAAGGAAATATACTCGCGATCTTCGGCTGTAGTCTTATGAGTGCGAGCCATCTTGCTGAAAGTACGGTGGATCCTGGTTCTCCTCAGGATAATCTATTCATACAAAACCAGTGGGGTCAGAACCCCAAGCAATAAGTACAACAAAGGAGCTCAAGGTGATAGACCAAAAATATTACAACATTAGCAGAAAAGAGACATAAGAATAAATGAAAGTCGAGACTTGTACGGTACTAATGTTCTTGTCTCAAAATATAATGATAGAACTGATAACAAGTGCTAAGATAAAAGTAAGGCGATGAGAGACAAGAGGACATAGGAACTACTCCGGATCGGGACCACAACCCTTAAACCAAATAAGGACCGCGGTTGTAGTCCTTCAACCGAGCAGATCTTTGTAATCTAACCACGCGTCAAGAGAAATACAACTAGAAAAGCAAGCTATAAATAAAAATAACAACATTCATCGCATGGCCAAACAGCTCTACGGCTTGCTACAATTAACTAGCTAGGGTTGTCACAGGCCTTAATGTCACGACCCGCACCCAGAATAGGGGCATGAGTACGTGGGTACGTCCAGCCTACACCGCAGTATCGGCGGTAGAATGTTGTCTAGGTCACAATAACACTAATATAACTCACAACCTGTCAATGATATTAATCTCCATAAGGAGGACAATATACATCTCACAATATCTCATAATGTAAACTCAATATAAATGAGTACTAGAACAATAACTAGAACATGTAGAGATGCTAGATCAATATACTAGAGATACATGTCAAGAACATCTAGCTAAGTGTGTGAAACATCAGCATATTATGTGATCGGCTTGGGACTGATCAGGCTTGCTATGTATGACTAGCTATGATTCATGTAAGGTCAGGCTAACCATCCGGATAGCTATGATGCAAGCAAAAGTCAGGCTAATCATACATAACAGGCTATGAGGCATGTAATGGTCAGGCTATACCGACGTGAGGTATGGGTGAGCTATGATACAAGTAGAGTTGGGTATGATCACATAAGCTACTAATATTTCCCCGTTTTTCCCAGCTAGCACGATGGATTCCAAATCATGACTCCTCGTGACATGTCTCAATAATGCCAACTCGTGTAAACAACAGTGTCAGAGTCATGTACGCTATACAACTAGAATTATAGAGAAAATTAACATAATCAAAACTGTCAGAGAATGTACTCGCCTGTGGTCCTTAGCTGGAAATACCAATGTCCTAGTTCCAAAGTATCGTCTGAATGATCCAACAGTCCTATAGACATATCATATAATACAATATTGTATCAGACATTACATTAACACACATAATAAAAACACATAATCTCAGAGACTACGCTAGGGGTGTCATGTCTGTCGTTGTCGTGTATAACAGACAGTCAATGATACGGGTCTTGCCATAGATATTTCAAAGGCTAGGATTCAATAAATTCGAATGAAATTGCTATTCATTGGTTCAAGGTCTTGAAGGCCATGGTTCAAGGAGATTGATGTTGCATTGCACACTCCCGAAAATTATGGAAAAATACACATGAAGGAAAAATAGGTTTATTTACGTGTCGTGTCCAACGGGGTAGACACCTTAATGCACTTTTGCACAAAAGTGCCCAACAATTGGAAAATTGCACAAAGTTAGGTTTATGGTTTTAATTAATTAAAATAAATGCAAATGGTGTTCTAAAATTAATTAGAATTACAAAGGGCTGGAATTAAGTGGGACACAAGTTTCATGAATGAAGAAGACTCGCAAAAGAATATTACCCTAATTTGGGTTGCTCAAAATGGGTCGAGATTGTGTCTCCAATTTTGATTGTAACGCACAAGGATACAATATTTAATTTATATAGAATTAAATATAGTCGTTTGCGACGAATGTTATGCGACTAAAATGAAGCACAACAAGACATAGTTATGAGTCACACAAAGATCAAAATAACAGTCTGGCACGTCTAGGACAAGGGTATAAAATCTATTGGAAGACAATGGCTAATGTAGTGCTCTAATTATCGGAGCAACGGTAAAGTGCAATAATCAAATAAAATCACAGAAATTTAAATATAATTAATTATCATGCAATCATTTACACATTAATTATGGAAAGATAAAAATACCCCTAATCTGAAATGTGGGGGTGACAAGTCTACACTCCTTAAAAGAATTTTGTCCTCAAAATTAAAAATAAACTAGCACAAGAACCAACAATCAAACAAAGAATTATACCTCAAGTCTCGAAGAGATACGGATACTGCTCGTGCATTTCGTCCTCTCTATCCCAGGTTGACTCGCCTGGAGAGTGATGTCTCCATGCAACACGAACCAAAGGAATAGTCTGGTTCTGCAATACCTTCTCTCTATGATCCAAGATCTCAACGGGTTGTTCGGGATAGCTGAGAGTCGGTCCAACCTTGATCTCCGAGTGATCTAGTACGTGACTAGGATCTGCCACGTACCGTCTCAGCTACGACATGTGGAACACGTCATGCACTCCATCTAGAGCAGGCGGCAAGTCAAGTCTATAGGCCACTGTACTGACCCTTACAGGAATACTGAAGGGCCCGATGTATCATGGACTAAGATTTCCGCCTCTACCAAAATGGATCGTGCCCCGTGTCGAAGAAATCCGTAGGAACCCCAAATCGCCAACCTAGAACAAACAATCTTAACACACAATCTAAAACAAAATAATCATAACCAATAAAACAAAACCTATACCTGAAACTCTAGGGGTCTATGGTGGCTATCGGCCCAATGCCTCTGTCTGTCCTGCGCCACTCGCAGTTTATCTTTGATGAGTTTTACCTTTTCTGCTGTATCCACGACTATTTCTGGTCCTAACAAAGCTCCCTCTCCAACATTATCCCAAGATAACGGTGTACGATACCTTCGTCCATATAAAGCCTCGAATGGTGACATCTCAATGCTGGCCTGGTAGCTGTTGTTGTAAGCAAACTCTACTAGGTGTAGATGATCCTCCCAAGAACCTCCGAGATCCAAAACGGAAGTGTGTAGCATATCTTCAAGAGTCTGAATAGTCCTTTCAGACTGCCCGTCTGTCTGGGGGTAATACGCGGTACTGAACTTGAGCTGAGTGTCCAAGCTAGCCTGCAGACTCCTCCAGAAGTGGGAAGTAAAACGACTATCCCGATCTGAGACAATACTCACAGGAACTCCATATAATCTGATAATCTGTTGTACGTACATCTCTGCTAACTTCTTTGTCGATGTACCCACTTTAAAAGGTAAGAAGTGGGCTGATTTGGTCAACCTATCTACGATGACCCAAATTGCGTCCTTTCCTCCTGGAGAACGTGGAAGTCCTGAAACAAAGTCCATAGTCACGTGCTCCCACTTTCATTCTGGAATAGGTAAAGGTTGAAGCAATCCTCCTGTCCTTTGTCGATCTGTTTTTACCTACTGGCACACTAAATATTGGAATACAAAGCGTGCTACCTCGTGCTTCATACCATACCACCATACGTGCTCCCTCAAATCTCGATACATCTTGTTGGCTCCGGGATGCATCGAGTACTGAGAGCGATGTGCCTCCTGCAAAACCTCTTCGTGTAGCTCTCCACTTGGCACACACATCCTCGTGCCATGTCGCAAGGATCCATCATCCGCAATAGTAAAATCATCTGTTAATCCTGTCCGAACTTGTGCCCTGATACTCCTCAGAGTCTCATCATCATATTGTGCAGCTCCAATTCTGTCCATTAGTTCTGATTGTATCTGCAATCCCCACATCTGAATCTCAACACCTGGAACTAGTACTTTAATTCCCAAGCTCTCTAGATCGGCCAATAAGTGTCTATCTGTAGTCAAGTACATAGCCATCGGATACCTGCTCAAGACATCGGCGACTACGTTGGCCTCTCCATACAGATAGTGTTTCCACAGTTTTAGAGTGAAGACAACTATTGCTAACTCCAAATCGTGAGTGGGGTAGTTCTTTTCATGAGGGCGTAATTGTCTTGAAGCATAGGCAATTACTTTCCCGTGCTGCTGAAGCATGCATCCTAAACCTTTTCCTGAAGCATCACTGTAGATAGTGAATCCACCTGTCCCTGATGGCAACGTCAAAACTGGCGCTGTCGTCAATCTCTTCTTCAGCTCATCAAATGCAGCCTAACATTCCTCTGTCCAGACAAAATCAACATCTTTCTTGGTCAGTCTAGTCATCGGCTCTGCAATCTTGGAAAAATCTTGTACAAATCTTCTGTAGTATCCTGCTAGTCCGAGAAAGCTCCTGATTTCAGCTACCGTACTGGGGGTAGCCTATGACTCCACTGCCTCTATCTTCTTTGGGTTAACTAAAATTTTGTCACCCGTCATCATATGTCCAAGAAATTCAACCTTGTCAAGGAAGAACTCACACTTTGAAAGCTTCACGTACAACTCTTCCTTCCTGAGAGTCTCCAAGACTATCCTCAGGTACTCTTCGTGCTCCTCTGGGGTCTTTGAATACACAAGAATGTTGTCAATGAACACCACTACGAACTTGTCAAGGTACTGATGGAATACCTTGTTTATCAAGTTTATGAATACTGCTGGTGCATTGGTTAAACCAAACGGCATTACTGTGAATTCAAACTGGCCATATCTGGTCCGAAAAGCTGTCTTCGGTATGTCTTTACCTTCACCTGGTGATAATCTGACCTCAAGTCTATATTTGAAAACACCTTCGCTCCGCTCAACTGATCGAAAAGATCATCTATCCTCGACAGCGGGTATTTTTTCTTGATAGTGAGGTTGTTCAGAGCTCTATAATCGATACACATGCGTACCGTGCCATCCTTCTTCGGTACGAATAATACCGGTGCTCCCCATGGCGATGAACTGGATCTAATGAAACCTTTGTCCTGCAATTCCTTAACTTGCTTCTTTAGTTCTACCAACTCGTTGTTGTTGACTCTATAGACATGTTGTGAAATAGGATGCGCACCTGGTATCAAGTCTATAGAGAATTCAACATCTCTGTCTGGCGGAAAACCTGGCAACTCCTCTGGAAATACATCCAGGAACTCCACTATCATTGGATGTGGTAACTCCTCTTCTTCCTTTCTAGCTCCATAAAAAGTGCCTCTGCTCTGCTTTGCTGCTCCTCTGGCGATCTTAAACTCTGGTTCTCCTGGTGGTCGAAATACTACTCTGCCTCCATGACAATCTATAAAAGCATGGTGCTTACTCAACCAGTCCATTCCGAGTACAATATCGTATCCCGGAAGTGGCATGATGAGTAAACTCACGCTCAATATTTGGCCTTCCAATGACACTCTCTGATCCTTGCAATAAACACGAACTAGGATAATGCCTCCTCCTGTCGTGATCTTGCAAGTCCTATCTAATGGTTCCGTTTCTAAATGATACTTAAGGGCATAAGACAGATACAAAACTATGGGAAGCGCCAGAATCAAATAATGCAAGTGCTAGAATAGAATCGGAAGAAACTAAATCTGAAATCACGTCTCCAGCTGGCTCGGCCTCCTCAGTCGTCATGGCATAAGCTCATCCCTGTGGTGCTCCTCTATGCTACTGTTGGTGCTGAGCAACCTCTGTTGCTGTGGTGGAAGTGGAGGTCCCCTCTGCTGGCCTCTTGGTACAGTAGGTACTCTGGCTGGTCCTCTCTGAGCGACTGCTCCACCCTGACGAGCCTGAATAGATGGGCAGTTCCTAAGCTGATGTGCTAATGATCCACAGGACAAGCAAGTACCCAATCTCTTCTTGCAGATGTCTCTAGTATGTCCTATTTTCCGTAATACGCACACTGGGCAACGGGCTGATTCTGTCTCTATGGCTGCTGCTGCTGGATGTGTCCACGAACTGGTGCCTGGTGCTGCTGATGCTGCTGTTGGTATATCCTCTGTTGTTTTTGAAAGTGTGGGTGCTTGGTCGGTCCTGTGTTACCACCTGTTGCTCCAAAAGTGTCGTGTCCTCTCTTGGGCCTGAGGTCCCAGTCATCTTCAGCAATTTGGGCATCCATAAGAACACCCTCAAATGTAGCAGTGCGTCGTCCCGAAGTACGAGACTTGATCTCTCTATTCAATCCCTTTTTGAATTTCTGTGCTCTGTCTCCTGGGTCTCGAATCATTGATGGCGCGAATCGACTCAATCGACAAAACTCTGCGGCATATTCGTCGACTGACATGCTCCCTTGGACTAAGTCATGGAACTAACTTTTTAATGCTCCTAAAGCCATGTCAGGAAAGAACTTCTCCTTGAAGAGTTCTTTGAAGTCATCCCAAGTAAGTCCTCTGACAACGAGTCTCGGCTCTGTACGATACCACGTCAGCGCGATATCAAATATCTGACTGCCAGCGGCCTCGATCTAAAGAATCTCCGGAATCTGTGCTAAACGCAAGTTTCTCTCTATGTTCTCTAACCAATCGTCAGCATAGAGTATTCCTTCAGTGCCTTTGAACTCTCGAGGCATCATCCTCTTGAAGTCCAATATAGTACCTGGCCTCTGGTGTTGCTGGCCAGGATGCTGCGGTTGTCGTGCTACTCTCTCCACAGCCTGGAGAACCACTTGATGAGCATTCTCCATGCTTTCTCTCATCAGCTCTGTCTGTGCCTGGTGCACTTCTTCTTGCACCCTCTGAGCCTCATATTGAACATGCTGAGCTTCTGCTGTTACTCTCTGGTCCTCTAACATGCATTGGATCAGTGTGAACATCTGTGCCCCGTCAGTGGGCACACCTCCGAGAATCGGTATCGGTGGTGGTGGAAGGTTGTCCGTCACAGTTGGGGCAATCCTCTGAACTGGTGGAAGAGGAATCCCATTAGCTGCAGATAATCCCACATGAACAGGAGATGTAGGAGGAACTACAGATGTCTGTTCGTCAGGTCGAGAGGTGGCAGACCCCTCTGAAGTTGATGCTCCCGCTCTCAGAGATCTAGTCTGCAGCGGCATCCTGAAGACAGACCAAAAGAATCAATTAAGGTGATAGATACGATATCATCAAGGAATGACAGTAGAATTCTAAAGGAAATAATCATTCAGTATAGCATTATAAAGATCAGAATTTTCCTAGTTGTGATTGAGCATACTCTCATCCTAAATCCTATTTCTTATATCCTATCGCAGGCTCGCAGTAGTACAACTAAGTTGTCGCACTTACACGATATCGCATAACTTGCGAAACTAGACCTGCATGGGCCACCACTAAAAATGTGTCATGACCCTCATCCAGAATAGGGGCACGAGTACGTGGGTACGTCCAGCCTACGCTGCAGTATCGGCGGTAGAACGCTATCTAGGTCACAATAACACTAATATAACTCACAACTTGTCAATGATATCAATCTCCATAAGGAGGACAATATACATCTCACAATATCTTATAATGTAAACTCAATCACAATAACTATAAGAGTATAAAGGCACGATAAAAGATAAGAAGAATGACATAGTTAAACGCCATATCTCAAAATATAGATAAACCACAGTCTAGCTGTCCAACATAAAGTCTTCACAAGTCTTAACATAAACTAAGAATTAGTCTAAACATAAACTCAATAACCTCAAATAAGTCTCAGTGCATAAGATAAATACTGTCTAGATAACTGCAGGTAATGTCTCCTCTAAATTAATAGTCTCCTCTAAGATCTCTGGTGTGTAGTCTGCATCTATACCCGGTCCATAGTGTGTGGTACAGAAATCTTCAAGATCCTCTGAAAAAAATATCTAGTCAGGATTGGAACAAAGTACAAGCACTAACAGCAGTTCCACATATATTGACAAAAACTATAACATAGTATAAAGAAATACAAGACAAATATGAATACTGGCAATAAGAAATACTGGAATAATGAAGTACTGGAAATAAGGAATACTGGAGCATATCATCATCAATGTACATCTCGCAATAAAATAGAAATACAGTCCATGCTAGAACAATGAACTAGAGTATAAATGAGTACTAGAACAATAACTAGAACATGTAGAGATGCTAGATCAATATACTAGAGATACATGTCAAGAACATCTAGCTAAGTGTGTGAAACATCAGCTTATCATGTGATCAGCTTGGGACTGATCAGGCTTGCTATGTATAACTAGCTATGATTCATGTAAGGTCAGGCTAACCATCTGGATGGCTATGATACAAGCAATAGTCAGGCTAATCATACATAACAGGCTATGAGGCATGTAATGGTCAAGCTGCACCGACGTGAGGTGTGGGTGAGCTATGATGCAAGTAGAGTTGGGTATGATCACATAAGCTACTAATATTTCCCCGTTTTCCCCAGCTAGCACGATGGATTCCAAATCACGACTCCTCGTGACAGGTCTCGATAATGCCAACTCGTCTAAACAATAGTGTCAGAGTCATGTACGCTATATAACTAGAATTATAGAGATAATCAATATAATAAAAACTGTCAGAGAATGTATTCGTCTGTGGTCCTTAGCTGGCAATACCAATGTCCTGGTTCCAAAGTATCGTCTGAATGATCCAACAGTCCTATAGACATATCATGTAATACAATATTGCATCAGATATTACACTAACACACACAATTAAAACACAGTGATCTTAGAGACTACGCTAGGGGTGTCATATCTGTCGTTGTTGTGCATAACAAACAGTCAATGATACGGGTCTTGCCAGTACGTCGGTGTATATATGGCAATCTGCTAACATGCTACGTGGTCACAGGTCAATGTAACTACGAGGTATCCGTGGTTACACTTGGGTCATCTAGTACATAGACATATTATACATATTATTAACTAACATATACATTAATATTCATTAATTACAAATATAATAGATATATGTATATATACACTTAATAGAGTTTATACTATGTATATATATATTAAACATGTACTAGGGATACATATACAATACGTATACATATGTATATATACTAATTGAGAGATATACTATATATATATATATATATATATATATATATATATATATATATATATATATATATATATATATATGTATGTATATATGTATGTATGTATATAGATATACCAATATACATTTAAATATATACTAATACATATACCATACATATATACCAATTAGGTTCATATACTGTATAGATATATCTATGTACATATATATCGATATACACATAATAAACATATACATATACTAATACACAACATGGTTAAATACGTACGCAATACAATGATAAATTACGCGTATGCGCGTACGTGTACATGTACGCAAGAGGGGACTCGAACCTGGGTACGTGGGACGAGACATGTGTGTCAAGGTCATCGCGAAGGTGTTGCTCGTTTCAGTCGAGCGGGTCGAATCCGGCGGTTCGACGGTTCAGCAGCAGTTTTCGATCGAGTCTCCAGCGTTCAGGCGCTGTGCAGGCGGTTGTCGACGAGGTGGACAGCGGCAGGCGACGTCGAAGTCAGGCGGGTCTTCAAAGCAGGTTCACGGTCTCTGTTTGGTTCAGCGGAGATGGAAGTGGGCTCGGTGCAACGTCAGTTTTCGGCATTCAGGCGTGTCGAGGGGGATGAAGGCGGGTTGTCAAGATGATAGCAGGGTCGGGGATCCACTCAGGCGAGGGTGGCAGCGATCGGTAGTGCAACAGGTTGGAGGCGGTCGAGTACGATGCTCGACGTGGAGAACGGTGAGGCGGTCGACGACGTCGTGTGGAGGCGGTATTGGTCGGGGTGGCGTCGGCGGTTGAAGTCGGGAAATAGGGGAGATGGTGGTCGGCAGGGAGATGGGGATTTGGTCGGCTATGGGTTTAGTTTAGGTTGAAAAGGAAAAAGAGAAAAGGAAAAGTAATACTATATATATATATTGGTAGTAGAATTTGGGTTGACCTAGAATTAGGGCTTGGTCAAAACCCTCTTGGGATTGGGCCTTGCCATGGATATTTCAATGGCTAGGATTCAATAAATATGAATGAAATTGCTAGAATTTTATTGGTTCAAGGTCTTGAAGGCCATGGTTCAAGGAGATTGATGTTGCATTGCACACTCCCGAAAATTATGAAAAAATATACATGAAGGGAAAATGGGTTTATTTACGTGTCGTGTCCAACGGGATAGACACCTTAATGCACTTTTGCACAAAAGTGCCCAACAATTGGAAACTTGCACAAAGTTAGGTTTATGGTTTTAATTAATTAAAATAAATGCAAATGGTGTTCTAAAATTAATTAGAAGTACAAAGGGCTGGAATTAAGTAGGACACAAGTGTCATGAATGAAGAAGACTCGCAAAAGAATATTACCCTAATTTGGGTTGCTCAAAATGGGTCGAGATTGTGTCTCCAATTTCGATTAGAACGCATAAGGATACAATGTTTGATTTATATAGAATTAAATATAGTCGTTTGCGACGAATGTTGTGCGACTAAAATGAAGCACAACAAGACATAGTTATGATTCACACAAAGATCAAAATAATAGTCTGGCACGTCTAGGACAAAGGTGTGAAATCTGTTGGAAGACAATGGCTAGTGTAGTGCTCTAATTATCGGAGCAACGGTAAAGTAAAACAATCAAATAAAATTACAGCAATTTAAATATAATTAATTATCATGCAATCATTTACACATTAATTATGGAAAAAAAAATACCCCTAATCTGAAATGTGGGGGTGACACTTAATTACTAAATTCATATTTTTAAGAATATTGCTACCACCGACATTGCAGTCAACTCGGATGGCCAAGGGTATAGTTGTCTAGTAAACTTAAAAGCGCATTCAATATCACTACAACATAACTTGTTACTAGATTATACACGGAATTGAACTTGCAAGCATAAACTTGTGAACATAAACTTGATTTATAAACATAAACTTGTCTTGTAAGTGTCGCAGCACGCGTAAACTTGGTCAGTCATGGAGCCCTTGCCTAGCAGGGTTGGTCCATGCTGCATGGGGACCTTAGAGATCGAGGTAGCCAGTAGCGCAATATTCTTTTCTTCCAATGATCTAGGTAAATCTTATCGTGTTTGATCATTACTAGATTATTTCAATTTTCCAAGGCGTGGACACTTGAGAACTTCCTAGAATGACGTGTCACGAGTACGAGATTTTCACGAGTTATCGTATTCGTGGCACGCGATACATTGGGAAATACTCACACTCGATTTCCTAAGGACAAATACAATGGATTTTATACATAAACATTTCCACGATGTCGTAAGGATTGTAAATTTGTGTATAAATTTGTCTCGTGAATCACATGCAAAACTTGTCTTGTAACATAAACTTGTATCAATAGAAGGAAGCACACAGCAATAATCACTAAAAGGAGTTATTAAATGGACATAATTAAAAGAAACAAACAAAATGCACACAAGAATTCCTGGCCGTATGTGCCCACCGGCCGCATGGACTTACTGGACGCATGCATCCACTGGCCGCATGGAGCTGGACGCATGGATGAGCTGCTGCATGAACCAACTGGTCACATGGGGCTGGACGCATAGACGAGCTGCTGTATGAACCAAATGGCCGCATGGATAAGTTGGGCTCATGGAAAGACGTGCAAGGAAATGACACATATATCACTTCTAAGTCAAATGACAACTGGCCGCATGAGCTCTCGCCCTATGTAAAATCTTATGTATTCAGTGTTCTTTGCTTTCAACTTAGGGGCGCATATGAAGAGACAGTTATGCACCCAACAAGATAGGCGTCATGCTGGAAGGGAAGCATGAAGCTGGGCGCATGGAACTCCTTCGTCCGAAAAACAACACAAACTTCATAGAAAAACTCCAAAAATTTAAAAATTTATTTTCTTCATAAAATTTGTATTTTAACTCTGAATTAAGTGAACCAAAAGCCAAAATGCTTAAAATAAAGTTCTACATCAACCACGAAAATTGTTTTCTAAGATACCAAATTTTTAGTAGATCAAAACCACAAAAAACACATGGAACCCATAAAATCCTAAACTTCTAATTCATATCTACTCAAATATACTCATCGAAACCAAAACCTCCAAGAACTAAAAATGATAAGGAACACATGGGGAAAATTTTCCATCAAACACACATTTTTTAAAATAACATATATACTAAAATCCAAAAATTAAGGTTTCACCATTGAGCAAGATGTACTTACCGTAGGTGGCTCCTAGCCTCCATGAACGAGCGTATGCCATGATGGTCGAGGAGGCTGAGCCAGCAAGAGACATGATATCAGGTTCAGTTCTTCTCGATTCCATTTCAGCACTTGCATTATTTGATTCTGGCGCTTCCCATAGTTTCATATATGCATCTTATGCTCTTAAGCATTGTTTAGATGCATAACCCTTAGATAGGACTTGCAAGATCACGACTGGCAGAGGCATTATCCTAGTCAGTAATTTTTACAAGGATCGAAGAGTTTCATTGGGAGACCGAGAGTTGAGTGTGTTCTTACTCGTAATGCCATTTCCTGGATACGATATTGTACTCGGAATGGATTGGTTGAGTAGGCACCATGCTACTATAGATTGTCATGGAGGCATAGTGATATTTCTACCGCCAGGAGAGCCAGAGTTCGAGGTCGCCAGAGGAGCAGCGAAGCTGAGCAGGGACATCTTTTGTGGAGCCATGATTAATCTAGTTAGCCCTCCCTCAGCTAGAGGACATCGGTTTATCCTGGCTATAACTGATTACTTCTCCAGGTGGACGAAAGCTATACCGCTCGTCGAAGTTAAGACATCTAACATGACCAATTTCATCAAGCATCACGTTATCTATCGTTTCGGGCTTTCGCAAAGGATCATCCATGACAACGGTCAATAATTTACAAGTCATACGTTATATCGATTTTGTGATAAAAATTGAATCCAAAACATAGCTTCAACAGCCTACAATTCTGCTGGCAATAGATTAGCTGAAGCATTCAACACGACCATAATTAATCTGCTCAAGAAATTTGTTTCTTCTAATAAACGTGAATGAAACGAGAAGCTTGGTGAATATCTTTGGGCAACTGCACAATGGTACAGACTCCGACTGGCAGTAAGCTAAATTCTCTGGTTTACGGGAGCGAAGCAGTTCTTCCCTTAGAAATCCAGATTCTCTTTCTCAGGATATCTCTCTCCAGCGAGTTTACAACTGAAGATAACCATCGCTTGCAGTTACAAGTATTGGAAGCGCTGGATGAGAAATTCATGTTAGCTCAACAGCGCATCGAGCTATATCAAGCGCGCATCTCTAAAGCCTTTAACAAAAAGGTAAAAAAATAGTACTTCGAGTTGGTGACCTCGTCTTGGAGGTAAAAAGACCGATGGTCATGACACAAAAATTCAAAGGCAAAATCTAGCCTTAATGGGAGGGCACATTCATAGAGGACTCGGTGTATTCCAATTGTGCTTACAGGATCGCAAAGTCTAATAGAGACTTTCTATGATGTCTATTAATGGCAAGTTCCTAAAAAATACTATGTTTAATCCCCAGTGTATGTGCTTAGTAAATGTAAAAATGTACAACATTTACATTCCCAATTCCCCAACTGGGTAAATGTACAATGAAACACTTATCCCCTGGAAACTGTTTTTAAGCTATTATCTGTATTCAAGATTATTGAATGCATTATGAATAATAGATCAACTTAAAACTTTCCAGGCAGAATTTAAGACTTCCTAAACAAAGTCAAAAATTTCCCCAATAGAAGTATGATCCATTTAAAATCTCCAGTAGAGTAAACCCCAATTGAAGGCATGCCTTTGCTTTGGTAGAGTTAGTAATTTTCCTCAAAGAATTAGTAAAATTCTCAACAAAAATTTATTTGTTTTTTGAGCTATTATATGTGTTCGAGAGTCTTGAATACGAAATAGATAATATATTCTCTAAACTATCTCCAGTGGAATATTCCTTCGATCCTACAAAACGTTCTCGTTGAGATCATCAAATAAGTTTTCCCCAACAAATAAGCGTATTCTTAGAGCCCAGTTTCTCTAAGGATTTCTTATTTCAATCTGCAGCTGGATTATAAATAGTCTATATACGAATATTTCATCCCCATCTGAATTAAAATATTTCCAGGAAACGTTCACGTCCATATTACCTCTGAACTATATTCTTTACTCCTCCCCAGTAGAATGAGCTTATTCTTCAGATCATAGTTGCTCTAAGAATTTTATTATTATTAATTCCCAACTGAATTAAAATATTTTCAACAAATGTTCATGTCCATATTACCTCTGAACTGTCTTCTTTACTTCTCCCTAGTAGAGTGAGCTTATTTCTTCAGAGCCTAGTTGCTCTAAGAATTTTCTTGTTATTAATCCCTAGCTGGGTTAGAAATATTCAAATCCCTAGCAAAGTGTGTTATATTATGCAAAAATGGTCATTTCCGTACTACCTCTGAATTGTTTTCAAGAAAATTGACTCCCCACATGATTTTATTATGCTAAGTTTGCCACGTCCATATTACCTCTGAGCAAACATGCTATTTATTAACCCCTAGCTATCACGTCCATATTACATCTAATAATGTTCTGGTTTTAACTTATTATTTTAGGTATGCCATGGATAATAAGTACACTATCATTTTCTCCAAAAGAGTGAAATATTTTACTATGTTTATATTACCTCTAGTAAAGTATTCGCATTCATATTCACATTCACAGAAAAGATGTGGCAACAAAAAGTTCTTTATTTCTTTTTTTTTAAAAGGAAGATACATAAGGAGCTTTTTAAGCCACACAAAAGGAAGGACTATTACAAGTTTTAAGAGTCTCAGGTGTTTACAAGAAGTTCGTCAATTCTTCTCCTTAGAGACTATTTCAGATTGTCACCTCGCTTCTGTCCGGCGTTCAGCTTCTGCTTAGCGAGCAGTTTCATCCTTAAAGGGCGTCAGTTCAACGTGATCCCTCTCCAGTTTGACACGTTGTACATCCAAGCGACTGAAGGCCATCACAGCTTTATTCGCCTTCTAGACAAAAATGTTCTTCTCTGTTGTGGTCTTGTCCAGATCAGATTCCAATTTGGCATATTGCTCGTGAAGCTTCTTAATCTGTTCCGTGATTACAGCCATCTCATTTGTCAGTCTATCTTTCATGGCAACACGATTTAACCCAGCAGCAATGTATTGTTCGTATTCATCACTAAGAGCACTGATGTCATTATTGAGGATCTCTTTCTTCTTCTTGTAAATAGACTCCTCCTTCAGGACCACAACGGTTAGTTTGATGTGTTCTTCAAGGACCGAAGCTATTACATTCAGTGTCTGTATCTGTTTGAGCTCAGTCAAACGCTGCTCTAACTCATCAACATTCGCCTGTAAATCTTTAGCCATTGACTCGTATCCCTGGAAATTCCTAAGTGTGTTTATTTGGATTAAGGCAGATTTCCACACCAAGGAGAATGACATATTCTTCTACAGAACATTGGATATCCCTCGCGTCAAAATGGTATAAAAGGCTTGGACAGGGATTCTGACAAACTCATCTACCTCAGCAAGGGTCGATGGCGTCATGGGTGTCAATGCTATAGAAGACCCGATTGGTAACGGAGCTGGTGGAGTAACCATGGCAGAAGCATCTGTCATAAAAAGATAATACATTCTGAGTTAATAAAGCTTGAAAATGAAAAGGTTTAATTTATTCGTTTAAAAGTATTATACATGGGAAAGTAGGCGGGGTCATGATGCTTTTCGGTAGCAGTTGGCTCACCAGCTGGTTTATCTTCAGTAATAACCTTGTCAGTAACCTGTGTTGGTTTCCTGACAGAGGGTTCTTTAATTCTGGGCTCGAATGGGCTAGGCAAAAATGGTTATATTTTCATTGCTCCTGTCTCCTAGGCAATCTCTTCTTCAAGGACTTCGACCCGCTCTTCCCTTGATGCGCCTACAAAATTAGTCATACATGTGGTCACGTTCACAAGAAGTATGGAAAATTGAAGCCGAAAGATTCATCCTCCGAGAAGTTCGAGAATAACGTACCCAAGGAAGTTGATGGTACAATATCATATTTCTCAAATTCGTCAAAGTTTGCTCTGACTACAGCCGGGTTGTCAAACAAAATATCTGCGAGCAGTGTCCCAGGATAGACCATCACATCTGATGGCACGTACTCTTCCACTGTCGCGGTTTCAGATTCTTTGGCCTCTATGTCGGCCTCATCTAAGCTATCCCAGTCTTCAAAGACTGTATCTCCTGTTGGTGGTATGTGGGAAGGTTCGCGCTCATATCTTGCATCTCCTTTCGGTGCTTGCATAGGCTCACGCTCAGGAGAGGAGACAATTATTTGAATGTCTTCCTAAGGGGAAGAAGGCTCTTTGTCTTTGGTTGCCGCCTTCTGGGTTCGTTTGGTCACCACCTCAAGTTTATGTGATGTTAAAGGAAAAATAGTGGGGAAATTTTCTTAAAGTGGATTCATTATTATAGAACATAACGGTTTTACCGATACAGCCATTGCATCTAGGATAGGGTTTACGTCTGGAATGGTCAAGGCCGTAGTCTCTGTCTCTCCACCTTCCGTCTCCTTTGCCATAGATTTTATGGTGAGTTTTCTCTTTGGGGCGGAGCTTGACTCCGCTTCTTTTGCCTTCTTCGGCTCCTTGGTGACGACCTTCTTCCTCTTGGGAGGTCATGGGCTCTTCTCTTCCGACGCTTTACACTTCAAGGATATATCAAAAGCGGTCGTCGGCTTGTCAGAATTACTTTCTCTTGGAGCTGCTAGTGTGCACTCGACCGCTAGCATTGTGTTAATTTCTTTGCGTCTTGGCAAGAGCTTTCAGGCATTTTCTATATCTTCGGTAGATGGTTTCTGTTTGGTACCGATAATAAAGCTCTTCTCCCGGTCATAAGTAGTGGTCAGGGAGTTCACCGAGCAGTAAAATTTGGCTGCAGCAAATAGTAAGTGGGTCTCAACCTTCTTCTCAGGGAATGTGAACTGTGCTTTTGTACATCAAATATTGAAATATTGCCACGCCCGGACACCATTAAGTAAATTGTTACTATATTTAAGACAATATCTTGGATTACCCAAAAAGAGCTGGCTATAGCCAAATTGACGTGCAAATCGGCTCGGTAAATACGGCTCCAAGAAGACCACATTCCTATTCCGGTACACCAGGTATGAGGGTATGATGATATGAGCCAGTGAAATGATCCTTCGGATAGATCGAAGATCTCACTCTGTCGTCCTTCAAACAATCGCCACCTTTATTCCCTAGGAAACGTGGAAATATTTTGAGGAAGTCATATCCCGCCATATAGCCTAATGCCTTTTTGCAAGCAGGGATCCCTTTGCGGAGCCAACCCATCTTACGGTAAAGCGTCATCTTCTAAGGTGTCGGCTTCTATGCTCGGGTTCATCAATGTCGGGTAGTGCAGTATCAGCCAACCCATCAAGTAGTGGTAGGACAGTTCGACCCGAGAAAAATTACCCGACCCTTTGTGAATCATCACCTTGTTGACGAAGTCTCGCAGTCCTCTATGAATACTGCAAACCATCGCCGGGAGCAGAGCAAGTTTGTAGCCAAAGACCAGCTTCACGGCTTGTAGAATGAGGTTTCTGCTTACCCTCTTTATAGCCCCCGAACCCTGGGAATGACACAGTTATGAAGCCAGATCATTAAGTATCCATCTACTATCGTCTTACCGGACAACTTGTATAGGTCCTGATAAAAATAGTTATAAATGGGGACTTCTGATGGCTCACCATCCTCGTCTTCTTCGCGATTTTCTCTTGGTGTTCTTTCATCAAATCCTTAATCTCCTTTTCAGTCAAAGGCTTTCGAGTATTGAAGTGGATCTTCTTCGTCTCCTCGTGTTCAGTAAATAGATTGGTCCAGCTGGTGGTATGTGGGGAAGCTTCTTCTAACCTTTTACCCTCCTTTGCAATCTTTTGACAGATGTGGTAGTGGCACAATAATTCTTTGTACACTGCCATTAGCTCTGACTTTTTCTTTTCCAAAGCCGCGAGCTCTTCGTTGCAGGGAGTGTATTCCTCGTAAGGCTCCTTACCCCCATGGCAACTTCGATACCGCACTCATCTCGTGAAGGGCTAAACCTATTTCGTTGTTGAGCGTAAAAAATGTCCCTGTGCGGCAATTATACATCCCACCAAGAGCGATGAACATGTGTTGGTTCATCTCTAGTCCGTAACAGGTGGCCCTAAGGGCGTAATATAAACCAATGTCTTTAAAGATTTTCTCGTACTTCGAGAGCATCCACAAAGTCAAATTGTTCCAAGACATGATGTAGTGAGTCCAGCTACTCAAACGTAGAAAGCCCGATGGATACGATTTTCCTTTCTGCAGAAGCTGGTTGGCGAAAGTGTGTTTCTTTTAGATTGTTGCTCCCGAGGGACACAAAGATGCAAACTTGGTAAATCAAGTATTGCGAAATGGTTGTTCCCGTAGGCACACAAAGATGCAAACTTGATAAATCAAGTGTTGCGATTGTATTACTGCCATTATCGGTCTTATGTAATAGATCCTAAGAACATGGAAGCCACCAAAGAAAAGGAGAATACAAACTGACTTCTGAGACAGAAACTTGGAAAATGAAGATAACACAAAAAAGGAGTAAAAAAACGTTCTTCTCTTTGCGATCGCAGTCGCTACAATGAGATAGAATAAACTAAAGAACAAGAGAAGAAAGAAAGACTGAAACACAAGAAAAAACTTCTTGCTGGGATGATGAATATCATCGTTGCTCAAAATAAAATTCGTCTTATATGACGATCTTTTCCCAGGAATTAGCAAGTTCAAAGAATGAACGTGCAAAGTACGTCATCAAAATGCCACTTTGTGCCCTTTGTCCAAGTCTGAGTCGCTAAACCCTCACGGAACTTAGCTCCTATGAACTTCCAAAAGTGAGTGACAAAAACAAAAATTGTTCCTTTGAGAATTGAACTTAGACTCTAGGAAAATCATCCCACATAGACCACCACACCGCAAGTGCATATGTCAATACAAAGTATAGCTATGTATTGAGATACATACTTGGTGGTTTTTCTAATGTGGGACTAAGGTATTGTTTGGGAAGGGAAAAAAAATGAGGGAAAGAAAAAAGTAGAGGAAACAATGTAAGAAAAATAAAAAATAATGATGTTTGAAAAGGGAGAGAAAATAGAGGAGAGAAATTTGAGGGGGAAAAAAAACAACCGTTTTCCATTTGTCTACTGTAATAATGAATGGACTCTTGAAGAACCGTTTACCTTTAATCAATAGATTTTGACAAACTACTAGAGAAAAGAATCAAGAAACATTGACAAATATATGGTTCCCTGGTCCCTACCGAAAACAAACGTCAATTAAGAACCTATGAACTCAACAGAGTTTGGGTGTTAACCTATTAACTCAACAGAGTTTGGGTGTTAAACAAAAAAAACTAACTTTATTAGGCTGGCATCTCTTCAGATCCCACCAAGAGAGGAGGAAGGCAGTGAAAAAACAATATCTAGGCACCCTTATATTGTAGTAAAGGACTGTTGATAAGGGCACTACTAAATTTATTCGGGACAGCCCAAATATTTACTATTAATAATTACAAATTTACCACTTCCAAATTTACTCGGAACTGTCCATTCTTGATTTTTTTTTTATAATCAGGACTGTCAAAATTTTGACAGATTTTGACAGTCCTACCAATTGTTAGGACTGTCAAAATTTTGACAGTCCTAAAAATATATGTTGATTTTTTAGGACTGTCATTTGACAGTCCTTCCAATTGGTAGGACTGTCAAAATTTTGACAGTCCTTCCAATTGGTAGGACTGTCAAAAGTTTGACAGTCCTAAAAATATAAGTTAAATTTTTAGGACTGTCAAAATTTTGACAATCCTAACAATTGGTAGGACTGTCAAAATTTTGACAGTCCTAACAATTGATAGGACTGTCAAAACTTTGACATTACTGATTATAAAAAAATTCAAGAATGGACAACCCCAAGTAAATTTTGGGAGTGACAAACTTGTAATTATTAATGGTAAACATTTGGGCTGACCCGAGTAAATTTAGTAGTGTCCTTATCAACAGCCTAGTAAAGTGATGGAGGCCTAACTAGGATTCTAATCAGACTATACCGCCAATATTCATTAACAGTACTTGAAAACAAACAAATATAAAGACAAAAAAACCTTCTAAAGCATTACAATGATTGAACTTCTGACATACATTCCTCATTGGATTGTTGACATGTGCCACGAAACATAAACTGGTTAGTTGCAGCTCAGTACTTTAAAATTGCAGTCTTGATTAAGCATTCACTTAACAAAACAATCTGTAATAGCATAATGCTTCTACACCATGAAGAGAGACAAAATGTAGAACAAGATTGCATTCTACTATACGTGGGAGAGACGAAACATCATTTTTTTCTAGCATCACTACAATCTGGATCTGCTGTTTCACAAGAAGCCTCTTCGAGCATGTCAAGAAATCCTTTGTGTGCATTCTGTTGAAATACAGATGCATCAAAACGCAGTCCATCTGTAGATACTTCTTCGAACCTTGTCCAAAGCTCTTTCTTGAGTGTGTTTTCTCCAGGCTGCTTTCCTCTCTTCATCGTACTTTCCAAATTCGTCCATAAAGGAGTGGCAAGCATAACACTCAAGTTATTAGCAGGTGTAGGAACTGGCTTCTCATCCGTTGGCTCCATCAGAATGCATGTCTTTGGGGGGGACAAGAACCAGTCTAGAGTTTCATTTTCTTCCCTTCTTCTGGTTGTACAGTTACGAGTATGCTTCAAACCGAGAAGCTCTTGGTATCTTGAGGCTACACTATGTGAAACTTCACTAACTAGGTCATCAGAGCAGTCAGGATCGTCAGGTTCATATTTAGCCTGATCAGGAATTAGATCAAGCAAAGCCTTGGTTGGAGATTTATTCAGGCATGGTGTTGATAGGACTAGAGAGCATCTCCTGTTCTTGCTATTTGAGTATCGCAAAGGAGAACTAAGCGGGCCTTCTGAAGTACTACCCTTTTCTCTTTCGGTGAAAAATGTGAAGCCTTTTCTCTGCACCAGATCTGCCTCCAATCTTTCTGACATACCATGATGAGCTTTTTTCAAAAGAGTAGGAGGCACTCCAAGATGTTCATCCCTGTCATGGAGTATCCTCACCATGGATGTAGATGTGACTGGGCATTTAGATGGCAAAACTTTTGGTTTGGGCAATGGTGTCAACAAAAACAATTGTCTTCCACTCTCCATCTTACAGGCGCCACCACCAAGACCAGCATGCCAAGAGACAAGGGGTGAAGGAGAGACTATCAAGTCCATATCAGGTCCATTTTTGTTGCTGCAGGCAACATTTGCATCTTCACTATAACAAGAAATAGAATTGATCCCTGAAGGTTGATCAACCTGATGTTCTTTACTTCCAAAAGCTTTCTCAAGCCTTGAAATCCATGGCTGTAATACAGGAAAGAGCAATAATGAAATTGACAAGTTAGCAGCATTCTTTTCCCAAACTCTTCATGAAACAAAGGATGTCTTTCTCAAGTACGCTCAAGTTTCATTTTCAGGAACTAAAAGTGTAACAGGCTCCATAGTAACATATATCTAGAATTTAATAACAAGCTGAGATAGTACATACCTCCAAAGACGAAACCATATCAGATAAAACATTCTCGAAGGACTCAATATCCTGACTCGCTGTTCTGCTGAAGATTTTATGTTTCGAGGCTTTCGAGACCAAGTCATCAACCTATGGAACGCATGGCGTTCAGTATAAATGTTACAGAAAGAAATGAACATATGCGATCAAATTGCAATAATGAAACATATACTTGAATTTGTCAGTAATGGATAACACGGACACATAATTATATATAAGATCAACCACCAACACCTGGAGAGACTATAACCAAAGGAAACACTTGCAAAAATGATTTCTTTTAACAGTAAAAATTTCATAAACCTTCTTATAGGGTATATTTCAAGCAATAAAGACAAATAATAATCAGTCCCACAGAAATGTCTCTGACAATTATATCTGCTAAATGTTGATGCCACACTAATAAAGATGAGAAACCAATACCAGCATACAATTTGATATACTACAGAACCAATACCAGCATACAATTTGATATACTACAGATTCTTTCTAAAGAAATGGATGAAGTACAACTCATTATATGTTTTTGTTCTATTCGAACTTCTGCTACAAATATAGGAGCCAATGCAAAAGGGATAACCGTGCAAGCAAGCATATTGAAAGTACATGGATTATGCACCCAAAAATGCCTCGAACATTAAATTATTCAGTTTTCTATGTTAGAATGAGATAAAACCATTGTTGAAAGTGGAGGCTACATTGTGATAGGACATAAAATTTTATTTTGATTTTTGGCCAATATTTATAGGAAATGCCGAGCATATGAAAAGACATTACTAACCCTTGAAAAATACAACAAAAAATATGCTGAAAAAAAATAACTAATCTACTCTTCAACACCCCTATGCATGAGCTGGAACTTGGTGAAAGCAAGTTTAGCTTGGAGGAGAGAGGGGAAAACATAAAAAGTGGAGATCATCTGAAATAGCAGGTTGGGGCTACATCACCGAAGAGTTCCGCAATAACTTCTCTGAAGAAGGTTGGGGCTCCAAGATAGAATAAATCCAAAAAGAACCACATAGAGACGGAACTTCACAACGAAGAAGTCCTTTAAGAAATCGAATGAGAGTTGGGATCCGAAAGAAAAAGAAAGTCGGGACTTCACAACTCTGAAGAAATCACGGAAGAAAATATTTCGCGTACGTCGGGACTCTGAAACAAGTCTGTCTGAAAGGAAACATATCAAGTAACATTGGGACACTATAGGACGAGAAATTATGGAAGAAAATATCTGAAATTTATCGTACCTTGGAAAAGCGAGATATCCTCGGAAAAAATATAGGAAATACGATGGGCTCGAAAAGATGAGAAATCCTGGAAAAAGAAAAAAACACGTTGGGGCTCCGGATACCGAAGAAATCCTACAAGTATATCAATAGAAGAAAGGGACTTCGGGTATTGGAAAAGTCATGAAGAAAGTTAGGCCTTTGACTCCTGAATAAATCTCAAAAATTTTGTGTCCTAAGTAGTCGTCGAACATGTGGCTACAGACATCGCCAGAGAAATAGCCATCGAGTCTAAAAAATAGCGCAGGTAAGCGTCAAATACCAATAACGTGAACACATAAGAGCATATGGCATATAAGGAGAAGGGAGAGGAAAATAGAGAGATCTTAGGAAGAGAACTTAACCTAGTGTTCTGATACCATGTCCAAAGTGAAGGCTACATTGTGATAGAATGACATAAAATTTTATTAGGGCTCTTGATCAGTATTTATAGGAAATATAAGAATATGAAAAGACATTACTAACCTTTGGAAAATACATAATAAATATGTTGAATATAAAATAACTAATCTACTCTTCAACAACCATCTTAAATTTTCAGACGACAATGTTCATCTCGCTAAAGCAAAATTCAGGGTAACTCAAATCTACTAAAAAGAAAAAAAAGCAAACCACAATTATAGATACTTAATCTTCTCTTTCATATCAGCATTTCTAGCATGGTTGAAGCTAACTAGTATCACTTAGCTCACCATATATTTTCTGTAATAAATAAATTTGCTTTCAAGGTCCCAGATTTTCAATATATTTAATGAGTATATGATAAGTCAGAATGCACAACTATGAACCTATAAATTTTGTTAGAAGCTGTTAATCTCGAGTTTAGGAGTAAAGAGGAATAGAGAAGGAGAAACGAGGAAATAGTCTTGATATTTCTTGACCCAAAAACTTTTAGGAGAGGATCTTAGTAACCTATTGATCTTCTTGCTATCCTGTACTAGTGCCCATCCCACACCAGTTGACTGACGGACTGGTTTAAGCTGGCCAAGAAACCAACTGTTACGGCAGTTGAAAGGTATGTCCAGCTAATAGACCAGCTGACTGGTCCCTGTAACAGACCACTATATTTCTTCAATAATCCCCTTCGAGCTAGTGCATAAATATATCACAAACCAAGCTTGTTGCATGATAAATTTCAAGAACACCTTCCCAAATGACATTAGAAAATAAGTCAGCAAGCAAACTGATCCTCCGACATCAAGAAACTAGTCAACTACCTTCAGATGAACATAATGACAACCCACCTCAATATGATTAGTTATCTTAGGAAGAACCAGAATCAGTACAATATAGATCGTTGGTTAACTATCACAAGAAGAGAACCAATCAAATTAAATAGTAAGATTGATGAGACCTTAATTCAAATATATACCGTCATATATGTTATCTTACATGATTAGCACCCACTTATAGAATCACTATATTGGATGCAACTTCTTATGGAAAGGGACAAAAGAAAAAGAACAATGAGAGGTGAATCCTTTGTAATATCCTGCTCGAAGCGGTGATTATGTTGGCTTGTTGGCTCGAAGGGCCTAGTTGGACTTGGATTCATAAGGTAGAATCATTCAGAAAGTTGAAGTCAATTTGTATAAAGGTGGGTGGTGTTGATCCTTCACTTATTTATCTTCACTTTTAACAAAATGATTATGATGATTTCTGCGTTGTGTTTTTCGATAAATGATAACATTCCAAGAGTTTTAAAAGATAAAGAATGTTAAGCAAATTGTTGTTAACCTGCTGTCAAAGAATGATGAAAATGATGTGTTGTTGTCAGTTTAGTCAAAGGCGCGCCTTGCTCCTAGGCACAGGGATAGCGCCTCAGAGTACTCCAGGCGGGGCGCAATTCTTAAGGCGCGTCTAGGTGCGCCTTTTCCCAACGCCTTGGAATAGCTAAGGCGCGCCTTGAAAATCTTGTGAAAAAAATAACATGTTTAGACTATTTTTTGAACCGATGTACTTTTTTTTTACTGTTCTCTCTCTCACTCACTCAATTCAAAGTGATTGCAACCTAGACATAGGAGAATTTAAAGCACACATCTTTATCAATATAGAAATCCGATGTGAATATATATATATATATATAATTTTTGCGCCTCGCGTCGCTCGGGCGCGCGCCTAGCGCCTCGGGCGATTTGGACCATTTGCGCCTCGAGTGCGCCTTGCGCCTTTGACTACCTTGGTTGTTGTAATAAAGTAATAGAACTGTGGAAAAATGTTTAGGACCGTTGAGTCGTCATTTATAGTAAGCCTCTCGATTGGACAGTAAGAGTTACGAGTGATGGCTCGAGAAAATGTGATAATACAAATGAGAATTATGACATTTATTAAAGCTTTCTGTAATCATGAATGATATGTTCTTTTATAGCTAAATTGCATATGCAAGCATGGTCATGGACAACTTATGCACAAGGATTGGTTTTCTCGAACGGTATCCGAGGCCACGGAACCGATTCGGTCTAGAAGGAACAGGGACAACTATGCAGACGTACTAGCACAGATAATTTGGGACCTTCAGTGGAGCTCGCTACCCGCACCGGAAGAATCATCGTCTTATCATAAATAGTCCAAGATGGTGCCACCAGTGACCTTCATATAGACAAGTTGCATCGCTAATGATGTCTTATGTAGAAAAGAGTATGCTAATCTTTCTTGCAAGAAAATATATTCGATTGTAAGTAAGAATCATCGTATGGTGATAACATTATGTTTTTACATTTCTATCATATAGAATTGTTTTGACCATAAGGAAAGAATAGAAACATCACAAATAATATTGTACGTTGTCACATGATTACTATGCTGATTTTAGGTGAATCGGATTATTACCACTCACCAGTGCATTTTCCAATGTGTTGACCCCCTCCTCTATAAGTGCAGGGAGTCGTTTGGATAGTTCTGAAACATCAAGGCAAATGTTGGCAAGTTGAAGCTTTTCTTGTAAAAATATTTTCTATTGTAAAGGGCATAATATATGGAACATTGTAAATCTTTTGTATCAGTGAATTATAAACCAAGTTGGCAAGTTTTAGTTGGTTATTGAAAGCTTTTGTATTCCAGTACAACTATCAATAAAGAGATTTTTATATATCTTGTGGTGACTTCAATTTATCTGTTTATTTCTGCTGCAATATTCTTGTTTTGAAATAAATTATCAACTATGCACATTCATGTCTTGTACAAGTGTAATTTAGACTTGTACGACATCACGTTAGTGGCGACTTTTCAGTTTTGCAGAATCGGGACATAGACATAATAGTATCAGAGCACAACTTTACTTTCTTAGACCCTCATTTGATTCATTTCAATTCTAAATTGCGTCCGCAATCGGAAGTCTCTTGACCCTCTTTAATGCTCTAATGAAAGTTGCATACAATAAGTCTATTTATGTTGTGATGCTAATGGGTGTATTCATTGACGTAACATTACCATAAAACATAATAAATGATTCAATGCAATAGTATAACAAGATAATCTGTGAAGGATACTTTGAATATGGGAATAAAGAAAAGCCGATAGAAGTACTTTAACCAGTTGTGAGTAATGATATTATATATCATGAAGAAATGTGCATAAACTTTAATGAATGGGAACAACAGAAATCTTAAGTTGATTCGTATGTATTGGCTTGGTTATATTTTATACTTTAAGGAAGTTAATATTATATTTGTGGTCGGTAGGTGAAGGATAGTTCGGAATGGACATTGGATCAGTACAAAGAAAAGTATGGTGCAGAAATGGCTTATTTTCTGAGTGGTATATTCTTCGACCCTTTTAGTAATTTTATGTTATTTCGCCCTTTTCGTAATTATAGTGATAAGTCTGTGAGTGAGGGATGGGAAACTGCCAAGATTTAGTTGGGAGTTATGCGTTGTTGTATTACGATTTTGAGGGCTCCTTGATAAATTAAGTTCGAATGATCATGAGAACTCTTGATAATTTGATATTATATTGGATAACAATTTGAAAAGTGTAAAATGGATGAGCTGGCTGAGAACAACGATATGGATTATATATTAAATGGTGACTTGAATCAGTTGGGTAAAAGTTTTTAAAAGTTTTTAAATTCAGTACAAATTGTTGGATATTACTATTAAAGACTTATTGGAAAAACAATGGTGATCATATATCGAATGATGATTGGGATTGGTTGGATAAAAATCATGTATTAGACATCAATGATTCGGTTAGGCAATTGAAAGTTATTTGAAATATTTACTAACGACCCTCAAGACGTGGAAAGTTGTGATTTTGACCTAAGATAATCTAAAGCTAAATTGACCTAAGGTGGGAAATAGTTGTGCATATGCCTAGTTCAAGAGATAGCATCAGTGAAGTAAAATTGAGTTTAATGTAATGAGTGGTTTGGTATATGTACATGTATGCTTGAAGGATTAAGGTGTATCAAGAAGTGACTAACATCGACCCTTGGATAGCCTTGGATATTTTAGTTGTATAGATAATGGGTGATCAGCATATAACATATCGAATTACAATTGTTTTACTTAATCAATGTTGAATAAACTAAGATGGAATGATTGTTGATGTTGGATTTACCTATAAGCTTGGTTATATAACCCTGGATATGGTATACGTGGATTTAGTTTAACCCGGTTTAACGAATATGGAATTTCTTTACGAGGCCTCAAGGATGTGATGCAAATGAAGTTGATGGTTAGTGAGAATTGCTAAGTTGACCTAGATTGTATCGGAATGGATTTTGCAAAAATAGACTCAATTGAATAATTTGCGAGAATATCTTTACTTTATGGATTGGGTTGTATGGATAAATTGAACGCACAGAAAATGAGTACAAGTTGAGGAAGAATTGAGAGCAAAGATTGTAAATAATGGACTATGGAAGTTAACCAAATTAGATTGGTGATTTTGGAATAGTTAATTTTGTCTCATAAGCAAATTGGATACGCAGAAACTCGAGTATGATATAAGAACATAAATTGGAGTATGTTATAATTACATAATTATAAAAGTGACAAACTGAGAGTTACGAATTTGGATTGGAAAATTTTATAGGATGGATTCAGGATTTGGACCATGGAGTTATTGGATTAACTTCATCGATTTTGGTGTAAGTCAAGAATAAAGCTTTGTTGGATGTAGTCTTTTGAAAAATGATCTTTTGGTAGATAGACTTTGACCCTAGACTGTTGGTCGTTTCTGTTCTTAGCGGGTTGGTCGGCAATAGTACATCAGTTGTTCGGATTGAAATTATTTTCATATATTGGGATAGAGTCCCTAAGATTGGTCTGGTTATAGTACGGCCTCCAAGATAAGAAATAAGTATGGTTCTTAGTAGTCGTCCGTCTTAGATGTGTCACCATAATAATTAAATTTAGCTTATGGGATAGCTAGCCTTAGAGACTTGGGCGAAGTGTTAAGGTGGCTATTAAAGACCCACATGATGACCCTAATGATGTTGCATGAGAAATGGTGGCGACGATTGAGATTTAATTAGTATATAATTGGAAAATTTTACATAATGAATTTATGATTTGGACCGTGAAGTTAACTTCATCGATTTTGGTATAAATTAAGAATATAGCTTTGTTGGATATAGTCTTCTGAGAAATAATCTTTTAGTAGATAGACTCTGACCCTAAACTATTGGTTGTTTCCGTTCTTAGCGGGTTAGTCGGCAATAGTACATTGTCATTAGTTGTTCGGATTGGAATTATTGGGTAGAGTCCCTTAGATTAGTCGGATTATGGTTTGGTCCCCAAAATAAGAAATAAATATGGTTCTTAGCATTCATTCGTCTTAGATGTGTCATCACAATAATTAAGTTTATCTTCTGGGATAACTAGCCTTGGAGACTTCGCCAAAGAGTTAAGGTAGCCGTTGGAGACCCATAGGATGACCCTAATGATGTTGCATGAGAAATGGTGACGATGATTAAGATTTAATTAGTATATATTGCAAGTTAGTCTAGGAACTGATTTTTTGGTTTCAAATTATTGATTAATTTCCTTCGACTCAAATAATATATTGGTATTAGGCTCGGTTGGCTGGATCTTCTTGAATGGTTTTAGTTGATTGATAATCAAGTTAGAATTAGCGGATAAAATTATTATGACATGATGGACTATTGCGTGAAATTGTGCTCTTGGCAAGAGTAATTGACAGTGGTATGACCCTCAGATTATGACATGATGGACTATTGCGTGAAATTGTGCTCTTGGCAAGAGTAATTGACAGTGGTATGACCCTCAGATTAAAATGTTACTATATTTTGATTGGCCCTACGAGATAACATTGTTCTAGTGAATAAGATAGAAAAATTCGGTAGCTATAGCCCATACGTAACAGTTGAACTTATGTGTGATTGGTGATATTGTAGCAAATTGGTTAAAAGGATTGCATCTCCGCTCATGAAATAGAATGAGTTTTGATGTGTCACTGGATGATACTTAACAATTGTGATGGATTTATGATCAAAGTTATCTTGACATACAGGTGGTGACAGGTGGTGATTTAAAATTGATCCTTTAGAAATTATTGAAGGCAAATTTATACTTGGTAAAGAATTGAATATATGGCGACATTGATTAGACTTTTGTATTGGATAGATTTTTACTAATAAGCTTCATTGACTTTCGTGGTGTGGACCATAACATGAATGAAAGGAAACTTGGTGGTAAATGGACTCGTTACAAATTGGTTTGAGACCTAAATTGGGTAATATTGGCAGGATTACTTAGATCATGTCAAAAAGGTGTATAAATGCGACATACACAATTAAGTGATTTGAATTGACTAATAGCCTTTCTAGTCGAAGAAAGTCGTGGGAGATTGAACTTGCTTTGAAATGATGATGATTCTCATCAAGATAATTGGACACTTCTACGAATGAATATAGATTGATAATTGAGATGAAAATTTGATCACTAAACTTGGGAAGTTGGTTAAAGACTACAAAATGATTAGTTTGAAATATTTTGGGAATTGTCGGACCGGTTGTAGTTTTAAACTTTGAATCAGAATCAAAGTAAGAGTTGGTTTTATTCTTAATTTGATCGACGATAGTTGAATAGATTGAAACAATGTGATAACATCTCAGGTTACTCATAAGAGATGAAATGGGCGAAATTATTATTAAAAGGATATAAATTGCATTACGGATTCTTGAGAACTTTGATATTGTCGGTTTTAAGTTAGTCTCATTGTTTCAGAATGATTGAAGTATAGTGTCTAGGTGGGTGCATAATCTGGGTAGTCCTTGATGATTGTGTTTACGGTTTAGAGGATAGTGGTTGTGAGAAAATATTTTCGTATAAGGCACGTTATGAATGAAGGCAAAAGATTATGTAAATGCTGGATCGAAAGGATGTTGGTGAACTTTGGATTTTAAGTTAGTCCCCTTGTTTCGGAATGATTGTCGAACTTTGAGATGTGGTATATGTTCTTTTTATAACTGAGTTGTATATGTATGCATGGTCATAGACAACATGTGCACAAGATTTGATTTTCTCGAAAGATACCTGCGGCCACGGAACCAATTCGGTTTAGGAGGAACAAGAATAATTGTGCTGACGTACTAGCACAAGTAATTTGAGACCTTCAATAGGACTCGCTACCCACACTAGAAGGATCGTCGTCTTACCATAAATAGTCTAAGCAAGGTAGTCAAAGGCGCAAGGCGCACTCAAGGCGCAAAGGGTCCAAATCGTCCGAGGCGCAAGGCGCACTTAAGAAGCGCGCCCGAGCGACACGAGGCGCAACACATCGGATTTCTACATTGATAAACATGTGTGCTTCAAATTCTCCCATGTCTAGGTTGCAATCACTTTGAATTGAGTGAGAGAGAAAACAATAAAAAAAAAGTACATCAGTTCAAAAAACAGTCTAAAAACAGTACAACAGTTAAAAAAATAGTCTAAACATGTTATTTTTTCACAAGATTTTCAAGGCGCGCCTTAGCTATTCCAAGGCGCTCGAAAAAGGCGCACCTAGGCGCGCCTTAGGTGCGCCTTAAGAATTGCGCCTCGCCTGGAGTACCCTGAGGCGTTGCCCCTGCGCCTAGGAGCAAGGCGCGCCTTTGACTACACTGAGTCTAAGATGACGTGTCCCCAGTGACCTTCATATAGACAGACTGCATTGTTAATGATGTCTTATGCAGGGAAGAGTATGCTAATCTGTCTAACAGGAAAATATATTTGGCCATGGGTAAAGAATCATCGTATGGTGATAGTATTGTTTTTTTACATTTCTATCATATATGAATTGTTAATTAACCCTAAGGAAAGAATAGAAAAATCACTAATAGTATTGTATGTTGTCACATGATTAGTGCGTTGATTTTAGGTAAGTCGAGTTAGCGCCGCTCACCAGTGCATTCCCCAATGGGCTGACCCCCTCCTCCACAGGTGCGATGAGTCGCTTGGATAGTTTTGAGGCATCAGAGCAAATGTTGGCAAGTTGAAGCTTTTCTTGTAAAAGATGTTTTCTATTATAAAGAACATAATGTATGGAACATTGTAAATCTTTTGTATGAATGAGTTGTAAGCCAAGTTGACAAATTTTAGTTGGCTAATGAGAGCCTTTGTATACCGCTGCAATTATCAATAAAAAGATACATTTTCATGTGTCTTGTTGTGACTTTGCTTATTTCCGCTGTAATTTCTTTGTCTTAAGATAAATTATCAATTGTTTACATTTATACCTTGTACAAGTGCAATTTAGACTTATACGCTAAGTAGTCAAAAACGGTTATATATCAGTTATATAACTGATATATAATGGTATCGGTCTTAGACCGATATTTTTTTGCAGAAATATCGGTAAAATATCGAAACCGATATTATTGGCCGATATGGCCGATATTTTTCGAAATATCGGTTTACAAAAAAATCGATTTCTCACGGTTTTGGTTTTGCTACAGAAAAACCGATATTGAATGATATGACATTCTAGTTTTGCTACAGAAAAATCGATATTGAATTATATGACATTCACATCAATGGAGAATGGAGATTACATCTTCTGCCATCAAAATCTCCATGCATCAAACTTATTCAGAGATGTAGTTCCTCAAGTGATCTCATTTATTTTGGATCTCTTGGATTTCTCGACGATATGTATACTTTCTGCATATTTTATAATAGAAAACTATTAAGTGTATTGCTCATATATTAAATTTGTGTTAAAAATACAAACCGATATTTACCGTTATAAAACCGATATATCGGTGATATATTTATAACTCTACTGGACCGTTATCATGAAAAAACCGTTATTAACTGCATAGCTTATACGACATCACGTCCAAGTGACGACTTTTCGATTCAGCGAAACCGGGACGTGACATCCTCAGCTGGTAAATCTAAGATACCTAAATAGGGCACCTGTGTGTAAATCATGGTGGAGATCAGATTGATAGATGCAAGACCTTACGGGCCTCCATAAATGAAGAATAAAAAGATATATGAGAAATAAAAAATACAAGTATAGGGCATGTCAAAGGTCACAGGATGTCCTGTATTGGAAGAATCTTCGATTGAGGAATATTTCTGGAAGGGAGCTAAGTACATGGTTTGGAGCATTAAAGATTGCAGCTTCCCTAAGAAATGTGGTGTACATGGAAGCTTTCCACATTGCGCGCATGCACAAAACAAGTAAAAAGTTTCATCAAAAGGAATGAAACAATGGTCCACCAGAGGCATAGGCGACATTTTGGAAATGTACTCGATAAGGAGGCGGCTAGAAAGAAGAGCAATTTATCTGAACCCTAAATTCGGAGCAAAGTACATATCAATTCCATGTCCTTAATCAAGAGGGTCAGGGTACAGGCTATAGAATTACATTGTAGTGCGCCATTAGAAATAAGGATCTCATGTGGCGCTTGGTAAAGATGGTACCTTTCTCCTCGAGAGGCATTTGGAGTGATTTTATATTGAGTCAAAAGTTGGAAACAACATGTTGGAATAATTTAAATATTTAAATTATGGAGTAATGGTGCAGTGGTAGGGACTCTAATCTCCTATGGCGTGGATTTTCTACAATATTTTTTCTTTCTGCAGAGCGAACCCATTTCTCAACCCACAAAATGAGCAATCCATCTGCGGGTGGGGAAAAAAAAATCAGAATCAGATGATCGTGTAGGTTAAAGAGATGGTGCTTGGTATTTCCAAAAACTCTTTTAATCATAATCCGACCCCGTGAAAAAGGAATTTAATTTATTTTCATAAATAGATTAAGAAAGGGGCCAAGATGTTAGAAGAAAATAGTCAGTCATAACCTGAACTAGGGTTTGATTCGATTGATGCAGTCCTCAGATAAGCTATCATCGAGAAATCAGCCATTATATCTATCAATCTAATCTAATCTATTATAGGGTTTGATTCGAACCAATCTATGTAGGATTAGGGTTAATTGATGCTTCTGTTAACTAATTAATTAAATGGTATCAGTAGATAGATAGATTTTAAAATGAAATAAAAAATATTTTATCTTATGATTCTTATCTAGGGTTTTTAGTACCTGGCCAAGGAGAGTGGAGAGGGAGGAACGGAGGAGGAGGAGGCGATCGACGGCGCCTTCGCTGCTGTCTCCGTTTCCGTTTCCTGGAGGAAGAGGCTTCTGCTGCTGCTGCTGCTGCTGCTGTTGCTGCTGCTGCTGCTTCTTGATGGAAATCTGTGCGGACCCGGGTCTTCCGTCGCCGTTGGATATCTCGACGAGAGGCTTTCTCACCGCCGTTGATTTCCCACGGTTGCTACTTCTTACCATTCTTCTTCTTTCTTCTCTTTTCTATCTTGATGCGCTCGCTCGATCTTCTTTTCTTTTCCTTTGTAATATTTTTTTCCTTCTTTCTTTTACTCTGTAATAGTAATGTTTGAAATTCGCAATATCTTACATCAGTACCCTTCAACTTTACTGGTTTTGCATTCAGAATGTTTAACATTTTTCCCCGACTTTCTTAAGTTGTGTTTAGTTTCAGGATAGTCGAGAAACAAACAAACAAACAAAAAAAAATGAAAATAATTATATGTTTGCCATGTTTTATTTAACATGGAAAAAAAAAAAAAAATGAGAGACAATGACTTTTTTTTCCTTAAAATGAAGGGGTCTTTCTCTTTTCTGATTGCTATACTTCTTTTTATTATTATTTTTATATATGTCCATTTTTTTCTCTTTCACAACAAAATTCAACTCCATTTCCTTTCCAAACTTTTCTACCAATCAAACAAAAAAAAAAGTATGTTTCCTTTCTTTTCTTAACATAATCCTGAAATATTTTTTGCATTCAAAATATTTTAGATCAGATAATATTAACTCATCCAGCTTTTTTCACTTAAACTAGGAGATTATGTGTTGTAGATGATACTAAATTTTGGCTTAGAATTTGTTCCACATATCTATCTTAAAGCGACAATTGCTTTACAATTGGGATCGTATTTTTTCGTAGTTGTGTAATCAGTCTTTGTCACATAAAAGCTTCATTAGAAAAGCCTTTCACCGGGGTGGCTTAGGTAACAACACAACATCCCCAAAAAAATATTTATCACCATATTGCATATTAGATACCCCTAGAAAAATAAAATAAAAAAGACAATAAAGAATATACATAATAGGAAAAGAGAGACAAGATTCCAATAACAGATAACTAGTATCGGAGCACAAGCACGTTTTAGAAATGTTGATAACATCTTATATAGCAAAGACAACATCCAACCAAACTTATTCAACAAAAATTATAATTTTCTAATATGATTTTTTTCGTACGTTAGAAATGTTGAAAATACACAATCTTATGTAACAAAGACAACATCCAACCAAACTTTCTCAACAAAAATTCTAACTTTCCAATAGAAAATTATCCATATGACAAAATTTTAATAACGAAATGTTGTTCATCAATATCTTCGAGCAGCATCTTCATCAACATGACTTGACTACTCCCTATCGCTTACTTATAACAGTCCGATAGTTACAGGCATTAGCAACATGCATTGTCCTGTGCAAGCACAAAGAAATACATTTTAAAAACAATAAAATTGTGACAGTAGTCCCCTAAGGAACGAAGTATCCATAAATGCCCAATAAACCAATAATTTGAAACAACACTATATAGTACTTGGAAGGAAATAAAATTCGTGAAGACACAAAAGAAAGTAGCTAGAAATTGAAAGTAAGCTCCACTTCGGATGAACTGTCGAGTGAAGACGATGCATTAGCAAACGTGTGGTATGTCCTCACGAACGTGTTCTTCATCACCTTCTCCATCGGCAAACGGAAACGCGTTCATGTCTTGAAGAGACGTCCATGTACTATCTTAGCAAAAATAATGGGAAGAGAGAGAGAGAGGGCCTTGTAGCCTGCCGCTCTTTTGTTTGCTAACATGTCCACGTATTCCTCCTTACCATTGTGATGAGGGGGAATTAATATTTTATTTCTTCTTCTTTTTTCTATTCGTTCATAGGTCTGGTTTGAGATGATTAGTTTGCTCTAGCTTTTAGAAAAGAAAAATACATAGAATATTTTTCAAACCATAAAATATATGAAATACAATATCATTTTGTTGTTGTTGCAGTTACAAAGATCGTACAAAGTACGAGAAAATCGAAAATATAATTGTTACACACCCTTACTAGCTCATGATAGAGATGTATTTAGTTTCTCAAGTTAGTTCCTTATAGAGCTTCACCTTCATTAGTTCATGAGACAGCTTCTTTGGATAGTGTAGTAGTCTGGTAACTTGTAGGCATGTTTGTGTCCAGTTTGAGTATCAGTGTTGATTGTTGAGAGTGTAGCTTGTGAGTCTGTGAGTGGTTCCTAGTTGGGTAGGAGAGCATTAGGTATCAGTGTATAAGCTTAGAAGTAACTCATAGTGTAGTACCATTTGTAGCCATAGATCTAAGATATGTGTCAAAGTATAGTTAGTAGTTGGTATCCTAGACTATCAAGCATGTATCCAGTATAGTTATGGAGTTAGTGACTGTGTACCAAGGGTGCCTAGAGGGTGCAGGTGTCCAGGGTGTATCAAGAGTAGGATGATTAATGTGGGATAGGTTCAATGTGTTAGTTTAGTATCAGTGAGTATTAGTGTGTGTGTGATAGTATTAACTGAGTGTATCAGTGTGATAATGAGGTAGGGTATGTGGGGGAGTATCATGGGGAGTATGAGTACATGTGTTCCAGGAAGTGAGATAGTTACAGTTAGGCCACATGTGGCACAGCAAATTATCCTGCACCAGTAGAGGGAGATACCCCAGCAGGGCAGGGCTTTTGCGATGACGGACGAGTAGACCGATGCTACAGGTGTTGGGTTAGCAGGTTCTGTCATTTTTCTTCTTTACCTTCCACATATTGATCAGTGTGACTTTTTAGTACCTTATAGTGTGCATGAGAACTTTTGGTGCTATGGTATAGTTAGTATTAGACCCTTAGTAGAGACTGCAATATCAGGACTAATAGGATTATAATCGTACATGTTTGATAAACCGTGAATGTTTTCTTTTCAATGAAATTGTATGTTGTATGAGTTGGATAGAACTTTCTTGGACCATGGTTAGATGAGTGTTTTACTATAGCAGGATTACGATGAATAGATTATAACCAGTTAGGAGAAAGGATACGAGATTATCTTCTGGACCATGAGTTATCCTTTCAGTTCATGTCTACTTTCATCCTTAAATTTCGAGGACGAAATTTTTCTAATAGGGGTAGGATTGTAACTACCACTTTCCACCATAGGGATATTTTGGTAATTTTGCATATTGTTAAATTTTTTATATATTATTTTATATTAGTGATTGTCTAGAATTATATTAGTGTTAGTTAGTGGCTACCAATTAGAAATTGCAAGGCTTAATTAGTGCTAATTATTGTTAGTCGTGATTTTAGTAATTAGAATTAATTAACTTTAGTTGTTATGAAGAGAATATTCCTCTTAGTTGTAGAGATTTCTTCATTTAATTAATTAGATTTCATTCATGACAAATGGAGAGGGGCAAACTTGATATTTTGGCATGACCAAAACTTTACTATAAGAGATAAGTTCAATTTAGGGCTCATCCATTCATTTTATTTTATTCCTTAGCCTCCATCTTCTCCAAAGCTTCTTCTTCCCCAAGCAAACCAATTTTCCACCAAATTTCTTTCCAAACACTCTCATTTCCACTCATTCTCACCATCATGGAGACGTAGAGCATTGGAGGGCATAAGAAGATCCATAGGAGAGGAGCTTGCTATGAGACTGACCTAGTTTGACTGTGTTGACCTAGATTTGACCTAGTTTGACCAAATTTGACCTAGTTTGACTTGGTTGGACCTAGTTTGACTTAGTTGGACCTAATGTTGACTTAGAGACCTAGTTTCAAGCTAGTAAGCATGTTTATGATTTCAAAATACTGTTTTGACTTGATATTTCATATTTAGGTCTTTGAGGTATCGATACGGACACAGTTTGACATTTGTTGCTCTGGACCACAGGCGAGTACATTCTCTGATAGTTTCTATTATTTAATAATTTTTATGATTCTGGCCTATAGTATTGTATTACTTGATTCTTTGACACGATGGAGACACGGATTAGTATTTTGTGGATTCACTCTCTTGCGACAGGTGCGTCATACTTGTCTGCCTCTACTTCAGGACTCTTTTATTGGCATAACATCAGGACTCACCTACTAGCATCACTTACATTGTCTGGCTGGCTTCGTAGTTGATTTACGTGTCGGGACTTGGATTTATTGTACTAGTCGGGTGGGAAAATATCTTAGTAGACATAAAAATATCCCCAAAATCTGGAATCACCCCCTTATGGTCTAATCTGGAATGATAGCAGTCGCACACCTCACGTGCGATGAGCCGTATTATCCCCCAGTCGTTTACATGTCGAAAGTGGTATTTCAAAATACTAGTTAGGTCTATACTTTCTCGTTTCACTCTAGACTTTCTGGTTTCACTCTATACATGCTGGTTACATTCTTATCTGTCGTGCTTGCTGGCTTTGCATATTTTCGTATATTTACTATCATATTTACTTGTTCACCCTATTTACATTTCTATACGTCTATATTTATCTATTTTATTCTATTTATGTACCATGGTTCATTACTTATTTGTTCATCATGTATTACTTTACTATTATATTTTTATAGTCTTTATCAATTAACTGAAACTGCTGTTAGAGGTGTACTCGTTCCATCATGACTGGATAATATTTTTCAGGCTTTATTGTGCTCCATTCCTGAGTACCTTTGCATTATGGACCTAGAAGTGACCCCTGGTGAGATATAGGTTAGTATTTCGCTATCTTAGTGCCATGTCTTAGTTTTATTTTTGGTAAATTATTGTTGGATTATCTTTCTTCATTCATATCTTCCTTTAGTTATTGTGATTGAATATTATTTATTATTAGTTAGACTTGTATTAATTATAAATGACCTAGACAGCGTTCTACCGTCGATACTCGTAAGCTGGACGTACCCACGTACTCGTGCTCAATTATCCGGGTGCGGGTCGTGACACATTTTTATGGTAACCCATGCAGGTCAGACTTCACAATTAGTGTGATATCGTGGTAGTGCAACGACTTAGTTGTACTACTGCGAGCCTGCGATAGGATATTAGGATGAGAGAATACTCAATTACCCTAACATGCGATAGGATATAGGGATAGGATATTAGGATTTTTTGAGAGATTCCTGGGATGACCCTTGAGAATCATAGTTTGAATTTATTTCCACTTGCTTCGTTTCACATTCGTCTTTGTACTTGTCCATTGTTGAATTTGATTTTTGTATCGAGATAAATATTATGGACTAAGTTGAGGTTTATTCTGATAACGTAAAAGGATAAGAACGGTGAGAGAGATAATCGTCTGCCTTAGTTATGGAGTCTAGAGTTTATCGCAGCCATATTAGCTGGCGTGGCGAAGACCTAGAGCCTGATTTTGGATATATTTCTCTTGGTTATGAAATTTAGAGTTTTTGCAGCCAAGCTAGCGACAGGGCAAAAATTTTAGATACCATAATTCTAGAGTTATATACCTTAGTTACAGACTCTATAGTTTATCACATCTATGCTTACTGGCGTGACGAGAATTCTGGGTAACATGATTTCAGATAGACTTATATGATTATCAGATTATATCTTAAATTGGTTCTTAACATATCATCTCTATCATTCAAACTTTTATTATTGATTTTTTTTTCCATCACCCTTAATAGCTCAGGATAGAGATGTCTTTAGTTTCTCAAGTTATTTCCTTATAGAGCTTCACCTTCATTAGTTTCTGAGGCAGCTTCTTTGGATAGTGTAGTAGTCTGGTAACTTATAGGCATATTTGTGTCCAGTTTGAGTATCAGTGTTGATTGTTGAAAGTGTAGCTTATGAGTCTGTGAGTGGTTCCTAGTTGGATAGGAGAGCATTAGGTATCAGTGTATAAACGTAGAAGTAACTCATAATGTAGTACCATTTGTAGCCATAGAACTAAGATAGGTGTCAAAGTATAGTTAGTAGTTGGTATCCTAGAGTATCAAGCATGTGTCCAGTATAGTTATGGAGTTAGTAACTATGTACCAAGGGTGCTTAGAGGGTGCAAGTGTCCAGGGTGTATCAAGAGTAGGATGGGTGATGTGGGATAGGTGCAATGTGTTAGTTTAGTATTAGTGAGTATTAGTGTGTGTGATAGTATTAGCTGAGTGTATCAGTGTTATAATGAGGTAGGGTATGCAAGGGAGTATCATGGAAAGTAGGAGTGCAGGTGTTCCAGGAAGTGAGAGAGGTACAACTAGGCCACATGTGGCATAGCAAATTGTCCCGCACCAATAGAGGGAGGCTCCCCAGCAGGGCAGGGCTTTTGCGATAACGGACGAATAGACCGATGCTACAGGTGTTGGGTTAGCAGGTTTTATCCTTTTCCTTCTTTACCTTCCACCTATTGATCAGTGTGACTTTTTAGTACCTTATAGTATGCATGAGAACTTTTGGTGCTATGGTATAGTTAGTATTAGACCCTTGGTAGAGACTGCAATATCAAGACTAATATGATTATAATCGTACATGTTTGATAAACCGTGAATATTTTCTTTTCAATGGAATTATATGTTGTATGAGTCGGATAGGACTTTCTTGGACAATGGTTAGATGAGTGTTTGACTATAGCAGGATTATGATGAATAGATTATAGCTAGTTAGGAGAAATGAGACGAGATTATCTTCTGGACCATGAGTTATCATTTCAATTTGTGTCTACTTTTATCCTTAAATTTTGAGGACAAAATTTTTCCAAGGGGGTAGGATTGTAACTACCACTTTCCACCATAGGGGTATTTTGGTAATTTTGTATGTTGCTAAATTTTTTATATATTATTTTATATTAGTGATTGCCTAGAATTATATTAGTGTTAGTTAGTGGCTACCAATTAGAATTTGCAAGGGTTAATTAGTGCTAATTATTGTTAGTCATGACTTTAGTAATTAGAATTAATTAAGTTTAGTTGTCATGAAGAGAATATTCCTCTTAGTTGTAGAGATTTCTTCCTTTAGTTAATTAGATTATATTCATGAAAAATGGAGAAGGACAAACTTGATATTTTGGCATGACCAAAATCTTACTATAAGAGATAAGTTCAATTTAGGGCTCATCCATTCATTTTATTTCATTTCTTTAGCCTCCATATTCTCCAAAGCTTCTTCTTCCTCCAAGCAAACCAATTTTCTACCAATTTTTTTTTTCAACCACTCTTATTTTCACTCATTCTCACCATCATGGAGGCGTAGAGAATTGGAGAGCACAAGGAGATCCATAGGAGAGGAGCTTGCTAGGAGATCTTGTCCGACTCATCTCTTCCCTATCCAAATTTGGAATTCTCCAAATAGGCTACCAAAATACTAGGTAATTCTCTCAATTTCATCAATTTCATGGTTTGGAACACCCATTGGTCATGTAAGAACCTTCTCATGGTTAGATTTGACTTTCCAATGGTAGATCTAGGCACTAGGAGCCCTCAATTTGGTAGATCTAAGTTGGTGTCATGATTTTGGAGCTCAATTTGGAAAAAACTCCAATTGTGTCCATTGAGTGTGTGTATTGTGTCCTAATGAGGACTATTGATATTTATTTGATGGTGTAAAAGTGTTCTTGTGTCCAAAATTGGACACGTAGAGTCCGTATCATGATACTCCATGATACGTATATTTGTATTTGCTAAATTGAGTGTATACATGTGTTCTTTTGTCCAAAATAGTCCAAATTCGTCATAGTACTCAGCATCGTTTTTAGCAGTCATAACAACTTAGAAATCTTATAACTCCTAACTCAGGACTCCGATTAATCTCTTTTTTTTAAAAGAAGCATGCCAATAAAGTACTGAAATAAACATCCAATGGGTCGCCTAACCATCTATGTGAATGCAGTTTAAGAACAACTTTTCCAACGCGTGGGCTATCTGGCCATAAATGGGATTGGCATGATTCTCTCGGAGAATCAGGGGCCTACCAAGCATGTCGTCTTTTGAACGACAGAGGCCGCCTGATAATATATAGGGGTTATCACCGCCGGTATCTCCGACGGAGCGTCCGGGTTACAAAAAGGAAAGTGCAAAGGTACCCAAATGCCTTACTTGTTGTTCTCTCCACCCCATGCTCTAAGTATGTCACATCCATGATACGATAATACCTCTAATAACTGCCAAGTCTACTAGCATGCAAATTCTAACAGCAGTTATTCCCTATCGCACGTCCCATACGTACAGGAGGCCAAACCCTACACACAGGTCCGTGATCTATATGAAACTTATAACTCGTGTAACAACTGTGTCACGGCCAATGAACCTAATGATGCTTCATGATAATGGGATGGTCTCATAAAACTAGGTCAATGCATATACATAATAAAAACAGATCACGACGACACCGTTGTTTGCACCCAAGTTTTCTTGGACGTGCAGTTTATATAGCAGTTAAAATATATGAACTATATGGAATATGAATAACAGTACAATGGCAAGGTATACTTGCATGGCAAGAAAGCTGCATAGTACCAATAACCTGCACCAGAAGTCGCGCAGAACAATCCGATATCCTATATACATATAATATAATACAATACAATATCAGTCATTACACTAGCACATACACAACCATATATACACTGGATGGGGGGTACGCTAGGGGTGACACTGGTCGACTAACAGGGTCAAATGCGCGTCTAATTACGCGAGTGTCACGTCTTCAAATACTGTGCATAATCAGACAGTCAACTAACACTTGTCTAGCCAGTACGTCGGTGTACACAAGGCAGACAATTCCCTAGTATTCAGGTCACAAAGTCAAGGTAAATATGCAGGCAAAATCCACATGTCCTAGGGTCGTACAACAAATAAACACATATATAGCCACAATTATTATTATCATCTAATTACCTACTTATATTGTCACGCCCCAGTCCCAAAATATCGAGGGACTAGACACGTGGCAATGGCCAACAACACACACCGATGGACAAACCCCAATTTAATGGATCCATCGGGGTGTACTTAAGCTGTAATACAACAATGAGGGTGCAAAATACTAATCTCATCCACAGAAATGAATACATCAATATCAGAAACATAGTACAATATCAATCTCAATAAATATAACTCGGGGAACAACCAGATAATGAGTCTGATACAATAGTCAAGAAATAAGATAATAACTGCAAATACTGAATATGGATAAAGCATATACTCAGAAGATGTTCTCGGTGATCACTCGTCTTCTGTATCTGGTACTGCTCCAGTACCTGCTACTGTTCCTGCTCCTGCTAATGCACTTGTCCCGTATACCTCGGGGTAGATCTCGTCTGCTAATCCTGGAGACATAATCCGGATCCAGGTCCTCAGGGGACATAACAAGGTACAGATAATACAAGCCAAAAATAAATGCATTGCAGCAATAAATAAAACAATAGGGTAAACTATATAACCAGCTAAGTGATATGCAATTTGAGAGCATCACTAAAACTCAGGCTGAAACTACTACAAGCTCTGTGTCTGGGAGCCTGTAGCAGAGTTACTATGTATTTTACTATGTAATTTACTATATAGTATATATATGAAATCAACCTGTAGCCTGTGTGTCTCTTCCCACCCAATGTAATCACACGTCTCATGTCCACGATGCCTCATGTCCATGTCACGTAAGATCATATCTAATGCAGCAAGTCATATAATGTCTATGAATATAATATCTATGTCATAAATCCTGCAACCTACACAGAATCACCATGAATATCTCAGAAAGATTCTGTCTCATGAATAGTGTCAGGTGTCCTGGGTTAACGTACTTGATAATGCAAGCACGAGAATGTAAAGGGTCACGATATCCATCTCTAGGTGACGTTACACAACTCTGCGTACAGTATTGGCATCCAAATATTATTCGGACGCTAAGTAAGTCACACAGTCCTAGGTTAAGCATGTACAACAATATAAATGAATCAAGAAAATATGTAACAAAACTGCATTGTTGGCAAGGTACACTTGCCTGGGATTTTGACTCCAACTGTAGCTCTGGTCTCAGTGTGATTTGCAGGTAGTCCTCCGGTTGCTGAAATAAACATCACCATCAGATTAAGAAAATATCAAATAGCTAGAAACGTCTGTCCTTGAGTCCAATTTGGACACAGGGGCAAAAATGACAGTTTCTGGTCAAAGCGGGGTCCACATGTGGCCCGCTTCACCAAAAAATGTGTCAGGAACAATGGTCTTCAAATTCGTCAAACTTAGTGTCAATAAGTCCAAAACGATGATACGAACCCAACAGAACTTCCAGAATTAGATTCCGATGAGCCGATCACAAAATCGCCCGTCAAGTGGAGCCGTGGGGCCCACGATACGCGATTTTGTCAACGTTCTCAGAATCGAACCAAACTTGGGTCACAGGACCAGCATATTTATACGAGTCCGATGGCGTAAGTTTCGTTTCAATCCAACGTGTGTACACAAAGTTACAACATGTTCCAGAACAGGCAGATACGGGGCGTTGTCGGCGGATACGCGTTGATTCCGGTGTGCAAGCACATCCAAATCAACTTCTGCGAAATCTTGCACGTCCGTATCAATGGCACGCACCTTTCGGTGAAGACCGCATACGACCAAGTCGTCCCGTTTGGCAGGACGTACTCAGTTCTGGGGGAAAATAGGGTGTTTATTTTCCTGTTTTTGGATCGCAGTTCGCGATCGCCACAGGATGCGACACACCGAGCGGGTTGCACGGGCATCGAGAGGGTTACACAGTCTACGCGTCACAACAGATGGAACAGAAAATGGGGCAACAAGGAGAGAGAAAAGGGTACCTGAACAGGGCTCCGTGGAAACTGGGATTCTCGTGTCCGCGAGTCGACACGACACTGCGACACGGTGCTGCTGAGTCCGGGTACTGTGATGTGTCCGGTTAGGGTTAAGGTTCTGTGGTCGGAGACTCGTCGGGGTTGCTCATGGAGGAAGGCGGCTCGGGACGGAGGTGTTCAGCCGGAGAAGGAGGAGCTCGACGGGGTAGGCTGAGGCGGTGGCGGAGGGGATGATGTCGAGCAAGGCGGAGCGGCGAGCGGAGGCTCTCGAGGTTCTGCGGGGGGGAGAGTGGCGGAGGACGGTGAGGGGAGAGGCAGAGGGGAGGAGACGGTGGAGAGGGGTTGTCGGGGACGATGGTAGAGCGGGGCTGGGAGTCTCGAGTGCGGGTCGAGGAGTGGGCGGCGGAGCTGGGCGCTGTGGGTTCTGGGCGGAGGAGAGAGGTGGCTGCGGGCTGGGGGTTCGACGGTGGAGGATTTAGGGTTCGTCGAGGTCGTCGGCTGCGAGGTCGAGTCAGGGCGGCCGGTGCTAGGGCATGGGAGACGGCGGGGCTAGGGCAGCGGGTCGGTTCGTCGGGAGGAGGAGGTTCTGGAGGAGGGAGGCGGCGTCATCGGGCTAGGGTGGTCAGAGCGGGGCGCTGCTGTAAACCCCCTGATTTTTCAAAATTTTTAAAACAATTTTACACAATTTTCTGTAATTTTCTGGGATTAAAACTAAGGTATTTTGTGATTAAATAATTTTTAAATAATGTTATTTAATATTAAAATATGATAAAAATAATATTTTCTGGTGTAAAATAAAAAACTAGACATAGGGTAATTTTTCGGGAATTTATTGGACCCCAGAAGCATTTTTAAAGCCCTAAAAACTAATTTATATTTAAACCGAATTAAACCCTGAAATTGAACCCGGTTTATTTTAAATAAACCAAACCGAACCGCAGTCAAACCGAACCAAACCAAACCCAGCTCTTAACGGGTCAGGTCGGATCCGAATTAAACCCGACCCGGACCCGTAACCCGGTCAAAACCCTAAATCCTAATCCTACCGACTTTACTGTTCCGGTGCCCTTTATAACCCCCTCGAAACCCCCGCCTCGACGCCGGAAACCTAATCTCCTCCGCCCAACCCGCAGCGCCCCGCTCTGGTCACCCTCTGCCGCCCTAGTCTCCCCCTCCATCTTCCTCCTCCAGATCCTTCTCCGCCTGAACTTTAATTCGCCTAGCTCCGCCGCTCGCCTCCGTCTCTCTCTCCACGACCTCGCCGCCCTCCGCCTTCCTCCACGAGCAACTCCGACGGTGCTGTCCTCCTCCGGCAAGTCTCCCACAGCAGCACCTGACCTGGACACAGCAGTACCCTGACCCGGACACGGCACAGCACTGTGCAGTTCGTGTCGTGTTACCTCACGGACACGAAGAAACCCCGTTCTGCGTAGCCCCGTTCAGGTAACCTGTTCTCTCTCCTCGTTGCTCCATTTTCCATTTCGTCAGTTGTGACGCATAGGCTGTGTAACCCTCTCGATGCCCGTGCAAACCGCTTGATGCGTTGCGTCCTGTGGCGATCGTAAACCGCGATCCAAAAACAGGAAAAATGATACCCCGTTTTCACCCGGAACTGAGTACGCCCCGCCAAACGGGACGACTTGGTCGCGCACAGTCTTCACCAAAAGGTGCGCGCCATTGATACGGACGTGCAGAATTTCACAGAAGTTGATTTGGATGTGCGTGCACACCGGAATCAACGCGTATCCGCCGACAACGCCCCGTATCCGCCTGTTATAGAACACGTCGTAACTTTGTGTACACACGTCAGATCGAAACGAAACTTGTACCATCGGATTCGTAGCAATACGCTGGTCCTGTGACCCAAGTTTTGTTCGATTCTGAGAACGTTGACCAAAATTGCGTATCGTGGGCCCCACGGCTCCACTTGATCGGCGATTTTGTGATCGACTCATCGGAATCCAATTCTGGAAGTTCCGTTGGGTTCGTATCATCGTTCTGGACTTGTTGACACTAAGTTGGACGAATTTGGAGACCATTGGTTCTGACACATTTTTTTGGTACGAAGCAGGCCACACGTGGACCCCACTTTGACCCGAAATTACGGTTTTGCCCCTGTGTCCAAATTGGACAAAAGGGAAGTACTTTTTAGCTATTTTGCTTATTCTGGGAACGTTGGTGATATCTATTTCAGCATCCGGAAACATTCGTTCTGAGGCCATAGCTTCTCGTCCTGTGTATTAGACATCTGGACGTTACATTTTGCAGCTTCTTGCCAGGCATGTATACCTTGCCATTGTACTGTTATTCATATTCTATATGTTGCATGCATCTTTATTTTCTGTCTTTAGTTCATATATTTTAACTGTTATATAAAATGCGCGCGACAGTGTCGTCGCGATGTATTTTTATTTATGTATTCCATTGACCTTGTTCATGAGATTACCCCATTATCATGTAGCATCTTTAGGTTCATTGGCTGTGACACAGTTGTTACACGAGTTATGAGTCTCATATAGATCATGGACTGGCGTGCAGGGTTTGGCCTCCTGTACGTATGGGTCGTACGTTAGGAATAACTGCTGTTAGAAACTTTGCATGCTAGTAGACTTAGCAGTTATTAGAGGTCTAGGGACATAGCTTATTGTAGTACGGTGGTCCCATCCTTGTCCTTGTTTGGTTGCAGGATTAGGCTAGGGTGCTAAGAATAGGCTATGAACCAAATTGTGTCATGGATGTGACATGCTTAGAGCATGGGGTGGGAAGAACAACAAGTATCGCATTTGAGCTCCTTTGCACTTTTTTTATTATGCGCCCGGATTCTCCGCTGGAGATACGGGTGGTGATGACCACTATATATTATATTATTATCAGGCGGGCCTCCGGCGTTCGAAAGACGACGTGCCTTTTTAGGCCCCTGGATCCCCAAAAGGGAACCATGCCAAATCCCAGTTTTCAGCCAGATAGCTCACTTGTGGGGAAAGTTGTTCTTAACTGCATTCACTTAGATGGTTAGGCGACCCCATTGGATATTTATTTCAGTACTTTATTGGCATGTGTTTTATGTATCTTGTTATGTCCCTCTGAGGACCTGGCCCCTTCCAGGTGTATCTGTTCTTGAGTGTTCGCAGGAGCGCAGATTCGGATAGTTACCTATGTTTTGAGGAGGTCTTCTCTTCGAGCCGTGATTGATAGCTGGTATTCTTATATCGTATTTGTTGTGGTGTACTTATATTGTATTTGTCCTTATATTCGAGTTGATAGTGGATTTGTTTCCATCCAACTATTATCTCCAGATACTTTGTGTCTAGATCTAGTTCATAGATATTGGTTATTTATTTATATTTGATTTTCGTGGATGAGATTTAGATTATACCCTGTGACTTGTGACATATGTTATACAACTGTGGATTTGATATTCATATTACAGCGTACGTATGGGTTTGGTTTCCATATATTGGAGTTGCCATATCCATGCGGCTGACATGCTTACGTGTCCTAGTCCTACGTATTTTTGGGACTGGGACGTGACATGTTTTTAGTGGTGGCCCATACAGGTCGAGAGCATATTGTCTCGGTTACGTTACTGTACCGGATAAGCCTGCACCTAGGACTAGAGTATAGGATCTCATCCACAATTGACTATGATTCATCTTCCTCCTATCTGTTCTATTTGAACAATTATATCCTGCTTGATTCATGTGCTTCCCTAATAGTTCCTTGAGTATAGCCTTCTACTCGAATATAGGAACCCCTGTTATTAGGATGATAATTAGAGTAGCACACCTATTAAGAATACAACGAGAATATAGACACACCACTAAGTTTAGAATATCTAGTGAACCTAGAATTCCTTATCTATGGATTGGTTTACCATTACCCCTTGATGTATTATGAGGACCTGTGAGTAGTATAGATACTACTAGAGATGGTTAGAAGTTTTACCATAATGTTTGACCCTAGTATTGAGGAACCAATGGAGAACCAAAATTAAATATTAGGACCGAACCAAACCTTCGCAGTTAGATAAGTATTGGAGAACTATAAATTTAGGTTCTTGTCTTGAGATAAGCAGACAGTGCCTTAGAAAGCCAAGAGCAATGTATAGAACATTTTCCTAATCATACCTCAAACATAGCAACTAGCATACCACTTTCCCTTAGAAAACCATGATGCTATCTAGAGCCCTCTATTTTAATTTTATGTATTGCTCCTCTGCGACCATAGAACTCGCTAGTGTGCGACGACTGATTACGTTTCTTCTCTTCATTTTTTAACTCGTGCCATCTGACACTTCTGATTATAGATCAAGTAATTTTATTCTATGTTAGGATATAGATAGCTTGCTAGGATTTTGGTTGTTACTCTTGAATTTTTGAATTATGTGATTGGTAATTAGAACTTGACATTTTAAGTTATTATTGTAGATTATGACCTAATGATTACCCCTTAGCTTTAAGTCGCGTAATTAGTACCCCCACCTCGATACAAGTTAGATCCCTTCCCCTTGACGGCCAGTAACTCTTCTATCCTCACTATCGACACTTGTTCTATAAGCACTAAGACTAAGGCTTAAGACGACCATGACCTATGTAATATAGGAGAATACCCTAATAGGTACCAAGACCCCTTCTCGTAGACCTTAACAAGAGTTTCCACGGTATCCTTAAGACGATTTCAATATCAGTTTATTGTTTTAAGTTGGGTAGTATGCCTCACAACATAGTATCACCTAGCCCTATTGACCCATTGATGAAGTGAACTAGGATGACGCAACTTTAGACTTGCATAAAGAAGATAGTGTTTATTCAGACTGTAGAAATTAGAGACCCGCACCCCTATTTGGTCGACTAGCGGCTTAGATAAGGAGTAGTGTGACAACTAGAGAGACTGTAGAGTCTTTATTATTATTGCTTATTTTGTTTTTTTTGTTTTTGTGAACTTGAATTGACTTGTACCTCCTTTCATCATCATCTAGCGTAGTTATAATTGTTGTACCACCTTGACTTATGCCGCTATTATAGCCTAGTTTTGCAAGCTTATTCTTTTATCAAGCTTGTTCACTATATATGTATTAGTGGATGCATACATTAATACATTTCAGAATTAGTGTATTAAGGTCTAGCTAACCTTAGTGCATTTGGTTCGCCCTTCGCATAACTACTTTACGTGGATTGAGATAAAATTGACTTAGCTTCTTAGACGAATGTACTTGCCCTCTAGACATGTTCGAGCATATCATATCGGTTACATAACTGTACTGATATGAGCATGTGAATAGGAATTTACCAAAATAGGATTTCAATCCATAACTGCCTTGACAATTCCATTTTGAATTTTTTAAACCGCCTTGATCCCCATACTTGTATTCTATCACCTCCACTTTGAACTCTTTATTATTGTTTTTCGTCTTCCCTTATTTCGGAAGGACGAAACTTCGTACTTGGTATAAGTTGATACACAGATAGTACTAGATATACCCCACAGGCCAATCGTATTGTTTGGTGACTATCTTTTATAAATGACTAAGGGAATATCATAGATGATATGTTTGAGGATTCAATAGCATGATTAAATAATTTGGGGCATAGCTTTATTAGTATATAGCCTTATGTGATAGATAGGTAAATTTTAAGTTTGGTAGCAGTGCATTGTCAACTCAAGAGGAATTTCTTTTAGATTGTGATAGAGTAAGATTAGATTGGGAGAGGTTCAAGCCATTTTAATTTTGAGAATTTTAGAAGAATGACTAAGATGATGAGGATTAATGAATTTTAAAATCTTGATATTGAGGACCCAATATTTATACCTTAAGTGCATGATTTAAATTTTTGAATATTAAAGGTAAAATCATCAATTTAAAATTGGAGGATAAATATAGAATTTCAGACTTGAACATTGGTGGACTGCATTTAAATTATTTTTCAATTTGATGATTTAAATTAAGAATTAAAATTTGATGGTTGGACTACCTATTTGAAATATTGAGGATGTGAATGGAATTTAAAAAGTTGAAGAATACAAAAAAAAATTATAAGTGAAAATAGGAATAATATTGGACTCGAATTGCTTTCTAGAGGAGATTATGATAGTTGGAGATCGTGAGATAAAATTTATATGCGTATTTAAATCTTGAAGATGTTATATGGATTTAATTTAAATTTGCCTGTGGGTAATTTGAGAAAGTGAGAAGAGATAATCATAGGTTGAATTTTGATTGGAACAGTGATCATCTTAACCTTGAAGTGATTGCGATGGATATGATTATAATTTTAATTATCGCAAGGAGATTGCGATTGACTTGCCTTATGTACATGAAGGATTAACAAATTATACCTATTTTAATATTGAGGACGAGATTGTTCTAAGTTGGCTGGATTGTGAAACCCCCTCACCCAAGAATTAGACCTCCTTGGCTTAGATAGTGAGACTGAGGCTAGCTCGAATCCACTTAGAAATAGAACACGATATTTTTATTTAGTTTTACAATATGGTATCACTTAGCGCACCTTACCATTGCTTCGATAATTAGAGCACCTCACTAGTCACTGCCTTCCTACAAATTCCACACCCTTATCGTAGACGTGTCCATCATCCATTCTCATCTTTGTGCAATTTTCCAATTATTTGGCGCTTTTATGCAAAAGAGCATTTAGGTGTCCACGCTATTGGACATGACACATGAAGAAACCTATTTTTCGCTCATGTAAATTTTTCCATGATTTTTCGGGATGTGCAACGCGCAACATCGCCCACTCCTTTAAACCTGGCCTTGCATTTTAAATAATGCAAATCTTATACCATCCTTGACTTTATACCGTGACTTAATTTTAATTTCGAGGACGAAATTTTTATAAGTTGGGTAGATTGTAAACCCCCTGATTTTTCAAAATTTTTAAAACAATTTTACACAATTTTCTGGGATTAAAACTAAGGTATTTTGTGATTAAATGATTTTTAAATGATGTTAATTAATATTAAAATATTATAAAAATAATATTTTCTGTTGTAAAATGAAAAACTAGACATGGGGTAATTTTTCAGAAATTTATTGGACCCCAGAAGCATTTTTAAAGCCCTAAAAACTAATTTATATTTAAACCGAATTAAACCCTGAAATTGAACCCGGTTTATTTTAAATAAACCAAACCGAACCGCAGTCAAACCGAACCAAACCAAACCCATCTCTTAACGGGTCAGATCCGAATTGAACCCGACCCGGACCCGTAACCCGGCAGAAACCCTAAATCATAATCCTACCGACTTTACTGTTCCGGTGCCCTTTATAACCCCCTCGAAACCCCCGCAACGACGCCGGAAACCTAATCTCCTCCGCCCAACCCGCAGCGCCCCGCTCCGGTCACCCTCGGCCGCCCTAGTCTCCCCCTCCGTCTTCCTCCTCCAGATCCTTCTCCGCCTGAACTCTAATTCGCCTAGCTCCGCCGCTCACCTCCGTCTCTCTCTCCCTGACCCCGCCACCGTCGTCCCCGTCGACACCTCGACAGCCCTCAACGAGACCCGCAGCCCTCTCCCCTCGATGATCCTCCGCCCTGAGCCCCGCTCTGTCGTCGTCCCCATCTCCTTGTCTCAGCCCCGCCGTCTCCCCTGCCCCAGCACCGACCGCCCTGACCCGACCTCCCAGCCACCGTAACCCGCTGCCACCCAGCCGTCTTCTCCGACGACAAGCCGCCACCACCTGTCACCCCACGACCTCGCCGCCCTCCGCCTTCCTCCACGAGCAACTCCGACGGCGTTGTCCTCCTCCGGCGAGTCTCCCACAACAGCACCTGACCCGGACACAGCAGCACCTTGACCCGGACATGGCACAGCATTGTGCAGTTCGTGTCGTGTCACCTCACGGACACGAAGAAACCCCGTTCTGCATAGCCCCGTTCAGGTAACCCGTTCTCTCTTCTCGTTGCTCCATTTTCCGTTCCGTCAGTTGTGACGCGTAGGCTGTGTAACCCTCTCGATGCCCGTGCAACCCGCTCGGTGCGTCGGGTCCTGTGGCGATCGCAAACCGCAATCCAAAAACAGGAAAAACGATACCCCATTTTCACCCGGAACTGAGTACGTCCCGCCAAACGGGACGACTTGGTCGCGCGCAGTCTTCACCAAAAGGTGCGCGCCGTTGATACGGACGTGCGGGATTTTGCAGAAGTTGATTTGGATGTGCGTGCACACCGGAATCAACGCGTATCCGCCGACAACGCCTCGTATCCGCCTGTTCTGGAATACATCGTAACTTTGTGTACAAGCGTTGGATCGAAACAAAACTTATGCCATCGGACTCGTAGTAATACGCTGGTCCTGTAACCCAAGTTTGGTTCAATTCTGAGAACGTTGACCAAAATCGCGTATCGTGGGCCCCACGGCTCCACTTGACGGACGATTTTGTGATCGGCTCATCGGAATCCAATTCTGGAAGTTCCGTTGGGTTCGTATCATCATTCTGGACTTGTTGACACTAAGTTGGACAAATTTGGAGACCATTGGTTCTGACACGTTTTTTGGTACGAAGCAGGCCACACGTGGACCCCACTTTGACCCAAAATTACGATTTTGCCCCTGTGTCCAAATTGGACGAAAGGTAAGTGCTTTTTAGCTATTTTGCTTATTCTGGGAACGTTGGTGATATCTATTTCAGCATCCGAAGATATTCGTTCTGAGGCCATAGCTTCTGGTCCTGTGTATTGGACATCTGGACGTTACATTTTGCAGCTTCTTGCCAGGCAAGTATACCTTGCCATTGTACTGTTATTCATATTCCATATGTTGCATGCATCTGTATTTTCTGTCTTTAGTTTATATATTTTAACTGTTATATAAAATGTGCGCGACGGTGTCGTCGCGATGTGTTTTTATTTATGTATTGCATTGACCTTGTTCATGAGGCTACCCCATTATCATGTAGCATCTTTAGGTTCATTCGCCGTGACACAGTTGTTACACGAGTTATGAGTCTCATATAGATCACGGACTGGCGTGCAGGGTTTGGCCTCCTGTACGTGTGGGCCGTGCGTTAGGAATAACTGTTGTTAGAAACTTTGCATGCTAGTAGACTTAGCAGTTATATTGTATTTGTCCTTATATTCGAGTTGGTAGTGGATTTGTTTCCATCCAACTATTATCTCCAGATACTTTGTGTCTAGATCTAGTTCATAAATATTGGTTATTTATTTATATTTAATTTTTGTGGATGAGATTTAGATTATACCCTGTGACTTGTGACATATGTTATACCACTGTGGATTTGATATTCATATTACAGCGTACGTATGGGTTTGGTTTCCATATATTGGAGTTGCCATATCCATGCGGCTGGCATGCTTACGTGTCCTAGTCCTACGTATTTTTGGGACTGGGGTGTGACATCTGCGGGTTCTGGGCGGAGAAGAGAGGAGAGAGCTTAGGGTTCCGGCCGGCGGAGCGAGGAGATCGAGGGGATTAAATAGGCGCCGGAACAGTAAAGGGGTTAGGATTAGGATTAGGATTTCGGCCGGGTTAACGGGTCCGGGTCGGGTTCAATTCGGATCCGACCCGGCCCGTTAAGAGTGGGTTCGGTTTGGTTCTCCTTGGTTCGGTTCGGGTTGGTTTGGTTTATTTTAAAATAAACCGGGTTTAATTCAGGGTTTATTTAGGGTTTATTTACAACTTAGTTTCTAGGTCTTTAAAAATGCTTCCGGGGTCCAATAAATTTCCGAAAAATTATCCTATGTCTAGTTTTTTATTTTACACCCAAAAATATTATTTTCATAATATTTTAATATTATTTAACAATATTTAAAAATCATTTAATCAGAAAAAACCTTAGTTTTAATTAATTCAAAATCCCAAAAAATTTCAGAAAATTATGAAAAATCCATTTTAAAAATTCCTGAAAAATCAGGGGATTTACACACACACACACACACACATATATATATATATATATATATATATATATATATATATATATATATATATATATATATATATATACTAATGAATAATATACACGCACATGCGTACGTACACGAACGCGAGTTGGGTTTACCGACTCAGGGCCTGAAGTCAACTAACAGTCATAAAGAAATACTCATGTCCTAATAGTATATACACAAGCACACATAAAAAGGAGAAGAGGGACAGGTTCGAACCTCGGGGTACGCGCATGGGCACGAGGATCGGGGGTGACTGCTGCAGGTCGTCTTTGGCGAGGGTGACGGGTCCATGATAACGACGATGATAACGATGTTGATGATGATGATGAGGGTGAGGGTGATGATAATGGTGATGATGTGGATGATGATTGGGATGATGAGGATGATGATTGGGATGATGGTGATGATGTGGATTGTGATTGGGATGATGAAGGGGATGATGGAGGTCGAAGTCTGCCGGCGTCCGGCGATCAGGGAGGTCCGGCGAGTCGAGGGTCTGCTGGTGGATGGCATGGAGGAGATAAAGTCGGTCCAGCAGCTATGGAGGTGGTCGAGGTACAGCTCAGGAAGGAAATGTCGAGGAGGATGACAGGAAGGAGGAAGAAGATGGTGGCGGTGGTGTTGAGCGACTCAGGGAAGAAGGGAGAGGAGGCTCGGGTGTGGCGAGGCTGGTGGTGTGGTGGTAATGGTGGTGTTGGCCAGGGTATGCAGAGGCGGGTGGTCAGGCTCCGGCAAGTTGGCCGGGAATAATGGGAAGGACAGGAAGAAGAAGAGGCTCAGGGAGGAGAGGATGGTGGTGGTCGGGTCGTGCTCCGGGAGGTCGGGGATGACGGTGGTGTTAATAGCGGTGGTGTAGGCTGCTTGGTCGAGGCATCGACATAAGGAGGTGCTCTGGTGATGAAGTCTTCGTGGGCTGATGGATGGCCACGACGGAGGAGCCGTGCTCAGGTGAGGAGGAGATGCTGCTGGCGGGTGGTTCAGTCGTCGATGAGCGGTTCAGCGGGGACAACGGTGGTGCTGGTGGCATTAATGGCGGGGAGAATAATGAAGACGAGAACATGGGGAGGTGGTGGTGCAGGTGGAGTCTGGCGGGTCTCCGGCCGGGTCTGCGCAGGGAAGGGGAGGAATGAGGTGATGAATAGTAGAAGGAGGGGGATTCAGCTAGCTTAGGTTGGGGTGATTTTGTGAATGATGAAAAAGTAAGGAAAATATTATATTTATATATAGAAAAATAGGGTTTGATGTTGACCTAGGGGTTGGGCTTGGTCAACATCTCCTTGGAGTGGGCCTTGGCTTAACATGGGGATGTTTGGAGGCCTATAATTTGTATTGTTTAAAATGCAAGGCTAGGGTTAAATGAGGGGGCGATGTTGTGCGTTGCACATTCTGAAAATTATGGGAAAAAAATTCATATGAAGGGAAAATAGGTTTCTTCATGTATTGTGTCCAATGGTGTGGACACCTCAATGCACTTTTGCATAAAAGTGCCCAACAATTGAAAAATTGCACAAAGATGGAAATTGGGTTAAATTAATTAAAATTAATGCATATGGTGTTCTTGAATTAATTAGAAGTACATGGAAATAAAATTAGGTGGGACACAAGTATCATGGACATAGAGGACTCAGGGTAGAATATTATCATAATTTGGGTTGCACAAAACGGGTCAAGATTGTGTCTCCAATTTTGATTGGGACGCACAAGGATACAAAGTCATATTTATTTAGAATTAAATATAAACGTCCGCGACGAATATTGTGCGACTAAAATATAGCACAAGAGAGCATAATTATAAGTTACATAAAGGTCAGAATAGATGACTGGCATGTCTAGGACAATGATGTAAAATTTGTAGGAAGGCAATGGCTAGTGTAATGCTCCAATTATTGAAACAACAGTAAGGTGCACTAAGTGATATAATATTGTATAATTAAATTAAATGCCGTGTCCTATTTCCAATTGGATACAAACTAGTCTTAGTTTCTCTATCTATGCCAAGTAGGCGTAATTTTGGGTGAGGGAGTTTACAACTGGGTATCAGGATTTGCATGGGGATATGACAATTAATTAAATGTCTATTATATCTTGGAATGTGTGTGGTGTTTGTTCAATCGGTAGATTGAAGAAAATCTGCGATGTTTTGAGGAAAGAGCAAGCTTCAATAAATGCGTTGCTTGAGACTAAGATTAAAGTTGGTAATATATTGGAGAAGAGGACTCTAAATAACTGGGCTCGGGTGCATAATCTATCGCTGTGCAGCATGGCCAAGATCTGGGTGCGGTGGGATAGGCACAACTGGGATGGGATCGTTGTCCACGTCTCGGATCATGTGATTGTGGTTGAGTTGGAAAATAAGAGTGGTTTCAGATTCTTATTTGGCACCATCTATAGATACAATGAACGACGGAGAAAGGAGATTCTGTGGAGGGAGGTCATTTATTTGAGTGTTATGGACAATGGCAACAGTCTCCCGCTCTTGCTTATGGGAGACTCTAATGCCCTCTTATATAGGTGGGAGAAGGTAGGGGGAGGCAGGTTCCAGACTCGATTTTGCATGACTTCCGATAATGCTTGGTGCAATCTGGGCTGTAGGGGCTGGACCGGAGTGGCCAGTTATGGACTTGGCATAATAAAGATGTTCATAAACGTTTCGCGTGTCAGTTGGACAAAGCATTGGGTAACATTGCTTGGTTTGACAAATTTCTGCAAGTTGTGGCTAAGGGTTTACCGGCAGGGGCAAGTGATCACTTCTCAATTCGGGTCAGGATGTCCAACCGGTTTGTCTACAAGGCTCATCCCTTCAAATATTGAAATAGCTGACATCTCTGGGATGGATATTCTGCGATAGTAGAGCAAAGGTCCAATCAAAGATCAATGGCAACATGCAATTCCTGCTGGTCCGGAGACTCAAGTATATGAAGGCGGTCCTGAAAGCTTGAGTTTGTACACGCCCCCGGATTTTACTAACCGAGAGAGAGGCTGCTCTTCGGGAGGTTCAAAACTCCCTGCAGGGTTATATACTCAACGGGGATATTGCGGACAAGGAAAATAAGCTTATCCAGGAAGTACATCTGCTGCGGCTCCACGATGAGATCCATAATCTGTTTTTTGATCGGGTTCAAATATTTTAATCCGAACCCGAGCCCAAAACCGAGTATCTTCAACCCTAACCCAACCCATTAACGGGTTTACTCGATCGGGCTCCGGTTTAGCCCGCCCGAGTTGCACCCCTAGTTGGGGAGATGATATAGTAAAGAAATGATTCAACTGAACTACTTTTGAGGCTCCCGATTCAGTTGCATGGGCTTATTAACTTTAGGATTAGTAGTCAATTAATAAGATAGAGTACAAAACATCACAGATTGTCTATTTTCTTTACGAATTAATATCACCAGAGAGCCAGGACAAGGTTAAATCCAAAACATCAAAGTAATGAAAGCCCCCAAGGCCCACAATTATGTCAATGGCAATAGACACAAGAATTCGATCGTTAACATGTTACTGGACCTAGAGCATTGGTGAGATATAACCCAACAGAAGACGAGCATATAATCTCTATGTCTACTATTATAAAGAGGTTTAAAAATGACAAAATAAGCCTGCTAAGTCGTGTGTATGTAAAACATTGCATAATTAAGAAGAAGAAGGAATCCTAAAACTAAGATATTATTTAACTACTTGATATTATCCAACTAAACATATATTCAAAGTCATTAAAAAATCGATAACAAATCTTAATAAAAATATATTCAAATTATATTTAAACTAACTACCTTGTATTGTCTAATTAAACATATATCCAAATTCCCAAAAATATATTTATAACAAATACTAATTAAACTATATGCAAATCATATTAAGCTAATTTAATATAATTTAAATTCCTAAATAAATTTTAAACAATAGAGGACTTTTTTTTACCGACCATATTGCCTAAAAAAAGAAAATATTGACAAGAATTACATGCGTAAAAAATACTTGCAACTCACGTAAACGTGACTAGTTATAAATATAAAGAGTCTTGAAAATGGCTTAAATTGAGTCGTCTAAGCCATATGCATGTATATAATTATGTAATTAAGAAAAAACAATCATAAAATCTTGGTATTATCTAACTATCTGGTTTTATCTAACTAAACATATATTCCAAATCATAAAAACATATCTATAACAAATCATAATTAGCATATATTTAAATTTTATTAAAATTAATTTAATATAATTATGCGAAAAGCACACTAAACAAGGGTCTCTGCACACTTTTCACGTCCAGAATTGAATTCTGCGTGAATATATGCAAATGAGAGGGCTTCTGTGCACTTTTTACGTCCAAAATTGAATCTGCGTTAATTATGCAAAGGGGAGGGGCTTCTATTTTCACGCCCAAAATTGAATTCTATGTGTATTATGCAAAGGGGAGGGGCTTCTGTGCAAAATGCACGCTGAACACTGGTCTTCTTCCCACAAACATGAAAAGTTCTAAAAACTTATTTTGGCCATAAATTTTTTATTTTGACTCAAAATTCAATGTTTCAAAAGCCAAAATCGCATAAAATTGAATTTTCTACAACATGGGATAATTAGTTTCCAGAAATTCTAAGTTTTAAGAGATCAAATTCACGAAATTCGTAAAACCCTAACTTTGGAACTTAGATTTACTCCAAACCGTTCATCAAAATCGAAAATGTCAAGTACTAAAGTTGTAGAGAATCATTAGATACACATTATAAGCTAAAAATATGCAAGAAAAGTTAAAGAAACAAATTTATCAAAAAATATAGTTTCTCCACTTTGTGCAAGATGTACTTGTCTTTGTGCAAGAGAACCCTGTACTAATCTCTTATATATAAAGAGAGGGAGAGAAAACTCTAGATCTAAGGTTAGGACTTGAGGGGTGGAGGCATGGTAAACTTTGGGGAGGAAAGGAAAGAAAGAGAAAGGAAATAAAGTGAATGAGAGGAGAGAGAAAGATATACTTGCATATATGCATAGGGTTGGGGTAACCTAACCATATAATGACTAACCCTCCAAGTTAACTCATGAACCCAGGAAAACACGAGAAATCAATCCAAGTCCAGTTCACTAAAATACGATAACATAATATACAAGGATACGAAATGTTGTATATGTACGTTTTAAGATTTTTTTTTAAATACCTCCAAAATTCAAAAAAAAAAATACAAAATCTAGAATGGACCTCACAATATATATATATATATATATATATATATATATATATATATATATATATATATATATATATATGGATCAAGAGTTCCGCTTATAAAGTTTTAAAAAGTTCCCGTCATTTCTAGCCGTTGGATCGTCTTTAAGTTATCTAATCTTGATCGTTGTTTTGATCAACGGTCAAGATTAGATGACTTAAAGCACCATCCAACGGACCACAGTGACGAAATTTTTTGGGGACTTTATAAGCGGGGCTCTTGATCCGGATCTATATAATATAAAATTTTATATTTTATATTTAAATTTATTAACTTATTATATATTTAACTTATATATACAATATTTAAAAAAAAATTGCAGTCCGGCCCTGCCCAGCCCAACTGTGAACCGGTCCGGACTCAGATCGGTTCGGTTCGGTCTGTTCCTGACCAAATTATGGGTCCGAATTAGATCCAATTATTTTTCTTCCAGGTCGATCTGATAGATCAAATTCGGTTAACGCAAACCGCGGGCCGGCCTAGACTGAATCATTAAACACCATGAGCAGACACTAAGTAAAATACGGAAGAATGGATTGAAGTCCGAATAATAATTTCCAATAAATAAAAAAGAGAGACGGAATGGAAAATTTGAGTTAAATAGACATAGTAATACTTGTCCCAATACGAATGTGGACATTTCTCTTTCCTTGTTATTGAGACCCAATAATTAATACAAACAGAAATAAGGGGAAATAGCAAAACGAAACAAAGAATCAAACAAATTCCAAACTCCTTTTTCTTATTATTCTCTTCACTCATTATTTTCAAGAAAACGAATTTGAGGAGAGAAGGAAGCAAATTTCCAATAAAATCCCAATCAACAGCATCCTCAAAACATTCTCATCTTTTCTCCTCCTCTCTCTTTACTCATAATAAAATAAAATAAAATATCTCCTTCTCTCTCTCTTTACTCATAAATAAATAAAATAAAATATCTCCAATAAAATAAAATAAAATAAAGAAGAATATATTGTATTGTGTGCGTGAGAGAGAGAGAGAGAGAGAGAGAGATCTGTGCGTTTGTTTGTGGGGGAGATCAGGTGTTGCTGAGGAGGGGTTTCTTTTCTTTTCTTTTCTTTGATCGATTGAGAGCAGAGCAGATGAGATCAGGGATGGGAAAGGTGGCTGTCTGCGCGGCGGTGGTCTGCGCGGCGGCGACGGCGTGCGCGGTGGCTGCTCTGGTGGTGCGCCACCGGAGGAGGAGCTCCAGCAAGTGGGCCCGGGCGGAGGCGATCCTGAGGGAGCTGGAGGAGAAGTGCTCCACTCCGATCGGCAAGCTCCGTCAGGTGGCGGACGCCATGACTGTGGAGATGCACGCAGGACTGGCCTCAGAGGGAGGGAGCAAGCTCAAGATGCTCATCAGCTACGTTGACAATCTTCCCTCTGGGTACGTGGGTATATTCATACTTATATTTCTTTTCCTATGTCTCCTTGCTCTCGGTTCTCTCTTGCTTTGATTTGGTTTGGGTGTATTATCACAGAAAAAAGAATATCACATCTTTTCTCTCCTCCCCTTTGAAAACCATTAATTATTTTTCTTGATACTGATGTGATCTGGAGGATCAAATTAGGGCTTGGCTTTCTACTATTGTTTCATGGAAACTGGTGAGGAACTGTTTCTCTCTCGGATCCATAATCCTCAATTTGGATTCAGTTTGGATGGATTTTCGACTGTTTTTCTTCTTCTCCTTCTTCTTAATTGACTTGAACAATCACTTTTTTTTTTTTCTTTTTCCCCCTTAGTTACTGGACTGGAGATTAATATACTACCTAATTTTAAGCTTGCCACAAGATACCATTTTTCTTTCTTTACGAATTTAGTGTACAGTATGAAACAAGTGATAACAACACACCCTTCTTGGAATAAAATCTTTCTCTTGTCTATAAGATTATGATTGCAGTACGTTGAAACTAGTTTTTATTATCGGTTTAGACATTAAATCTATTGATTGATTTGGTTTGTACGGCGTTTATAACAAATCTTTTCCTTTCTAACATTTTCCCTCCCAAAATGATGTGCCTATGAATCTAAAGCTTTATGTTATTATATTACACCTGGTGGGATCAATCTTCAATATGTTCATACCCGTATCCTTTACTTCTTTCTTCTTCCTTCTTTTTTGTTTTGTTTTTGTTTTATCTTTTTTCTTCTAACAAAAGTTTCTTATAAAGTGCCTAAACATCAGCTAGGATTTATCATTTGAGCAAATGTACTTCTCTTGCTTCTATGGTTGCAGAAAATTACAGGAAATGCCAAAATTAAAGAGAATATCTAGTAAGACATTATATGCAAATAAAGTTTGCTTTATTGAATAAATAGTTTGATACCTGTTCCTATATAGTTTTGTCTTCTTCACCGAGTAAATAGTTTGATAGCTAATACCTAATATAGTTTGTCTTGTGAGAGATCTAAAGTCAAGGTTCACAGTATTGTTATCAGAATCGGTTTTGGACCCTTTCTATGAGTATCAGATGTTTCGGCAGTTTTGGGTCGGAGTATCGGATTTTTCCTTTCGGAAAGCCAATAATGAAAAAAAGTATTTTAAGAAGCTAGAAAAATATTTGATATATCTAGACATAATTTTATACATAATATGTTGTTTCTAGTTAGTTTTAACTGCAATAATATTATACTTGTAATAGACACAATTTTAAATGGAATAATATTTGAATTGTTTATTTGCTTGCCTTTAGACATAGTGCAACCACAATAAATAGGTTTGAATTGAATAGTATGAATATGGATGAATGTTGTGAATTTATAGACATATAACTTCGACAAACTTCGACAAATGGTAATGGTTACAATTCATCGATAAGGAATCTTATCGACATATTGTAACATTGTCAACCTTAGTACAATTGAATCATTGTGTTGACACTATTTTTTTCATTGTCATCTTTTTTTGTTTAATTCTTTTTCTGCCGAATTGAATGGGGAAGAGACCCCCAACATCGATATCCGTCAGTATCAGTCGGTATCGGGGCATGCCAAGACAAATATGCATCAACCGTATCAAATCGTTATCGACAGATACTGCACGGCCATATCGTAGAAGTATCGACCGATACTTCAAACGGTGATCTAAACTGAACAAACAGATTACGTGAAGACTATGATCTTTTGAAAGTTTAAAAATAGAGATGACATCTCTAGGGAAAGTATACAAATAGATATTTTTTATTTTGGTTTATGTGTCATTTTAATGATTTTACAAGTATTAGTATTATGAATTTGATTGTTTGCTTATGATTTGCAATATTCTTGTTTTACTGTTCAAGAATAGTGTCAGACCTTATGGTGAGTGCTGATTTTTTCCCTCGTACTAGAAGGAGAGTAGCATTCCAAGTGATTGAACAAACTTCTATAGTTTTTAAATATGGAAAGTGAAGAGTTTAAAATGCAGGTATCAAGTACTTGGCACAAGGTTCGATGAAATTAATACTATAGAATATAGTGTGTGTTATCTGTAACAATATGTTAGCTATGACGAGTCATGATCTTTAAAGAAAAAGGCACATGCCATAGATATGAAAATTTGGGCATTGCTTTGAGGACATATTGGCTTGCCTCCTCTTGTCAATTAAGATCTCTAATTACTTGAAAGCAACAAAATGATCCCGCTTAGATAGCTTACAATTGCCCATATGGAATGGTTATGGGTATACAAATTTCATCCTGTGCATTACTAGCAGAAGATGTTCTGCTTTAGGGTCCACCCTGTCATCTTTGCGTCAAAGATTCAGATGAATATACTTTTCAAGTATCGAGTCTACTCCTTACAGGGATGAAAAAGGATTGTTTTATGCTTTGGACCTTGGTGGAACCAACTTTCGTGTTCTACGTGTACAACTTGGTGGAAAAGAAGGTCGTGTGGTTAAACAAGAAGCTATAGAAGTCTCCATTCCACCATATTTGATGGTTGGAAGCTCCCATGTAAGTGTAATTCCTGATGCTTTTGTATTTTTTCTCCTTCATCTTGATTTGTTTTCTGTCTTTGAGTTGCTTAAGGATAGTTTTCTTTCAGGAACTCTTCGACTTCATTGCTGCAGAATTAGCAAAGTTTGTTGCTTCTGAAGGTGAAGACTATCACCTTTCTACGGGGAGGCAGAGAGAACTTGGTTTTACTTTTTCTTTCCCCGTGAGGCAGACATCCATTGCATCTGGCACTCTCATTAAGTGGACAAAAGGCTTTTCCATAGATGACACGGTTATTTTCTGAAACCTATTTCTTGTTTTCATTTGTGAAGCCATTCAGCTCTCTCATGACGCCATTGTATGTAACTAGATGCTATAGGTATATAATTTTTTCATTTTATTTGTAATGGTGGAAAGTAACTGTAAGATTATGGTTATGAACTATTTCAACAACAACGACAACAAGAAAGCCTTTTATTTGTAATGGTTATGAACTATTTGCTCTCCATTCTTTGAGGTTCAAATCCAACCCCCTGCTGCCATAGTTTAAGGACAGTGTAAAACATGTTGGATTGTGCTTAATCAATTTTAGGGTTGGTTGAAAGTCACATTGAAACAGTGCCGAATCTGGCAGAATGGTTGTTTGCAACCACCAGAATATTAGTATCGACAATGTGGCTCCTTGGATTAATTCTTAATTCACTCCATGCTAACTTTATTAAAATGTCCATTTTAGATTCGAAAGCCATGTTGAGTCCTTCGCTTACACAAGTAGATCTATAGCGTACCGGTTTTATATGTTCACAAATGTCCCTTCTAGCGCTCTTAGAGCCTTTTATTCCATATTGTTGTCAATGGACAATGAACATAACATTTCAATGTTCTCAAAGGGAACAAAAGTTAGATCTTCGAGAAGCATTGCCAGTGTGATTGCTTCTATAGCAGGGATAAATGCAATTGATATTGTGCAAGAGACTGGCTGTAACCTGCTCACACCTGGTACCTATAGCTTATAACTATTTCACATCACATCTAAACTAGGTCTAGAGTTTAAACTTCGAAGTCCAGGCATTTCTTTCTTTTTGTTTTTTTGTACTAGTCTAACATTGAAGGCTTATCTATTGTGGGCATGGGCGATGCAGTTAGCAATATTTGAAGATGATGCAAATAAGGTCAAAAGGTCAAAATAGAAAAATTACAAGTAAATAATGCTCTACAAAACAGAAGTAACAATACAGTTCAATCTTGATTATGTTGAACTTGATTGCAAGGAATAAGCATGAGTCATGACTGTGTTAACTGTTAAATTAAGGATGAGTCATGACTGTGTTGTGTTAACTATTAAATTTTGCTATATTTTTCGTAACTTTAGGAATTAACTAATAAATGTAAGTAATGTTATAACTTATAACCTGTGGTCCTGTACTATGTGGTTGTGCATGGTTTCTTGAATATACAGTTAGATCTCGATGGTTGTGAACTTGATTGAAAGGAATAAACATGACTATAACTATTAGGTTTGCCTACTCCTCTCATAATTTTAAATATTAACTATTAATTAAGAACTATATTCTAATCAGTACTATGTACTTACACATGGTTTCTTAAATAAGCTTCCATCAGTATCCTGTTAGTTACCTGTTATCTCCTTATGTATTTGTGGATTCCACCTCAACTTTCAGTTTTCAGATCATACCAGATTTTAATACCATATCAGATCATACCTGACAACTCCTTTAAGCATGCCACCAAAGTGGACGATGCATTCTTTTAACCATCCTATGCCTTGTTTCCATCAGGTGCCTCTTATTAGTTGATATCTTGCAAAATATTCCTTTTAGCCAAACATAACATAAACTTCCTGGATTATTGCATACTTTGTTGCATGTAGGCTTTTATGAGTATTAGCCCAAACTCAATATGGAGATTGCTTGGTGAAGCAAATGGTGTTTGTCCAGATTCATAAATTGGCTTGATGTTTTTTTTGCCTTATTCAAGGTTAACCTAGATTGCTATGCCCTTAGTGAACTTATAGACAATTTTTTGTGGTGCATAATCTAATGGATTGATGAGAAACACTTGTTCGCCATTACAAGTTTTGAATGCACTTGGTTTAATAACCAAAAAAAAAAGTACAAAGAAATCTTTAACAGAAAAATTTAAGTACAATATTTTTGATCTGGGAATTGTGACGATGGAGATCGAGTACTGCAACGACTCCTTTACTCCGTTGGCGGTCTGACGAGGGAACGATGATGCTCTCTTCTCATTTCTCTCTCTTGAGCTTGTGTGCACATACGTAGCTCGCCGGGGGGGATATGGTCTATGAAAAGAGGACCCTGAGAACGTCCAAGTTCCTCCTATTTATAGCAATCATGCTGATGGGCTATAGGTGCCGCATATGCCTTTGTTTGTCCTTCAACAAAATATGGTTGTAACTGTAGTCGCATACTACGGACATGCTGCCATGTGGTCTTGGTTGGGATATGCTGTTGATAGAATCTCGGAGTTGTTTTTAACTCCATTGTATGCGTGACTCGGTCAACGGGACACGTAGTCAACACTGATTGTTTGAAGATCTTTTCGGTTGCAACGGACATATCTTGCAAGCTGAAAGCCGCATAATATCTTGGCCGCATAACGTCTTGGCCGCATATGTGCTCTCCTTTGGCCTTGGTCTTATGGACACTTCGGCCACATGGCGTCGTGGACGCATAGAGTCGTGGCTGCATACGTGCTCTTCTTTGGCCTTGGTCTTATGGATACTTCGGCCGCATGACGTTGTGGTCGCATGCGATCTTTATTCTGGCCTTGGTCGAATGAACACTTTGTCCGCATGATGCCGAGGCCGCATAGGGCCGTAGCCGCATATGAGGGAACATGTGGCATGGCACATCTGACGAAGTTATTAATGCACTGATGTGACTTTCCGTCTTTTTATGAGGTGCCTCATCTCTCACGATTCTCGAAGTGCTCTCGGTGATGAGTCGTGTATCAGAACTTCTGACAAGCATTGAATGTCGTGTCAGGGGATCTCATGCGGCCCCTTACTTCGTGGCTGTTCAGGCTGCATGGATTCTTCTTATGCGGCTTCCAACTCCTTGGTTGTTCGGGTCGCATGGGCTTTATGTGGCTCCTCTGCGGCATGCTATCATTTTGAAGGGGCATGAGCTCTATGCGGCCTGCATGATTTTCATGCTTCTACAAGATATCCTTCAAAGTTTCTAAACTTTGTGAGTTTTTTAAGTTCAGAATACTTTGAACAGAAGCATGGAGGAGATAACAGCAGGAACTGCAACGACGCATTTATAAAGTGTCCTTCCACTTGGCGCATGGGGATGCTTGAGGGAGTAGTGGTGCATGGCATTGCTGGCGCATGCAGACACTAGTTACTTAGTGGAGCATGGCACTGCTGGCGCATGGGAACACTAGTTACTTAGTGGCGCATGTCACTGTTGGCACATGGGAACACTAGTTATGAAACGGTCGGCGCATGACACTGGATCATTACGGCGAATGGGACTTGATCAATGCGGCGCATGACCTTTGATTACTGTTGGCGCATGGTAGAGATTTTTCATGCTTCTACAAGACCCCCTTCAAAGTTTTTGAACTTTAAACTTTGTAAGTTTTTTAAGTTCAGAATACTTTGAACAAAAGCATGGAGGAGATAACACCATGAACTGCAATAGCGTATCTGTGAAGTATCCTTCCGCTTGGCACATCTGTTCACTTGGCGCATCGGGTTGTGTTGGCGCATCAGATGTAGCCACTTAACTTGGCTCAGCTGACTATTCAGCGTAGCGAACTTGGTCTTTTTGTTCGTGCTCTGAGCTGTCGGAATGAGCGCATTTTATTAAGGGGCTTTCTCGGATTGCTCGAGTCCCGATGGAGCATGAAAGGATATCATAATTGCCATTGTTCGTGATGAACAAGCACATTACCTTGAGGATTGTCCGCAATCTTCCAACCTAGCTCAGTGTAGCTTCTCTCCGTATGCAGCCATGATGTGTGGAAGTGGCGAGGCTAGTCATCCCGTTCGGGACTTCCTGTTTAGAACTCTTCTTGTTGCTGTGGATATCTTGGCTATGAATATTTATACCAGAGGTAATATAGACATAGTACAACATCATAACGGGGATAACGCTAGGCCCTATCAGAGGTAGTATGTACGTGATAGGTAAAAGTAGTTCCATTAAGAAGGTTCGGAGGAGACATTATCTGTGATGGTAGGGATACTGTAGTGTATAACCGATAGTCAAGCAGATTTGCTAGGTACGATCATGGTAGGGTATTTTTTTTAGAAGGAAAATAAAACGAGCCAGAGGTAATATGGACATGGCTGTTTTCTTTGGATGAGGAACATGGACAGCTCATAGTTCAGAGGTAATATGGACGTGAACTGTTTGCTTTTGTTGAGGACATCCCACTGGGGGATCTTTGGTGGATCTATTACTTCTTGCGCATTTGGGTGCAAGTAATAGATTCGAAACTAGCTTTACCAGAGGTGATATGGACGTGACAAACCCAACTGGGGAGAACGGTTAGGATTGTAGTTCAGAGGTGATGTGGACGTGAACTAATGTCCAAGGGAACTGATTATGAGTGATCTATCCGAAAGTATGGATAGACCTAAAGGTGGCTCCGCTGGAGAGCTTTTGAGGATCCACTGTCTGTTGCGTATTCAGGATTCTTGAACACAGACAATGGCCTTTATCAAGATTTTGTGGAAAGAGGGTGCATGCTGTGCGTAGGCACCTGCTGGGGAAAACAATATATATCTTGATTGCCCTGCTGATAATAAGGGGAGTACAAGCCTAGCTTAGACATAGTACTTTTTGAGGAACTTGTCGTTGATAGGCATCATGAGCAAGTCGGCATTGAGTTTTGTGAGCCGGTAAGCGTCGTTGGAGAACACGGACTCCACGATGAACGTGTCCTCCCATTTAGGTTGAAATTTACTGGCCGTCTTGTGGGTCATAACCATCGGCTTTCTTGCTGTTAAGACGAGGTCACCCACTTGGTAAGTTCTTTCCTTGACCCGTTTGTTGAAGGGTCCTGAGAGACGCGCTTGGTACAGCTCAATGCGCTGTTGAGCTAAGAGACGTTTCTCGTCGAGTGCTTCTAACTCATGTAGCCGTCGGCGGTGATTGTCGTCAACGGTCAATCGGTTGGAAAGAGCCACTCGGAGCGACATAATTTGGATCTCGAGTGGGAGGACCGCTTCACTTCCGTAAACCAAGGAGAATGACGTACTGCCAGTAGGTGTCCGGACCGTTGTGCGATAGGCCCAGAGACATTCACCTAGTTTCTCATTCCGGTCGCGCTTATTGGATGACACGAACTTCTTGAGTAGCTTTATGATGGTCTTATTGAATGCTCCTGCCAGACCATTTGTTGCTGGGTTGTAGGCAGTCGAGGCCACGTTCTGGATTCAATTTTTGTTACAGAACCGGTAGAAAGCATGACTTGCAAACTGTGGACCATTGTCGTGGATGATCCTCCGTGGCAGGCCAAAGCGGTATATGACGTGATGCTTGACAAAGCTGATCACGTTTGAGGTCTGATCAGCTTTCGTTCACTTGGAGAAGTAGTCGGTGATAGCCAAGATGAACCAATATCCCTTAGAAGAAGGTGGACTAATTGGTCCGATAATGTCTATTCTCCAAGCTTCAAACGGCCAAGATGCTACCATTGGGTGTAGGAATTCTGAGGGCTGGTAGATAAAGTCTGCGTGGATTTGGCACGCTTGGTACTTTCTTGCATAGTTAACAGCATCCGCTATCATTGTCGGCCAATAGTAACCCATTCTCCGGAGACGGTCCTGTAGCTTGGTTCCGGGCTGATGAGCACCGCAAACTCCGTCGTGAGCCTCGCGGAGAGCCTACTTCGCTTCTGCATTCGATAGGCATCGTAGTAGAAAACCGTAGTAGGAACGACGATACAACATTTTGGTAGCCGTATCGTAATAGAACCGGAGGGAACGTCTTCTGATGGAAGTGGCTTCCTTTGGGTTCTCGGGGAGAATTCCATAGACCGCGTAGTCGATGAATGGGAACCTCCAGTCTTTGATGCCGGTGTCTACTTCCGCTGTGTAGCTTAGACACATGAAGATGTTTTTCGGACAAACCATCTCTTGACTGACCACTGTGATCAGCTGATGGATTTTGACAGAGAGGCTGCGAGGCCGGCGAGGGTGTCGGCCTCGAAGTTTTGCAGTCGAGGGACGTGCTCTATGAAGAACCCCTCAAACGTGGAGATTATGTCGAGCGCGGCTTGGTGGTAGGGAATCAAGTTTGGGTGGTCTCAACGAGAACGTTTCGCTGGACTAGAGAACTGCCCTACTGGAGAATTTTTGTGGATCCATTATCTGTTGCGTATTCATGACCCTTGAACACAGATAATAGATTTTACAAGAAATCATGGAGGGACACAAATTCCCTTATGCATTTGCACTTGCTGGAGATAACAAAATGTAAACACTGTACATTTCGAATTAATCTGCTGGAAAGTACTAGCTTAGATGTAGTACTTGTTGAGGAACTTGCCTTTGATCGACATTATTAGCAAATCTTCGTTAGGCTTTGCGAGCTTGTATGCACTGTTGAATCGAGGAGACGCTATCCTTGATAAAGCATCGGATTAGGGAAACACTGTCCTTGGTGGGTTCGAGAATACACTATCATTGATTAAGAGTTCAGATATGCTCTTATTTGTTGACCGAGTCTGAAGTTCGAACTTTACGGACTACAGTCTTGCTGGAGCGACGATGCGTGCTAGCACTTTCGTATCCCAGCCCACTGCGAGTGATGTTGTAATAGCTGTCGGATTGTAAAGGAATACGTCGTCCTTTACCAAATTCAGACCTTCAGCCTTCTGGAGATCATAGTCCATCTTCTGCATGAGACGGAGTGACTGTTGGCTGTAATGATGAAACTGTGGTAGCTCATCATTTGTTGCACCAGATACTACCGGTGCTTTGACTTGTGACAAACGTGGAGTCAGGTGTAAAGAAACACTGCCGCGTACACATGAAGGAGTTGGCTGAATTGTGCGTGTAGGATTACTGTCACGTGCGCACGATTGCTTATTACGCCGAGGACCGCCGTTTGCTGCGCGTATATGCGTAATACGCAGAGGGACACTACTTGCTGCTGGAGATTTATTTCGTCGAGAAGCAATGTCTCGCCGTCGTTGATGAGTCATACGAGGCTCGACTTTTGTACAGAAGGAGACTTGTTTGAGCTACGGTGAGCATCCGAAGTCTACAATTTGCGTTTTCTGAAGAAAAGATCATGCGAAACGGCCTGCATTTCTTTTCTTTTGACCTGGTCGTTGAAGGTGCTACTTGCTGTATCAGGTCTTGAGCAATGTCAGGGTGAACCCACATGACCTCGTCCCGTGGTGTGCTGAGAGGTACCAGCCTGGTTGTTTGGCCGCGAGTTGGTGGGAGATTGACAACCTCTATTGTTGCCCTCGGGATCAGGACAACACCGTCCTAGGTCTCCGTCACCTGTAAGTCACCAAACTGGAGGGATACTATGTTCGCAATGACCGTCTTGTCCTCGAAGTCGAGGGTGAACGCTTTGGCATCGATCAGCTGTTGGATATGCCTCTTCAACACATAGCAGTCTTTGGTTGGATGATGGACATACCAGTGGTAGTGGTAGTACTTGGGGTCATCGACCTCTGCCTCCTCAGGGTATCTGATGTTTGGTAGTCGGTGTTTGTTGTCCTTCATCAATACGTTGAAGATTTCAATGACGTCGTCTTCATCGAAGGAGAAAGTCTCTTTTAGCTTTGGGGCTTCTGATTCCTGAGTCGCACAGTCCTCAGGGAAGACCGTTAGTTTTGCATCGTCTTCGGACTTGGAAGGAATGTGACCCCCAGCTTTGGATGCTGCTTTGACTTGTCGAGGGCGACTACCACCAGACTTGTCATTGTCTGTTTTCTGGGAATCAATGTCCTCACGGAATGACGGGTTGGTGTGGACCACCGGAAGATTGCTACACCCGGCTTATAAAGTTATTACGGGCCCTGAGGGTGGCGGGACCATGATTGCCTTTGTCTCCAGTATCGCCTGGGCCAAAGTCTGCAGTATGGCATTCATGGTGTGCATCATTGCCTCCACGTTTTCAATTGCTGGTGCCCTCGTTGTCCTCCCCTGTCATATATATATTCTTACATGGGGAGAAGTAGATGGGACAGTAGATGTTGCACTTTCCGCCTTAGACTCTTGTAGTGAGTGATCTTCAGGAAAAGTTGGCAGTGTTACATCCTCTTCGGAATAAGAGGGAACACTACCCCCCAACGTAGGAAGCTGCTTCTTCTGGATGAGAGTGGCTACCCCCAGGGTTCACATCGTCTGTTCTTTGGGGATCGTTGTCTCTTCGGAACGCCGGGTTGTTGCAGAGTCCTGGAGGATTGCTACCCCCAACTTCCAAATCTGTCTGGGATCCCGAGGAAGAACTACCCTCAGCCGCTGACAATTTCTTCTTTGAGCGGGTGCCCAGGAAAACTCCTTCTGCAGGTACTGTTGTTCGTCTTCCCTGGACCCGTCTTCTCGACCCACTGACCGAGAGTGGAGGATTGGAGGTGCTGGATTTCCGGTCTCCCCTTGTGGAGGGGGGATTTCCAGGCAGAATAACACGAGGCGAAGAGCAACTCCTTCTCCTCCGGTGGTTGCACCTGTTCTCCGGAAGGCTGCCGGATGGGTGCTCTTGGTTGCAGTCGTTGAAATGCCAATTGCCTATCTGCAGGTATTGCTACTTTGGCACAACAACAGTTGATGACGACGTTGGCACAGTGACATCCTGGAGAGGACACCTCCCATGCCGTAGTTATTCTCCTCGTTTTGCGCTTGTGATTGATCACGTTGCGTAAGTTGACTGAGGGGTGCTTCACCTTTACACCCTCGTTATGAGCACGGGTAGACCGAGCACATGGGTTTGTGGGCGTTGCCTTTGCTTCCTGACCTGGGGTTCGTACAAGAACTTTTTTCGGGTCGTTAGTGGAAGACTTTCGAGACCGACCATGTCCGTTTGCCGCTGCTGCGGACTGGACACATTGGTCGATTTTGTACAGCTTTCCGTCAGGGGCACGCATAACAGTTAACGGTGCTTGCTGACGGTCTGTCAGATAAGCAGTTGCTTGAGCTTGGCGAGCTCGCACTACCCTAGACTTCCTCGCACTAACCTAGACTTCCTCGTTCTAGCATGCACCGATGCATAGTATGAAGAGTCAAAGTTTGAATTTTCTCCTTTTTTAGCATGGCGCATGGCGCTACGTGAGATTCGGTCGAAGACCGAGCTTCTATTGTTGTCCTGGCCGCATGCGGCCATCTGCCTGCGGCTGCCTACCGGTACCGCATAGTCCTTATGCGGCCTTTGCTGTGGCCGCATAGGACATGCATTAGCATCCGAACTTCTAGCATGGTAGTGTTTTCCTCTGCCATAGTTTGGGTGCTGAGCACCTTTCTTCTCAGCCAATGTTGCCGCATAATCAGGGGCAGCCTGGGTAGACGCGTGATATGCGTCTTTAGCAACAGGGAGAGAGACGGAGAGCGTATGCTCCGCAGTTGGGTGAGTCCCAGTGGCCTTTGCAACCATGTCATGCGGCTTTGCTAGCTTCGGTGAAGCGTCGCCCTCATAGAGCATTTCTTCAAAGGCTTGCTGGTTGTAGCGTACAACCAGCATCTTCTGGGTCGAACCCAGCTTCGATGAGTCGGACTGCGTCACGACCTTTTCATCAGAGGAGAAGGATGTCCCCAGCAGAGTCGCCATTTTGTTCGCAATTACAAGTTTTGAATGCACTTGGTTTAACAACAAAAAAAAAGTACAAAAAAATCCTGAATACAAAAATCTAAGTACAATATTTTTGATCTGGGGAATGTGATGATGGAGATCGAGTACTGCAACGACTCCTTTACTTCGTTGGCGGTCCGACGAGGGAATGATGATGCTCACTTCTCTTTTCTCTCTCTTGAGCTTGTGTGCACGTATGTATCTCGCCGGGGGGGGGGGTATGGTCTCTGAAAAGAAGACCCTGGGAACGTCCAAGTTCCTCCTATTTATTATAGCCATAATGCTGATGGGCTATAGGTGCCGCATATGCCTCTGTTTGGTGGCCGCAGTGGGCTCCTTCAACATAATACGGTTACAACTGTAGCCGCATACTACGGGCATGCTATTATGTGGCCTTGGTTGGGATATGCTGTTGATAGGATCTCGGGGTTGTTTTCAACTCCGTTGTATGCATGACTCGGTCAGCGGGACACGTAGTCAACACTAATTGTTTGAAGATCTTTTCGGTTGCAACGGACAGATCTTGCAAGCTGAAAGCCACATAACATCTTGGCCGCATAACGTCTTGGTCGCATATGTGCTCTTCTTTGGCCTTGGTCTTATGGACACTTCGGTCGCATGACGTCGTGGACGCATAGAGTTGTGGCCGCATACGTGCTCTCCTTTGGCCTTGGCCTTATGGACACTTCGGCCACATGGCGTTATGGTCGCATGCGATCTCTTGTCTGGCCTTGGTCAATGGATACTTTGGCCGCATGATGACGAGGCCGCATAGGGCCGTAGATGCATATGAGGGAACACGTGGTATGGCACATCTGACGAAGTTATTAATGCATTGATGTGACTTTCCGTCTTTTTATGAGCCGTCGGCTCTCTCATGATTCTCGAAGCGCTCTGGGTGATGAGTGGTGTGTCAGAACTTCTGACAGGCATTGAATGCCGTGTCAGGGGATCTCATGCGGCCCCTTACTTCGTGGCTGTTCAGGCTACATGGATTCTTCTTATGCGGCTTCCAACTTATTGGTTGTTCGGGCCGCATGGGCTCTATGTGGCTCTTCTGCGGCCTACTTTCATTTTGAAGGGACATGAGCTCTATGCTGCTTGCATGATTTTCATGCTTCTATAAGATCTCCTTCAAAGTTTCTAAATTTTGTAAGTTTTTTAAGTTCAGAATACTTTGAACAAAAATATGGAGGAGATAACAGCAGGAACTGCAACGACACATCTGTGAAGTGTCATTCCGCTTGGCGCATGGAGATGCTTGAGGGAGTAGTCGCGCATGACACTGCTGACGAATGCGGACACTAGTTACTTAGTGGCGCATGGCACTGCTGGCGCATGAGAACACTAGTTGCTTAGTGACGCATGACACTGCTAGCACATGGGAACACTATTTATGAAACGGCCGGTGCATGACACTGGATCATTATGGCGCAGGGAGCTTGATCACTGCAGCGCATGACCTTTGATTACTGTTGGCGCATGGTAGAGATTTTCATGCTTCTACAACAGTTTAGTAAGCCTTATAAGTTGCAGGATAGAAGTATACTGCATGTTGTCGAAGGTTATCATCTATGTTGCATGGATTCCTAAACTGCACTGACATAATATGAAGATAGCAACATGCATATAGCATTAGTTGTCACATATCCATGCTTCGAATGTGTATGCTTCCATTATGTACATATTCCATGCTTCATAGCTACCATAATTTCTCAAGTAATTGAGTGTCTCCATGCCCTACCATTAATGAACAGCCTAATCAATTTTGCTTTGATACATATCGGAATGCATAAAGCAACATTATATTGGATTCATCTGATGTTAGTATTTGGATTTTCTATCTAATGGTCCCTTGTGATTCCATTGATACCAGGTAGGGGAAGATGTAGTAGGTGAATTGACTAAAGCCATGGAGAGACAAGGTCTTGATATGCGAGTAACAGCACTGGTGAGTGTGTTTAATCCTTTTTGGTTATAACACTGAGCAAGCTGCAGAGCGACATTTTGGCATGAAATATTGTGTTCAGTGCATTTAGTAACACTGGACTAATGGTATTGATGTAGGTCAATGACACGATAGGGACATTGGCTGGGGGAAGGTATTACGATAATGACGTGGTTATTGCTGTAATATTGGGTACCGGCACGAATGCAGCATATGTAGAGAGAGCTCAGGCTATTCCTAAGTGGCATGGCCTACTACCAAAATCCGGAGACATGGTAGGAAGCCTTATAGTTCCTTATACAAAAGACAATAATGTGTCTTTCCTCATCTGATTTGTCAACATGTTAGTCACGTGTGCTGTATTGTAGGTTATCAACATGGAATGGGGAAATTTCCGCTCATCTCATCTGCCTCTGACAGAATATGATCAAATGTTGGATGCTGATAGTTTGAACCCTGGTGAACAAGTATGCTTTTATACCGTATGAACAGTTTGATGAAAGCTGATTGTGTTGGTTAATAACATGTTAATATTGCTCTTGATGCTTCATGCTCAAAATTTTCTTTTTGACACAGATCTTTGAGAAGATAATTTCGGGTATGTATTTGGGAGACATTGTTAGAAGGGTTCTCTGGAAGATGGCTGAAGAAGCTGCACTTTTTGGTGAAACTGTGCCACCAAAACTTCGTGAACAGTTTACGATACGGTATGCTTCTACTTTTAATATCATGTTTTTCTTCCCCATGTTTATGTTTACAAAATCTTGCTGATTTGCCTAAAAGATAGAATTTACCATAACGTATCAAGAAAGGTCAACCTTTTTAGGTTATTTTGCAAGCCCCATCAGTGGAATCACATATTTTATTGAGCATCAATGAGTTGCAGAAAAAGACAGTATTCCTAGAGCTAGGCAAGTTATCATTACACAGCTAAAGGGTAGTGAGCCATCACAATTACCACTGAAGTTCTTGAAGGTCTCTATACATATTACAACCAAGGAATTCCAGCTTGGATATCCAGATAATGATAGGAGAATTAGCTGGCACTTTGGATTGATTTCCTGGAGCGCATGAAAAGTGGATGAAAGTTTCCAACTGCGGATTAGCGTCAAGGTATATTATATGCATTTATGGGTCAATTTGGTCTCTCCTCTACAAATCTCCTCTAAAACATTTCGTTGAGGAGAGAATTCTGCGGAAATCTCCACAGTTGAGATTTATTACAGTTGGATGGGATTACTTTGTCCAACAAAATCAAAAACTGCCCCTAAAATGCCCTTCCCATGATATGATCAAATCCCAACCACCACCCTATAAATCCAAGGGTAATGGGCTGCGGAGTTCTCTCCTCTACTCTCATGTAGAGGAGAGAATCTGAAACCTTTATTGATTTATTTATTTAGTTTATTATTTTTGAGAACCACACTCGGTTGGAGGCTTTTAGCCCTTTATTGATTTTAGGAAAGAATGGAGCTTGGATATGGTTCAAGTCCAAATACTAGAATATCTGGATAACAAGGTTATAAAGAACATAAATACATAGCATTATCCTCTTCTAAATAAAAAAAAAAAATTAGTTTGAAAAGGAACCTTTATGGTATAGTGAAACTTGTCCAAAACTGTCCATGTTAAGTAATTTCAACAAGTCAATTATGGGAAACTCTGAACTACAGTGACAGTTGCTTAGTGACTTATGTTGTCAATGTTGACTACAGTCATGGTCATATATTCTGATCCTTTAACCATATTTTCCTATTAGATTGGAAGTCTGAAACTATATTTGGCATCCTAACCTATTACCATGAGGCTCTCTTTAACTATAATGTATATTCCTTGTCATTCTAAATGTTGTCCAATACATGAAGGATATTTTTTTTTGCCAATGAAACTTATGACATGTATTCCTCTACACATTTTCTCAACTCCAATTCTCCAAATGATTTTGTCAGATCCCCCACCCCCCCACCCACCCACCCACACACACACACACACACACACACACACAATACCCCCCATCCTCTGTACATAAAGTATACACATTGTAGAGAAATGGACTACAATATATAAAACATACATAACAAATAAATACAAAATGGGGCCATCTAGTAAGCTCGGCCCACAAGAAATAAAATAAGTCCATTTTCTTTTCTACAAGCTAGAGCTTAGATGAGAATCAAGTTAGCTTGGAGAAAAGTTGTAAAAACCAAATGGAGAATCAGAGTTGCGGCTATCTGGGGCGCGTAAGAGAGTCTGAGTTACGCTATCTGGGTCTCACAAGAGAGTCTATGCTGTGCCCATCTGGGGCTCGCTGGAGAGTGTGAGTTGCGGCCGTCTACGACATGCAAGAGAGTATGAGTTGCCAATGAGAGAAGTTGAGTTGTCGGTAAGAGAGTTTTGAGTTGCCAATGAGTGATATTATGGAGCCCTCCATACTTTTTTTTTCATTTCTTTTTCATGTCATGCCTTGCCACTTCTCTTTACCTCACAAAATTTAAAAGAACAGAAAAAAATTGTCGATAAGTCTTGACAATTGTAGATCAGTCTCGACAATTCAGAGATGTAGAGGGACTGGATAGTTAGAGTGTTCATGGTTCATCGAAACCGAGCCAATCAGAATAGTAGATGTCACTGGAGAAGCGGCCATGGAGGTTGCCGACTGGAATTGTCTCATATTTGGAGCTATTGAGGAAGGGTTCGAGGCTTGGGATCTGTGGGAGTTGGTTAATGTTTGGTTGGTCTGGTGCTTGCTAGGAGGCGATGCAGTTGAGTCGTCACTTATTATGCACTAATGGGGAGGAGCATTGTTGATTTGAGTTTGGAGGAGGTTGTAGCAGCAACATCAAGAGGATAAATTTGGCCAAGTTCCAATGAGGCCACCAAAATTGTAGGCATTGGAGCAAGTATCGAATATGTATTGGACATAACCCAAACACTCTGGACATACCAAAATAGTTTCTTGTATGTGTCGCTAGGTCCTTGTCGTGTTGTGTTATATTCGCATCCATGCAACATAGATGATCGGTGTCATCATGTCCTTCTAACATAGACGATTGGGGTTAACTACGAGCGGATAATGGAGGAAATGGGATGGAGTGGAGGATGTGGTTGTCTGTTGCAGTCGATTGTTGGCCGTGTCGGTCCTCATAGGCTAGGGGGAGCCGTTATTAATGTCGCACGATAGAAGAGAGTGCTCGGGAGTCCGCTAGATGCCGTTGTGGTTGCCGAAGAAGAAGAGAAGTGAGATCTAGGAGGAAGAAGAGAAGTGGAGAAGAAATATTTATTTAGGAATTGTAGGGGGTAGCGGTTATGAGGTATTTCTAGAGTACCGGTTATGAGCGGTTACGAGGGATACGGTTTTGGGTGGTTTTAAGTAGCGACTTTTAAACTAGTCCAATCCATGCTTGATAATTCATTAACGAGCTGTTCTGAATTTTTTTTACATGAATAAAATTACCTATATGTCCATATATAAACAAAAGCTCTCCCAAAGTTTTATTTATGATGTTGAAGTATGTTTGATTTTATGAGCGGTCTCGAGCCAAAAATTGTCACCCAGTCGAAGTCAATATTTGATCAAAATAATAGAAATACCCCTGGATGAAAGTAGGAGAGATTTTTATGAACTTATCGGAGAAAGTAGTCGTAGTTTAGAAGAATGAGGAGAAATAAAGACGAAAAAATAAATAGGATAAGGTATTAGTAGTTATAATTATATATTTTTGGTGAGGATATAAATTGAATAAAATAATAAAACCTCTCAAAATTCATCGATTTGGAGTGTTTATAAAGACACTCAAAATTATATTATACCGATTTTGGGAGATTTTTTTAGCCACCAAAACGACTCCCTCAAATTTTTTGCCAAGCATGGGTCTTTAAAACACTTCATATACGGTCGGTTCAAAAACACCAAAAAACCGATGAAAACATCGTTACCAATCAGACCCTTAATGGTGGTACTTTGGGTGGAATAAATGTGAAGAATAAATTTTGAGAAATGATGATGGAAGGTAAGTGAGGAAGGAGCCGTAAAAGAGTGTTTTGGAAGCTTTTTCTTAGGGTTGAGTTTTGGAAGAGATGAAGAAGATTGATGCTAGAGATTTTAGGGTTAGAATGAGATGGATGGATAGATTAATGAAGGGTGGAGAACAAGGGAGAAGATCACCCTGTTCAGATACCATATAAAGAAATGGACTACATTGGAACTAATGAGATATTTCATTAGGACTTTAGGCCTAACAATATATAAAGCATTAAAAAGTGGTAAAGATAAAAAGAGATCACCTATTAAGCATATTTTCTTTTTTACACACACATACACATCCCCCCAAAAGGGAAGTTTCTTTTTCCTCTAGAAAGGAAGGAACTTCTATTATCCAGACTCTTCACTTTAGTAAAGTACCTATGTCGACCCGACATGACACGAGTATGGATACGGGATTTGGATCAGATCCTCCATGGTGACAATCAGACACGATATATGACGAAGAAGAAATTAGGAGAACTTCTTGCTTACCTAATTTTTTATAATTTGTTACTGCTACACAGATTAGAAGAAGAAGAAGAAGAAGTAAGCAAGCTTTATAGCAGTAATAGATCCATCTACACAGAATAAGAGTCCCTTCAGCTTTAAGTCTCTTTACAATTATTATAAAGTAGAATAAGGTCCCTTCAGCTCCCTTGAAAAATAAACTACACAATATAAATAATAATAAGAGTCCATTCAGCTCCCATGTATCTTTCCCAAATATACTAAAGAGACTTAAAGCATGCTTTATGGTAATAGTAAAGAGAATTAAAGCATGCTTTATGGCAGTAGTAAATGCTTTATGGCAGTAGTAAAGAGACTTAAAGCATGCTTACCTTCTTTATTTTTCAAGGGAGCTAAATGGACTCATATTCAACTCTTATTCAAACTTATTACTCCAAGGGAGAACTGATTACTAGTGAGAAACACTAATAAGCCTATATAACTCCATCTGCATAATGATCTGCATGTATGCAGTATGCACGTAAATACAAATATGCACTTGTCATAAATCTTGCCTATAACTTGGTTTAAACAACAAAATTTGTAATATACCTGGAAATCACCATCAGTTTCTATAAACAATTGCATATCGTCTTTGATACACAAAATATAACTCCGCGTATACACACACACATACATTTTGAGATAGATGGGATATTAAAGCATCATATTTATTTAGCAAACATATTTATTTTAATAGCCGTGTTCCCATCCAAATTTTGGATCATTTTTAGCCGAGTTCACGTGTCCTTCAATTATGAGTTTGAAGGACCCGACTATTGGATATGTACTCGACATCCGTACTCGAGTCCATGTAACCACATTATACAAGGAGAAAGCCATATTATATGTTTGAAATTATACCAAGTCCTGGCATAATAAGAAAAATTTAAAGAAAGAAAAAAAAAATCAGAAGGCAATGTCCTTTTCAAATATTATTTAATGAAACATGCTCCCTAACATATTGTTGGCATTGCGATAAATTGTGCAACTTTTTACAAGATAATCTATGATTCTAGCCATTTGAGCTTATTTTGCATAATGACCATACACTAGTTTCATATGACTATGTATGCTTTGTACCGGACAGTAACAATAACAAAGTTTCATCTCAAATTTTTGTCGTTGCCTATTTGAATATTTTTCTTGCAATTAGCTAAGGTGTATTTCTTAAAAAGAAAAATCATACCCTTCTTTAAAACTTAAATCCGTACTCGCTTAGATCTCATCTACCGATAGTCCCGTCCTAGCGGCTTCTTTAATGACTCTTTGTTATCGTTCCTTATCTGAGCATTTATTGGTTTTATGTTGTACATCTCCAGAAACTACCTAAGATAATTTTTTCTAGTGTTGTCCTCAATTGATGCTACCTCTAGCTTTGTACGAATACACTCATTGCTCGTCCTATCTTTTAATGTATTGTTATTGTTACTGTCCGGTACAAAGTTTTAGATCAATGTTGCTTTGCTCCATTTATTCACATGTTATGCTTATAGCTAGGAGAAAGTTTTAGATCAATGTTGCTTTGCTCCATTTATTTTTCTTTTGCAAATTCAGATCCAAGTAGTTCATCTTGAGTTTCAATGAGAAGATATACTTGAGTTGTAGATAATTTCATTCTAATAGCTTCATTCAGTAATTTTCATGTAAAATAAATTTTACTGAACTCTTACTGCAAGTTGTAGTTGCCTGGTGCATCTAAACCCCCATCGAACCACGTTCTGATACGAGCATTCTGGTTTGAGATAGATTATTTATCCAGATTGTTATGATACTGGATGCGGAATCAATAATTGAAATCTTACTATAAATTTGCTTTTGCAAGAGATTCTTTGAGGGGGGTTAGTCGATTGAAATTTTAGAATCCTAGGCCAGCATTTAGAAATCAGGTATTAGTGGATCGGGATTCCGTAATACACAATCCAAATCCACTCTTTGTCAATCCCAATTTTAAAGCCAATATATGCGATTTTATAACCACCCCTAATATTCTCACATTCATTTTTTTTTCTCCAGAACAACCAAACCTCCAAAAAAGTGTGATTCTGAAATCTCCAATCTATATTCTCATACAATCAATAATTTGTTGTTATACTCTCACGAGAGTTGCGACCTCATGATCCTCATATCAGTTCCCTCACATAACCCTCCTTTACTGAGAGCAATCCTGCCATCACTTGGGTCCAAAAGCCTCTCCTATCAGGAGATTCTCCATATGCAACCCTACAACCTGGCTCACCCACCTCCTCTGACATCTAGACGAGCTGCCTCCGACTACCATCCTGTGGGCGACCTTGTTTGCTCACCCATGCCCACGTCGTCACGAACCTCAAGATAGCAGTTGGAACATGTCATCATTCCTAACCTTAGAGCTGGAAGGATGAGTTCTAGAATGTCTGGAGAATCTTTTTGGTGGTTTATTCTATTCAAAATAAATTGAATTATAAATTTTGAATGGAGAAGGATAACCCAGTTCTTTAGCACTAGATCCAGAATGGTTTGTAACATCAAAAACCATGATTTTTTTAATATTAATATAATGTTTATTGAATAATATTGTTATGTATCAAATGAAATATATATGTTTGGAATGTAATATAGGTATTCAGTCAACATAAAGTTACAAATGCTTAATATAAAATTAAGATAAAGTTTTTTATTTTATTTATATTCAATAAAAACATGATATAAAATATAATTCTTCTTCCATGGTATTTTGAAAACACAGCATCGGTGTGGTTTCAGAATCACAATTGCAACCACAATGTTTGTGAAAGCATCGTCTTTTGCTTGAATGGAAGTTGGAAACACAGCATCGGTGTGGTTCCATGCTTGAAAACTGGATTATATAAACACGTATTGCATTTCAAAATCACAACCAACTCGTGTTTATATAATCCAGTTTGACTAACACCCCCCCCCCCCCCCCCCCCCACCCCCCATTTCCCCCCTTCCCTTTCTCTCCCCCTAATTGCAATAGAAGTTGGAAAAATCTTTCTTGTCAATTGGTGTTTCCTTAGGTACACATTCTTCTGATCTTTGACTTTATAGTTGTCCCCGTTATTTTTCTTCATCACTCATGAGCTACCACTACGTTTTGCAAGTTCATGCCAAGAGGAGAATGAGTTTATGAGATTTTTATGTTGCTTTGTTACTTTGTATGAATATTTTGAGTTGTTTGCCATTTTATTTTATTTTATGGTTTATTATTTGGCACCATTGTATGGTGTTATTTTCGGAAGTAAAGAATTTTGAATTTTCTTATGTTCTATATGAGATTTCCTTTCCATATATGACACAATTGTTGAGTCAAATTTGAACAAATATTTAGTATCGGCCCAATTAGTATTTTAAAGCTTACGGCGAACCGAATTGCGGAACCAACTCACACTACCCCTCTGTACCGAATTATACACAAGTAGGGTATCCCGTTCCCGAACCTGTACCATGAGCAATGACGTACCATATTCCACGTAACTATGCTGCAAATTATTCCCTACTTAACAATAGTCCGTGTCGGAGCGAGGACTGTAAGTCAGGTGGGGCATCATTATCTATCTTCACATAAGTCGAATTTGTAAAAGTAATCAAGTTTCTACTTTCTATATGAGATATAATCCTGTCTTTGTTTTTAAGTTCTTCAAATTTGTATATGCTTAGGTCAAAGTATAAAGTAATTTTAGAGGTTTGAAAAGTTAAAAGCATAAAATTGAGATGTGTATACATTTTACTTTCAAATATATGGAGATTACAAATTGAGAAAATAATTACAATTGTAGTTTAAATTTTATTTAGTGCAACAAAATATTACAAGAGATCTGCCAAACAGTAAAAATTACAAGAGACTAGTGCTTTGTTGTGGAAAAATAAATAATATACAAAATATAAAAAAATTATACTTATATTGTTCTATACCTGAAGATAAATGGCTTGCCTTCTTTAGATGATCCTCCTCTTTCCTCAGCTCTTATTTTTATTCTCTTTATAACTTTGACAGTTGCAAGCAAAATTTTATATTTTTTGTTATTGTAAATAAGAGGTGAAAAGCAATTACTACCATTCTTATCCTATCTGATAAGCAATTTTAGGGATGAAATAACTATTGATATGGCTAATGGGCAGGCCATATTTACATGATATTGTTTTATTTTATTGCTGAAAAATGATAATTAATCTAGTTTAAAACATCTTTCAATATCTAATTATACCAACTTTTGGTGAGGCATTCCCATCCTAATATCAACTAGATAGAAGTTCAGGTGGGGCATGTGCCCCACCTAGCTCCGCCCATGAGATTACTTACCTTTTTATGTTAAGACTAATTGAGAATACTTACCTTTTTAAGTTAAGACTAATTGAGAATACTTACCTTTTTAAGTTAAGACTAACTACCTTTCTTGCTGCTAATAAATTTCATGGACTTTTCTGTTTTATTGTTTTATAAGTTATATTTTCCCCTAGTCATTATCAATGTGATATTTCAATAGTAGTATAGCCTTTCTTTTATCTTGTAATATTTGAATAGTGTTACTAACCTTTTTCGTGTTCAGTAAGACAGTATAGAATAGTGACTCAAGTTGTACATTACGGTGTTTCTATAAATTTTGCAAGAATGATGCTGGATTGCAAAAGACTATATATGTAAGGAATCATGCAATTATTGGTTAAGATCTTAAAAAGGCTCTTTTTCTATCCAAAGAATGAGCATTGCAGAAATGAGAATCTTGAGATGGATGTGTGGAATACATTAAAAGAGAGAACAATAGATGAGGGCAGGTGAAGTTGATCAAGGGTAAGATGAGGGAAGATCATTTGAGATGGTTGGCATGTGTAATGGCGACCGATAAATGCAGTTAGGATTGACGGGTACATAGGCCAATTTAGCCAAAAGAGCTGCTAGAGATAGGGGCAGACCTAAGAGAACTTTGATTGAAGCTGTACGGAAAGATAGCAACTACCATAATAAGTGGACATGCTCTAAAGAGATGGTAGAGAGTTTCCGTGGTATTTTTGGTGGGGGCTCTGACGACTTTGGAAAACTTACTCACCAATGTCGTACCCTTTGGAGAGACGTTGATTATTTGGAAACGTTAACAGCAATTTTGAAGTATTTGTGGTTTTTTGGTGGGGCTGACTACTTTAGAGAACCTACTCACCAATGCCATACTGGAAGGGACGTTGATGATTTGGAGACTATAATATCAATTTTTGAGAAACAGTATATGATGCATAAATGTTGTGAACATGATTTATTTGATAGGATCTTGCACCAGTTGATCCATCTTGATCATCTGATAGGATTTTGGCTGTCAGTTTTTATGGATTATATTCAAACTTGGTAGCTGAAATGAGAATGTTAAGATGGATGAGTTGCAATACCTAAAAGGTGGATTAAAAAATGAGTGTTTTTGCAGGAAGAGGTACATTTGAGGACAAGATGAGAGACAATTGGCTTAGGTGGTTTGGACATGTGCAACACAAACCTTATAGATGCTCTCGTAAGGAAGATCGCAACATAGACCAATTGATTCTCCCATAAGGAGTGATAAGATAGTAGTTAATGGAGCTGCTGGACTAGACGTAGGCCTGGACGAACATGGTTTGAAGTTTTAAAAAAGGATATGGTTTCTGTTAGTGTTAGAGAGGACATTGCCCTTGAGCGGAATGGAAGAAGAGGATTCTAACAGCCAGCCACCAAAAATTTGGGATAAAGTCTTTGTTGTTTTTGTATACTCAAACTTGATGAGGGGATGGCTCAAGTACAGTGCATTTACATCTTGCTGGTATCACTTCCATTGCTGCTATAATTATTGTGGGTTTTATCTGCTTTTTGGTAAAATTTTGTTAGCATTCTGTTTTTGGCATTTACTGATTTTGTTATCAGGATATTTTTTTTAGCTTTATAAGCACTCTGTTGCGACAGTATTTTTGATTTTCTAGTTATATATTATGCTGCCTTTGTACTAACATGTTTGTAACATGATATCCTATAGGACTCCGGTCATGTCTGCCATGCATCATGACACATCACCAGACCTTAAAGTTGTTGGCACCAAACTGAAGGAAATCTTTGGTGTAAGTTTTATCTTTCATTTATTCGTGCGAATCCGGATGAAAAAGAAGAAAAGAAGTGGGTAAAACTAAAATCAAGCTGCACTTCCTGCTTTCTAAGATCTTTGGACGGTCTGTCTTTAAATTTTCAGATATCTAATACCTCCCTCAAAACAAGGAAAATGGTGGTCAAGATCTGTGACATAATTGCAAGACGTGGGGCCCGTATGGCTGCTGCCGGAATGGTTGGCATTCTAAAGAAGCAGGGCCGGGACACTCCTCCCTCTCCTGGTGAGAAGCAAAGAACGGTGATTGCAATGGACGGGGGACTGTATGAGCACTACACAATATTTAGCAAGTGCTTGGAAAGCACCCTCTCTGAGATGCTTGGAGAAGTTTCAGAGACTGTTGTAGTCACGCATGCCAATGATGGCTCAGGCATCGGAGCGTCTCTCCTTGCTGCCTCGCACTCTCAATATCTTGGGGTGGAGGAGTCTTAAGGAAGCCTTATATATTCTCTCTTTTTCCTATTCTGTAACCTTTATCTGTCCAGGTCCTTACATTCTTCAGAGGAATACTTAGTTAATACCTACAAGGTAGCAGCATAATATAATGACAGATGAAGAGGAAGTCATGAGTGTCCCAATCTCACAAAGTTGTATAAATGCAGGAGGCGATAGTGAGTGGAAGGTTGGTGCTGTGTTGTTGTACTATTCTCTCTCTGTTCAGCCTGCGGAGCGGCTTAACAGTTTACCGTTTCTTTATCTGTATTTTCTTTTGTTGGCTTACCTCTTCTGCCCACCTCTATATCTCCTTACAATTTGAGAATAAAAATGGGGGATTTTGATGAGGCTCTGGTTTATGGTAGTTTACTGTATTATGCTTCTTCTGCCTCAAGCTGTGGCCGTTACGTGGATGAAAAATAAATAAATAATGGTATGCTTGTGGTATGAATTTTGTGGTTATTTAAGTGAATAGAAGGAAAAACCCACTCACTTTTTTTTTTTTTTTTTGCATATTTTGATTTAAAATAGAAAGTATATTAACTGAGAGTTGTTTTCGTAATCCTGCCTGCTACTGCTGCAGAAAACTCAATAACGAATTGTGTTTTATCATAAGAGTACATCCAAATTTAATTTGTCTGCAGGGTCGGCCCTGACTTAGGACGGACCGGACAATTGCTGGGAACCAAAATTTTGAGGAACACATTTTTTTTTTAATTTTTTTTTTACATATATAAACTTTGGTAGTATTTCAAATATTAATGTCCACATAATCTGATTGAATGACTAAGCAAAGTTGGTTTCAACACTTTTTATATAAAAGGTCATTGAATTCAAGGTCTACTGGTGCTTTTTTTTAAGGATTTTTTCAGTTTTTATTTTCTTTTGAGGATACCATTATGATTTTTGGTTTGGGTTTTTGTTCGACTCCACCTGTCGAAGTGGTTAGTCAGGTTTCTTATACTTAGCATGTCTCAACAATAATCATTTGATGGACATTTTATTCTCTAAGAATTCACCTCCACTCGTTGATTTGCAATGAACACATATCCCATCAATTGATTTGCTACGAACATTTTTGACATAATTCGTCTACATAAAAAAAAAGTGAAAAAAGATTGAAAATAAAATAAAATTTAGGTTTGACATGTAGTTATTGTCGATGATCAAATCCCATAAAAAATGACGAACAAACTGAAGGAACTATTGACTCAAATACGATTTAGAAAATCAAAAACGAATTGAGTATTCTTTATATTTCCATCCTTTTTGTAATATGTCTCTCTTTCTTCCTGATTTGTTTTTTCCCCATGTTTCTCAACTAGGAAGATCTTTATTTCTATTTAATCTCTCTCTATATTTTCTATATAGTTTTAGTGATTTTTATTTTTATTTTTATAATTATTATTATCTATATCTATATATATACTAATATATAATTCAAATAGTAGGGGTATCAATATATTATTGGGTACAACATTAACTTACTAAAAAAAAATAAAAAAAAATTAGGGATAAATATGTCATTTACTCTAATCGGTTGAATGAGATAAGTTATATATATATATATATATATATATATATATATGAGTCTATTCATATTGGTCTACATGTGCATGGCTCATATCCGATTTACGATATATATATATATATATATATATATATATATATATATATATATATATATATATATATGAAACAAAAGGTAATTTTATTTCAGAATCAGGTATATCGTACAATACTATCAGCAAGTTTCCACCTCATATCATTTCTAATACATCAATTCTATATTATATAAAACTCCAATACTCGAGGTAACCAGGCCCTCAAATATCCTTCTATTCCTCTCTCGCCAAACGTGCCACACCGTAGCAGCCAATCTGAGCTTCGCCTCTATGAACCATAGAGATCATCGTCGTCTCTGAGCTCGAATCCGTCCAATAATCTCCTCCATCGTAGTCACCCTGCCTCATCCTCCAGACACCTTCCAAAGTTGCTCTTACCAAATAAGTCCCGACACTGGAAGAATATGTGAGACATCGACTCAAGATGTTGAGCACATAGGACACAGCTAAGGTCACCAACCTGAACACCAAACTTATCGAGTCTGTCCTTCGTCAGAAGTCTCCTTAGGAGAAGTCGATAAATGTACAACTGCTATTTTCTTGCTAAACCTTTGATACAAATAAAGTCAGCATTCTCTAACATATGGTGCGGAGTGCACACAAGTCCAAAACACGATTTGAACTCGAACTCTTTATCGCCCGCCGCCCCAACCATCCTTACCCATCTGTCACCTCCAGAATCCGCCTCTATAGGGACCGCTGTAATAGCAGCAAAAAACCTGGCCGCATGCGGATGCTTCTGCCACGTCCCAGAACTAGAATACTGGAGAGCGGAGCGAACAAAGCCAGCTACTTACACCCGAGTACTCAATACTCCGATATACGGTCACGACTTTCTAGACATGTGGGGATTTACTCTACAATCCAACAGTCATACCAGGGTCAAGTATCCTAGGTGTCTTAATCTCAAGCAAGCAACAAGTTACAAGATGTATGATCACCAAACATATAATAGTAAGGCGTCCCAAACTATACATACACAGATGATCATGAAGCTAGGTACAAAATGAAGAACTAGCAAGAGTACAATATTACATGATCAGCTCTAGCTATAGTCTAGAATATGCTTTACATGTATCAAGTGGGTGATGAAAAAAAAATTCACTCATGTCCTCGGGTGCTCCTGGTGTTCACCATATTGAGGTAGGAAATACGGGATATCCTGTTGTCCTACTCTAAAATCTGGCCATACAAAACCAGTGGAGTCAGACCCCAAAACAGCAAGTGTCGCTGGGGTACCGGGATTGCATGTAGCCAAAAAATCTCTCTAGATGCTTCTAATACATTATTCTAGTTGTTATCCTGGACAAGTTATTAAGAATTTCTGACCATGGTGCTCAGGAATTTGCCTTAGATGTTATGTAGGATAGGACAAGACAGTAGCTTGACAAGTGCATTCAGGACAAGAGTAAGCAAATCAACCATAAAAATTAATCTTATCAATTCAAGCATTTCAGTTCAGGAAATTCTAGCATGTTAGAAGTGTGCTTCGTCGAGCCACTATCAGGAGTATCAGTACATGTCAGGTTAACTCGATACGATGAGCTATTATAAGGAATATTAGGGCAAGTCTGGTATCGGGAGTTCAAGATTAACAATGTCAATACAATCCATGTTCAGGGAATTCTAGGTTCTGGTAGGTTATCACAATTCAGATTATAAGCAATTTAGGGAAATATTCCATTCATAAAAATTAAACAAAATAGGCTAAACAATGGAAACAGTTAAACCATAAGAGAAAAAATTATAAGAAACTAAGCTACTACAAGTATCAAATGAACATGGGGTAAGCTGGTCGCATGTAAGAGCTGGCTGCATGCAGCACATTGGCCACATGAAAGAGCTGGCCGCATGCACCACACTGGCCGCATGCAAGATGCAAAGTCCACTTCTCGGGACAAGGTGAGTGACAGGCAATAAATACATGGTCAGGAAAGTGACCGATGTGACTGGCCGTGTCAGAGAAGTGACCCATGTAACTAGTCAAGATAGGGTGTCAGAAGAAAAAGATAAAATCATAAAAATTTGTGCCAAGGCGGTGCTGAGTCATACGTTCAAAGGAAAGAGGAACACATAGCTCCGGGCTGCATGGACGACTCAGCCGCATGGTCCTCTTGGCCGCATATGTAATGCCCCGCTTCTAGCGGTTTACTTATGGAACACTTGTTACTTTGATTCGATTGAGAATCGAGTCTCGAGGAAACCTTACCGCCAAATCAATCACAGACAAAATGCAATGAACCCTTCAAACTGATGGAATGGTTTCTATTAAAATGAGTCCAAGAGTTTTTATTGGTTGTTTTGCTGCTTGGTTTTGTGTTGTCTTGTGTTTTGCCTTGCTTTCGATGACTTGGTTTTCATGATTCGCTTTTCTCGCTTGCGTATTCTTTTATAGTCGTAAGAAAAAGAGATCAAAAGATGCTAATGAAGTATTGTTGCAATTTCAAAACGCATAACCAAGGAGTGATCGTTGCATAAGGCTTCCCCATCCTCTCGTTGATTCATTCGGTGAGTGGCTTTAGCCCTTAGATGAATCCTTTAGTCTGCACGTCTAATAAAATGATCGCTAGTCTACTCAGTTGCATGCTCCTTAGCTCTATGTTAACTCACTACAAGATATGCTAAAAGAAATGAACTTCATGCAAAAATATATATAGAGTTACTACTTTACTTCAGTTAATGTTATGTCCCTTACTCACCTGCTGCGCCACTAGATCGTGTATTGAACCTTTTATGGTTAGCCATGTGTCCTGTGTAAAAGATTGAAAGAGAATATACTAGTAGCCCACCCTGATATTCCGGTCCTACGAAATCTAGGGGTGTGGCTATTAGATAGTTACATGCTTGTTCATGTTTGGTTCATCCTAATAATTTTTATCTGATAGATGTTGCTTATCATGCATTGGTCTCAGACAACTTGTGAAAAAGGTAATAGTCTCTCGAACGATTCTTGGGGCACTGGGAATCGGTCGGTCAGGAGGAGATTGTGAGAGCACCCTGATGTTCCGGCCCTACGGGATCTAGGAGGGTATTATTGTCCATCAGTGGGACAACTCATGGGCCATCATGTAGTTAGGTCGCATGCTAGGTTTACCTTCTTGCATACCTAATACTTGATGCCAAGATTGATTCATAAGTTTATTCATATATGCAAATTATGGCTAACTTGTGTGTCTGCTGCAGGATAACCGTTCGGCCGTGGGTAAGAATTATCATATGCATGGTTCAATTTATCGTTTATGTTTCTTTGCATCAATTGTTGAAAAAACTAGACAACTAGAAATATCACTTAATAATGCTAGCTTCACATGTTTACTTAGTGTAGATTTCTAGGTGAGTTTGGCCACAGTCGCGCGCAAGTACATGTTGTAGTACTGACCCACGTTTGTAGGCAAAATCTCCAGGTTCTGGTAGCAAGAGTTTGGCAAGCATTTTGAAGCTTTAGGAGCGCATCCCTTCATGCGGAACCGTGCTCGTGATGCTTCCCAAGGCTTTACTCTCCAGTGTGCAAGCTCTTCATCTGCTAGGTATTTTATTTTGGTCATACTAAAAGGATATGATGTGTGTGCGTTATGGCTAGTTTTGGGTTTGTAAAAAGAGTTGTAAGCCATCTATGACATATTTTGTAACTTAGCCAAGCAAGTACTTTGTAATCCAATATTCAAGTATTCGATAAAGAAAGTATTTTGTGTTCCTATCAAATGTGTTCAACTTTGGTTCTATGCATTTAAATTATATATATATATATATATATATATATATATATATATATATATATATATATATATATATATATATATATATATATATATTTGTCTAACTTGTGTCTTGTGCAGGTACTACGCCTGGTGCAAGCGCAACTTAGGCTTGCACTGTATCGCGTCCAAGCGAGGACGATCGGTTTTGTAAGGACCAAGAGAGGACGATTGGCCCTTACGGGATCGGGGCGTGACAACATACATATTTGGGCCGCATAAAATCTTTTGAACTTAGAGAACTTTCATTCATTCAAGTTCCATGTATTTGGCCAAGGGGCGCATGTGCAGATTCAGTCATGCATCCAACAAGATGGCCGCATGCTTAATTGGAGCGAGAAGTCCATGTCTCATACCAAGCGGGACACATTGAACTTCTTCGTCCCAGAACAACAAGTTTTAGCCATGGAAAAGCTCAAAGTCTGAAAACTTATTTTTTCGATAAAATCCTCATTTTCAGTCCGAATCTAGAAAGGTAAAGTTCAAAATAGAACCGATGATGCAATTGCATCGGATACGTGGCTTCGGGGCACATAAGCTATCCAAGAGGCAGCTAGAGTACCGGCTAGAGAGCAAGTGTTAGTGGTACGACTATAGTTGCTAGACTTAGCCCGAGACTGATGGGCAGCACATATGATTTTACTAATAGTACCCGTCCTTGGGCTGTCTTCAGTGAAAGATTTCAGACAAGATATTTTGATGCAGTGTAGCGTTATGACTTGAAGCAAAGGTTTAACAACTTGAAGCATATGTGCAGGACTGTCGACGGCTATGCGGCAGAGTTCTGCAGACTTAGTCTGTTTGCTCCCACCTTGGTGGGAACCGAATTAGATCGAGCAAGAAGGTTCCTGTCACTCCCCAGTCCCAAAATACGTAGGACTAGGAACACGTAAGCATGCCAGCCGTATGTATATGGAAAATCCAATATATGGATACCATAATACACACGTACGCTGTAATATGAATATAAACTCACATGTGGTATATATAGTGTCACAAGTCACAGATATACTAATCTCATCCACACAACAAGTCATAGAAAAGAAATACTAAACTAGAATAATGAGTCTGAGATATCCAAAACAATAGTCGGGTGGAGACAAATCCACTACCAAGACTATATCCAAAACTAAAATGAGAGAGGAGTATAAAATCTCCAATATAAAAATAAGGTGATGGCAGAAGTGTATCAGCTAAAAAGATCCATCGCTAGATATAATCAAAGATGCTCAGAGGGTAAGACCTCCTTGGCAGAAAGTAACGTGTCAGGTCCAGGCCCGTACTCCTGCGGATACTCCTGGTCGTCTATACCTGGCAAGGGACCAGGTCCTCAGAGGGACATAACAAGATACATAGAAGCAAGCCAATTGAATACAGTGAACATGCATAATATTTGAAAATATATAAGTACGCTATACAAGACAATCTATATGAATACAAATGAGGACAACTTTTTGACGTATGGGCAAGGGTAGGCTACTCGATCTAAATCTCACAACTCACACACACGTCAGTGGACATCATAAATCGACATACCGCGGGGGTAGCGACCAGCGAGACTCCAAAAATCGATATATCGAGGAGGTAGCGACCAGCGCGACACACGCCCATAGTGCGAGCTATATACTACGGTTTACCAGAGTGGTTAAAAGCCCATACGCCTAATGATTGTCCTCTCATGATACTAGGTGTCAAGTGTGTGTCAACATATCTAATATATATAGCAATGACTGAACGAACTACACATGCAATGAATATAACTGAACGAACTACACAGGCAATGGATAAACAAAAATATAAATATCATGCAAAGTACTGTAAAAAATTTGGCAAGGTATACTTGTCTGGCAAGAAAGCTGCAAAATATGATGTCCCGATGTCAACACCAAGAGTCAGAAACTACGACCTCAGAATGAACGTCTCCGAATGCTAAAATAAACATCACCAACGTTTCCAGAATAAGCGAGATAGCTAGAAAACATTACCCTTTCATATAATTTGGACACAGGGGCAAAACGATAATTTTGAGTCAGAGCGGGGTCCACATGTGGCCCACTTTGCACCGAAAAGTGTGCCAGGGGTAAAGGTCTCTAAATGGGACAAAATTATAGGTCAAACTAATTCTAAACGTTAATACGAACTCAACGGTACGTCCAGTTTTGGATTCCGGTGAGCCAAACATAAATTTGTCTAAAAAGTCAACCGTGGGGCCCGCCAATAGGCGGCTTGGTCAACTATCTCAAAATTACGTAAAAATTGGGTCAGAGGACCGGCGCGATACCACGAGTCCAGTGGCGCAAGTTTCATCACATTCTGACGAGCGTGCACTAAATGCGCATGATTTTTGTAAAAGTTGTGATACAGAGACTTGTCGCGGATACGGGTTGATTCTGACGCGCACACGCGTCCGAATCAGTTTTCGCGAAAGCCCATACATTTGGGTATACCGTGCGCACCTTTTGGTACACTTGGTACACGACGGGACGGTCCCGTTTGGCGGGGCACGCTCCGTATCATAAATTTTGAAGTTTGCAAAAAACAGATTTTTGGGGTTTTTAAACTGATTTAAATCTGCATACAGCAATAAATAAAATATTGTAATAGACAAAAATTAATCTCGGTTAGGTGGTCTTTCCATCGCAAAAAGAATTTCTAGGTTTGGATCCCTGTGGTGGGAGATACGAGCCCTTGAACATGGGTCATCGCAAATAGATTTTCTGAAATATAAAAATATGATTTTTCCTAAAGTTGGCATCGATTTTTACCTAGGTTTGCGTGCTGCACGATGGAAACTAATATACAAATATGGAAGGGGGATAGTTCGTAAACGTACCGGTGAAGATGGGGTCGAGTTTGGTCGAGCGAGGTGGCGGAAAACGGCGTGGGAACAAGAGTAAGCCGCTGTGTACTTGCTGTGGCATGCGCGGCGTTTGGCGGGTGAGCGGCCGGCGGCGGACGGCGCTGGACTCCGGCGGCGGTGGCTCTGGGTCGGCGGCACCGCGCTCAGGGGGGGTGTAGAGGTATAGGGTTAGGGTTAAGGTTATATAGCTCATATATATAGAGAGAGATCGGGTGAGAGGGGCAGATGAAGAACCTCGCGCGGGGTTATTAAGTTGCAGCGGCTGCTGCTGTTTATTTTCCTCTAATGGGTACAGGCCGGATGGGTTTGGGTAGATTATAGGGTTTAGATCCATTAAGACTTTTCTATATTCATTTCTATTTCTTTTTCATTCTTTTCTAATTTCTATTTTCATTCTATTTTCTTTTATTCTTTTATTATTCTTTTTCTTATTTAAATTACATTATTATTATTACTACTACTACTAATAATAAAATTATTATTATTATTATTATTATTATTATTATTATTATTATTATTATTATTACACTTATTATTATTACGACTATATATTATTTACATATATAATTAAGGAATATAAAAATTACATTAGCACCCAATTAAATTCTACAAAATTTTATCACCCCTCTAAAATTATTCTTAAAATAAAATAATAGGTTTTTGTACAACAATTTCTAAATGAATAATTATCTAGGTAATTAACCCACTACGTATATATTATCTAAATAACTACGAAATATATAAATAAATAAATTAAATAATTAATTAATTAATAAATAAAATATTTAAAAATATGGGGTTTTATAGTTCCAGCAGGGACTTCACCTGGAGATTATATTGGCAGTAGAACAACATGAGTTCCAGATTTTTGATGCTGTGTTAAGAGTAGCAATGAGGCATGAGTATACCTCCTAAAGAATCGTGGAAATGATTGGGGGGCGAAAGAGGACCCACATATCAGGAGGTGCTTATACTTAGTCTTTAGCATCGGCCCCGACAGTTAGGGCTTTAACCATCGGATCTCCGAGGAGGACCTACACATAATATCATATGAGGAAGTCACAGTTCCCCCGAAATGAATGACTAGGATTAAATAAAGTAAATTATCATAAGACAACATATGTCAAGACAGATAAGGCATAAAAAAATATTACAGATAGACTAGTAATGCTAAGATCATATGTCAAGACAACATAAAATCTCAAATAGCAAAGAGTCGCATAGATCATAGATGTTTCTAGTACACTAAAATAAAAGTCCACATAGCTAAAAATATAAACTAAGACATAAGTAGCTATCTTCTGAACAGTCACATATCATCATCCGCAGCAGGGTCATCAACAGGTGGGTGATCATCAAAATAAGCTCTAGTGGGATTAAAGTACTGCTGGAAAAAAGATCGTCAATCCGGTAGTCTGGGCGAGAGGGATCACGAGCCACTGGATGTGGTATGGTAGGATGATGAGCATGGTGGTAATGAAGATCTGTAATGGAGTTGGCCAATGAGTTGGCCTGAATGGTGGTGTGATAAGCCTGGTTACGAAGACGAGTGGTGATCATCTTGTTCTGCTCATAATGCTGAGCAGCCACCATCTTGTTTTGCAACCTAAATTGCTCGCAAAATATCTCTTGGATAGAATCCAAGGAATCAGGCTGTGCAGAGGAGGATGGTGCAGTAGGAGCTGGTGTTGGAGGAGTAGGGACAGCTGGATCTGCAGGAGCATCAGAATCAGATCCAGGGGAGTCACCCTCATCCAAAGGAGAAAAAGTAGGATGTATCCTACGGGCTTTGGTTAGGTAGGCTGGCTTTGTCACGCCCCAGTCCCAAAATACCGAGGGACTGGACGCGTGATAATGGCCAGCAGTACACACCGATGGACAAACCCAATTTAATGGATCCATCGGGCATACTTAAGCTGTATTACATTAGTCAGGGTTTACTAATCTCATCCAAAGAACATCATGAACTAAAATAAAACTGAATTAAATGCTGAAAGTAAAGTTACTGTCGAATATCTAGCAAGAAATAATAAGTCGAGTGTAGACAAATCTACTACCGACAAACAAGAAAGTAAAGACAAGAAAGAGATAACTAAAACATGCTAGGAAGTAACTAAGAAGCAGGGCAATCAACTGCAATCAAACTCTCGTCTGGTGCTGGTTCGTAAGCTGAGGTACTCCTCGTCTGCTAAATCTGGAGAACAAAACCAGGTCCTCAGGGGACATAGCAAGATACAAAAGAATATGAGCCAAATACAATAAATGACATGCAGGATAGAGAAGAAAGTAAACCCAAGCAAATAAGACACGAGAAATCACTATATCTAAGACAGTGGCATGCCAGTGATGCTATCAGACATGACTACAAGCAATCGGGGTAACCGCATCTCAATGGGAGATCACGATCCTATAGAAAGCAGTCCAACGGGGACTCACAGTCTATAGTATATCTTTTTCGCAGCCCAACGGGAGCTCACGAAGGAGGTAGTCAAATGAACAATTCTCTTTTGCAGTACTATGGGTACTCACAATCGAGATTTGCTCAAGTGTAGTCAATGTCCAATAACAATCATCCAGGAACTAAGAAATCAATCAAGTCAACTCCAGGAATGTAGAGTACACATATACCATCACAATATGTCTATGGAACAAGTAGTGATCCAAGAAAAGAGCAAATAATGTACATGCACGCAAAACGAGAAATAAGACTAGAGCAGCAGGAATAAATCAACAAGCATCAAGAACTATAAGAAAGTAACAATTGCCAAGAGAAACATGCAAATATTGTACAACTATCTTGCAAGACAATGAAAATAAATCCAGGAGATAAGTATCAAAGCTGCAGGATTTGGCAAGGTATACTTGCCTGGGTTTTGTCTCCAATTGTAGCTCTGACTTCAGCTGGGATTGCAGAAAGTACTCCGGTTGCAGAAACAGACATCACCATCAGATCCAGAACATATCAATCAGCTAAAAACGCCTGTCCTTGAGTCCAATTTGGAGACAAGGGCAAAAACGTCAATTTCGGGTCAAGGCGGGGTCCAGATGTGGGCCGCTTTGCACCGAAAAATGCGTCAGGGTCAAAGGTCTCAAAAATAGTCCAACTTAGTGTCAACAAGTCAGGAACGATGATACGAATCCAACGGAACTTTCAGAATTGGATTCCGGTGAGCCGTTCTCAAAATCGCCCGTTGGGTGGAGCCTGTGGGGCCCACGACACGCAATTTTGTCAACGTTCACAGAATCGAACCAAACTTGGCTCACAGGACCAGCGTATTGCTACGAGTCCAATGGCGCAAGTTTCGTCTCGATCCGACGTGTGTACACTAAGTCACAGCAAAAAACAAAAAAGTCGGATACGGGGCGGTGTCCGCGGATACGCACTGATTCCGGTGTGCACGCACATCCAAATCAGCTTCTGCAAAATCCCGCACGTCCGTATCAACGACGCGCACGTATCTGTGAAGACCGCACGCGACCAAGTCGTCCCGTTTGGCGGGACGTACTCGATTCCGGGGTGAAACAGGGCTTAGTTTTTCCTGTTTTTGGATCGCGGTGTGCGATCACCACAGGACGCGATGCCCCGAGCGGTTTACACGGGCACCGAGGGGGTCATGCAGGCTTCGTGATGCAAAAGACGGAATTGAAAATGGGGTTACGAGCAGAAAGATACACGTACCAGAACAAGGTTCAAAAACCCGAAGAAAATCGTGTCCGACACGACACAGGACACGTGTCCTGTGTCCGACACGCGGGGGGGAAACTTAGGGTTAGGGTTAGGGCTGAACTCTGGCGGCTTAGGGCGTTGCTGAGGCGGCGCTGAGGCGGAGGAGGCCGGGGGCTCTGCGGCGGCGCGACGAGGAGGCACTGCTGCGGTGGCCGACTCTGCAGATGGTAGTCGAGCAGGGAGACGGCGGCCTGCTGCGGCTTGCTGGAGGGAGGCAGGGGCAGCGGAGGAGCACTGGCCGGAGGAGGAGGTGCGGGGCTGACTTGTCGGCGGAGCTGCGCTGCACGGCGGAGGCCGGACTGCTCGGGCTGCGGGATGTCTGAGCGGAGGAGGGCAGGGGAAAACCGTGGCGGTGGCGCTGGTGGTTCTGCGGGTCAGGGGAGGAGGTCGAGCGGAGGTCAGGGAGTGGTGGAAGTGCTGGTGAAGGCGGCCAGGGGTGGTCGGAGAGGGAGCTGCGGGGAGGTTGACGTCTAGGGTTCCGGCGAGGTCTACGGGAAGTGGGGAAGGAGGTGGAGGCTTATAAAGGGGAGGAGGGAGGCTGAGGGACGTCTGGTTAGGGAGGAAGAAGAGGAGGGGCTGGGAAGGCGAGCAGACGGCCAGGCGGCGGCAGTTGGCCGGCCGAAGACCAACGGTCGGGGACCGTTCGAATTGGGAGAGAAGGGTTTGCGGGTTGCGGGTGACCGGGTCGGGTCGGGTCAGGCGGATCCGGCCCGATCCGCTAGGATAGGGCACGGGTCGGGTTTGGGTTAATGGGTCGGGTCTGGGTTGGACCCGGATCCGACCCAATAATAGTTGGTTCAATAAACCGGTCCGGTTTGGTTCTATTTGGTTTGGTTTAGTTAAATAAACCCGGTTTATTTGGATTTTAAATTGGTTTAATATTTAATTATTTTCTAGGGCTTTTAAAAATCCATCCGGGGTCCAATAAATTTCCGAAAAATTACCCTATGTCTGATTTTCTATTTTACACCATAAAATATTATTTTCATAATATTTTAATATTATTTATTATCAATTAAAAATCCTTTAATAATTAAAATACTTGAATTTAATTACAGAAAAATCCAAGAAAATTCCAGAAAATTCAGAAATTCCAAATTTATCAAATTTTAAAAAAAATCAGGGGGATTACAATCTACCTCCCTTAAGAGGATTGTGTTCTCGCAATCAAAAAATAACCGGTCAACAGAGATGACACGGTTACAACCATTTGTTCGAAGCACATCAAAATTAAAGAATTTCAAGGTGGAGAGTAATACCTAGGAAAATTATTTCCCTAAGCATTAAATGTTATGCAATTTCCCCAAATGTGGAAAATTTAGAAAATTACAGTTTTTAGAAAAACAGGTTATTCTTTTAAAGCATATTAATTTATTAGCAAAATTACTAGGTGATCACTAGGTTATCTATTTTTAACAAGTTAAGATTATCAGGGTAAGGCTAGGGCCACGAACCAATAGGCACGATCTAGAAACAAAAAACTACAAGAACTTACGCGCATTAGCTACTCCACGATTCTGCGCGTTCTCCAAAGGCATCGTGAGGGCTTGTCCGCGTCCTTGAGGTGGATTCCTCTGCTGCTGCTGGACCTGCTGGAAGAGTAAGGCTTGGGGTATCAAAGGTGGCCTCTGCTGATTCTCTCCTGAAGCTGGTGGTAGGACTCCTTCAACTCTTGTTTGCGGTGCTTCCAATGCTGGAGAGGTTGGCCTTGGTGCTGGTAACGCTTGTTGTTTAACCATTGGTGCTCTTTCTCGACGCTCAGGGCATTCCTTTAATAAATACTGACTGGATCCGCAAACTATACATAATCTCTTCTTTCGTCTGCACTCGTTCTCTATATGACCTCGCCGGTGACAATATGGACAAACAGGTATTGCCTGTGGAGATGCCTTTGGTGGCTGGTGTATGCGAGGTCTCTTTGTAGCTTCTTCTTGTGGTGCTCCGGCTGGTGCTGATGTGGATGGCCGCTTTAGACTGGTCTCTCTCCTGATGACGCGCTCTATGCGTCGTGCTGCAGCAAGGACGTCCGAGTATGAAGTAGGTACAACGGATCCAATTAGTTTCTGTAGCTCAATGTTTAGTCCGTCGAAGAATTTCTCAGCTTTCTCTTCTTCTGTCGGAATCAAGGTTGGGGCGAAGCGACTTAGACGAATGAACTCAGCGTTGTACTCTTCCACTGTCAGATTGTCCTGAGTGAGGCGATTGAACTTGTCCCGAAGTTCTGATCGAGCAATGGCTGGAATGTACATCTCCAGAAAGAGTCTGGAGAACTCTTCCCAAGTGACTCGGTCTGGTCCAAGTCGTGTCTCTTCAGATAGCCACCAGTGATGAGCATTGTCCGTCAACTGCATTCTGACGGCAGTCATCCAACGTTCCCTTGGAAGTTCAGCTGCTTCTAATTGATGTTGTGTGTTGGTGAGCCACTCATGAACTTCTGTGGGCTCCTCTTTTCCTGAGAAGGTACGGGGCTTTAGCTGGCAAAAATTGGCGATAGAATCCGTCGTTGGTCATCGTGCCTGCTCTAGTACGGTTACTAAGCTGCGACTCCAAGCCTCTTGTTGAGCTTGCACTATTGCATAGATCATTTGAAACATCTGCTGCCCGTCCATGGCCTGCCCTGGTGGAATTACGGGCAATTGCGTCGATGGTAGAATGTTATCTTGCTGGATTCTCGTGGCATGATGACTTGCTTGTTGAGCTGATCGTCCTTCATCAACTGGTGTCGCTTCATCTTCGTTGGTTACCACAACATCTCATGGTGATATTGCAGGAGCCTCGTCGTTTGCTCGTGAATCCATAACTCTGCAACCAAAATAAACAATGAGAGGCGCTCAGGAATCAAGGCAGGATGCAAGTCAAGAATTAATTCGAATCCGATACAGATATCAAGAACGTTTCAAGCAAGTGGATGAGATCTTAAAACTTTCCTATCTTTATTGCAGGCCTGTTCGGTCCCTAAGTTGGAACCGAACAATTTAGTCGTTGACCTGCATGGGCCACCACAAAAACCATGTCACGCCCCAGTCCCAAAATACCGAGGGACTGGACGCGTGATAATGGCCAGCAGTACACACCGATGGACAAACCCAATTTAATGGATCCATCGGGCATACTTAAGCTGTATTACATTAGTCAGGGTTTACTAATCTCATCCAAAGAACATCATGAACTAAAACAAAACTGAATTAAATGCTGAAAGTAAAGTTACTGTCGAATATCCAGCAAGAAATAATAAGTCGAGTGGAGACAAATCCACTACCGACAAACAAGAAAGTAAAGACAAGAAAGAGATAACTAAAACATGCTAGGAAGTAACTAAGAAGCAGGGCAATCAACTGCAATCAAACTCTCGTCTTGTGCTGGTTCGTAAGCTGAGGTACTCCTCGTCTGCTAAATCTGGAGAACAAAACCAGGTCCTCAGGGGACATAGCAAGATACAAAAGAATACGAGCCAAATACAATAAATGACATGCAGGATAGAGAAGAAAGTAAACCCAAGCAAATAAGACACGAGAAATCACTATATCTAAGACAGTGGCATGCCAGTGATGCTATCAGACATGACTACAAGCAATCGGGGTAACCGCATCTCAATGGGAGATCATGATCCTATAGAAAGCAGTCCAACGGGGACTCACAGTCTATAGTATGTCTCTTTCGCAGCCCAACGGGAGCTCACGAAGGAGGTAGTCAAATGAACAATTCTCTTTTGCAGTACTATGGGTACTCACAATCGAGATTTGCTCAAGTGTAGTCAATGTCCAATAACAATCATCCAGGAACTAAGAAATCAATCAAGTCAACTTCAGGAATGTAGAGTACACATATACCATCACAATATGTCTATGGAACAAGTAGTGATCCAAGGAAAGAGCAAATAATGTACATGCACGCAAAACGAGAAATAAGACTAGAGCAGCAGGAATAAATCAACAAGCATCAAGAACTATAAGAAAGTAACAATTGCCAAGAGAAACATGCAAATATTGTACAACTATCTTGCAAGACAATGAAAATAAATCCAGGAGATAAGTATCAAAGCTGCAGGATTTGGCAAGGTATACTTGCCTGGGTTTTGTCTCCAATTATAGCTCTGACTTCAGCTGGGATTGCAGGCAGTACTCCGGTTGCTGAAACAGACATCACCATCAGATCCAGAACATATCAATCAGCTAAAAACGCCTGTCCTTGAGTCCAATTTGGAGACAAGGGCAAAAACGTCAATTTCGGGTCAAGGCGGGGTCCAAATGTGGGCCGCTTTGCACCAAAAAATGCGTCAGGGTCAAAGGTCTCAAAAATAGTCCAACTTAGTGTCAACAAGTCAGGAACGATGATACGAACCCAACGGAACTTTCAGAATTGGATTCCGGTGAGCCGTTCTCAAAATCGCCCGTTGGGTGGAGCCTGTGGGGTCCACGACACGCGATTTTGTCAACGTTCACAGAATCGAACCAAACTTGGCTCACAGGACCAGCGTATTGCTACGAGTCCAATGGCGCAAGTTTCGTCTCGATCCGACGTGTGTACACTAAGTCACAGCAAAAAACAGAAAAGTCGGATACGGGGCGGTGTCCGCGGATACGCACTGATTTCGGTGTGCACGCACATCCAAATCAGCTTCGGCGAAATCTTGCACGTCCGTATCAACAGGACGAGATACCCCGAGCGGTTTGCACGGGCACCGAGGGGGTCATGCAGGCTTCGTGATGCAAAAGACGGAATTAAAAACGGGGTTACGAGCAGAAAGATATACGTACCAGAACAGGGTTCAAAAACCAGAAAAAAATCGTATCCGACACGACACAGGACACGTGTACTGTGTCCGACACGCGAGGGGGAAACTTAGGGTTAGGGTTAGGGCTGAACTCCGGCGGCTCAGGGCGTTGCTGAGGCGGCGCTGAGGCGGAGGAGGCCGGGGGCTCTGCGGCGGCGCGGCGAGGAGGCACTGCTGGCTGCCGGAGGCGCTGCTATGGTGGCCGACTCTGCAGATGGTAGTCGAGCAGGGAGACGGCGGCCTACTGCGGCTTGCTGGAGGGAGGCAGGGGCAGCGGAGGAGCACTGGCCGGAGGAGGAGGCGCGGGGCTGACTCGTCGGCGGAGCTGCGCTGCACGGCGGAGGCCGGACGGCTCGGGCTGCGGGATGTCTGAGCTGAGGAGGGCAGGGGAAAACCGTGGCGGTGGCGCTGGTGGTTCTGCGGGTCAGGGGAGGAGGTCGAGCGGAGGTCGGGGAGTGGTGGAAGTGCTGGTGAAGGCGGCCAGGGGTGGTCGAAGAGGGAACTGCGGGGAGGTTGACGTCTAGGGTTCCGGCGAGGTCTACGGGAAGCGGGGAAGGAGGTGGAGGCTTATAAAGGGGAGGAGGGAGGCTGAGGGACGTCCGGTTAGGGAGGAAGAAGAGGAGGGGCTGGGAAGGCGAGCAGACGGCTAGGCGGCGGCAGTTGGCCGGTCGAAGACCGTTCGAATTGGGAGAGAAGGGTTTGCGGGTTGCGGGTGACCGGGTCGGGTCGGGTCAGGCGGATCCGACCCGATCCGCTAGGATAGGGCACGGGTCGGGTTTGGGTTAATGGGTCGGGTCTGGGTTGGACCCGGATCCGACCCAATAAGAGTTGGTTCAATAAACCGGTCCGGTTTGGTTCTATTTGGTTTGGTTTAGTTAAATAAACCCGGTTTATTTGGATTTTAAATTGGTTTAATATTTAATTATTTTCTAGGGCTTTTAAAAATCCATCCGGGGTCCAATAAATTCCCTGAAAATTACCCTATGTCTGATTTTCTATTTTACACCATAAAATATTATTTTCATAATATTTTAATATTATTTATTATCAATTAAAAATCCTTTAATAATTAAAACACTTGAATTTAATTACAGAAAAATCCAAGAAAATTCCAGAAAATTCAGAAATTCCAAATTTATCAAATTTTGAAAAAAATCAGGGGGATTACAGGCTTGGACAGAAATGTGGGTTCTTCGATAGGAATATTGAAGTGCTCAAAGATGACAGGCAAGTACATTACAAAAGAAAGTTGGCGTGAAGGCTTGCAACAATTTATCATCTATTTGATCATAGTCTTAGGAAGGCTAAAATGAGTGGAGGACCAGAAGTAATACGTGGCTGACATCTCTCGATAAGTAACCTCGTCTTTAGAGGTTTGCTTGGGTAGAATAGCAGAGTAGATGATATAGTGAAGTTCATAATAGTATTGGTTCAGGTAGTGAACACGAAACTTCCCGTCGGGACAAGGATAAAGTGCACACAATTAAATATCCTTAAAAGAATCAATAGTCATGTCGCCCATAAAATTGAGTTGATCAATTGGAACTAGGGCTTCACCCTCGTTTGGGATCTCGAGAATCTCACACAAAGTTGTATCGTCAAACTCAATGTCTATGCCGCCGACTCTTGATGAGATAGCCCCTTGTTTATGGGATAAATTATAGTAAAACATACAAATATCATTCAAATAGATTGGTCTCCTAGTATTGACTAGGCGATCACGATGAAATTCTACGAGCTTTGGTTTTTGTTCATGGAACATCGTAAAGTTAATGAGATTGCCCTTACAAATGTTACTTTCCACAAAATCTTCAAACCAAGAGTTAGAGTTTTCAAAAGATGTGAATATGAATTCATCATATTCTCCCGGAGGTGGCAAAGATGGAGAAAATAAAGAATGTTGAGTATCCTCTTGGGGAGGATGAGAAGATGAGGCTTCTCCAGTCTTTCTCTTTTTTTTAGAAATTTTGGGAGCCATAGATTGTGAGAGAGAGAGAGAGAGAGAGAGAGAGAGAGAGAGAGAGACCTCAAAAGGATGAGAGAATGTAGTGGAGATCCTTGAGAGAGATCTAAAAATAAGATCTTAAAGGAGGAAAGCCCTTGGATAAGAAAATCAAGAAAGTATGGTGTAAACCCCCTAAAAGTTAAAATTGTAATTTTAAGTAATTTTTATTAATGCAATTCTTTAAAGTGTTTCATAGTTAATTAGAAAATGAATTCTTTTGATTTAATTACTTATATAAATTCTTATTTAAAATTATTTCCAAAACTATTTTATTATCATGTACTTCCTGTACAATTTTTTTTTTAGAATTTTTCTATAACCCCATCTATGTACATGTCACACCCTTGTCCCAAAATATCGAGGGACTAGACACGTGGTAATGGCCAGCAGCACACACACCGATGGACAAACCTAATTTAATGGATCCATCGGGGCATACTTAAGCTGTAGTACAATGATCAGAGTTTACTAATCTCATCCACAGAATAAATACAGCATTATCAATAAAAGGAATATAAACATCAACATCAAGTCACAAGTAAATAAAATCGGGGAACAACCCGATAATCAAGTCTGATACAATTGTTCTTTAAACAAGAATGTAAATAGCAACACTGGCTAAGTATAGAAGAAATATATACTCAGGAAATCTATGGCAATCACCTAGTCCTCGGTTCTTGGTTCTGCTCCACTGTATGCACCTGATCCTGCTTCGGCTCCTGCTAGTGCTCTTGTCCTGTATACCTCTGGGTTGATCTCGTCTGCTAATCCTGGGGACATAATCCGGATCCAGGTCCTCAGGGGACATAGTAAGGTACAAAATAACTCATGCCAAAATAAATGCAGTGCAGCAATAAATGAAACAATAGGGTAAAACTATATAACCAGCTAAGTGAAATGCAAGATGAGAGCAGCACTAAAACTCAGGCTGAAACCACTACAAGCTCTGTGTCGGGGAGCCGGTAGCAGTGATATCATATGGTTTGTCTAGCTCAAAGGGAGACTACGACACCGTCATAATATAATCAACCTGTAGCCTGTGTGTCTCTCCCCACCCAATGTAATCACACGTCTCATGTCCATGACACGCAGGATCAAAACTAATGCAACAAGTCATATAATGATCTAAGAATATAATGTCTTTGTCATAAAACCTGTATCCTATACAGAATCACCATGAATATCTCAGGAAGATTCTGTCTCATGATTTGTGTCAGGTGTCCTGGGTATAACGTACTTGATAATGCAAGTACGAGAATGCAAAGGGTCACGATATCCATCTCTAGGTGACGTTACACAACTCCGCGTACGGTGTTGGCACCCGACTATAATCGGACGCTAAGTAAATTCACACGGTCCTAGGTTAAGCATGTACAACAAATATATAAGTCAAGGGAATAAGTAGCAAAACTGCAGGATTTGGCAAGTTACACTTGCCTGGGGTTCTGGCTCCAACTATAGCTCTGACTTCGGTGGGAATTGCAAAGACTGCTCCGGTTGCTGAAATAAACATCACCATCAGATCCAAAAAATATCAAATAGCTAGAAACGCCTGTCCTTGAGTCTAATTTGGATACATAGGCGAAAATGACAGTTTCTGGTCAAAGCGGGGTCCACGTGTGGGCCGCTTTGCACCAAAAAATGTGTCAGGAACAAAGGTCTCCAAATCTGCCCAACTTAGTGGCAACAAATCAGGAACGATGATACGAACCCAACGGAACTTCCAGAATTGGATTCCGATGAGCCGATCACAAAATCGCCCATCAAGTGGAGCCGTGGGGCCCACGATAAGCGATTTTGTCAACGTTCTCAGAATTGAACCAAACTTGGGTCACAGGACCAGCATATTGCTACGAGTCCAATGGCGTAACTTTCGTTTCGATCCGACGGGTGTACACTAAGTTACAACGAGATCCAGAACGGACAGATACGGGGCGTTGTCGGCGCATATGCGTTGATTCCGGTGTGCACGCACATCCAAATCAACTTTTGCGAAATCCTGCACTTCCGTATCAACGAAGCGCACGTTTCGGTGAAAACCGCACGCGACCAAGTCATCCCGTTTGGCGGGGCGTACTCAGTTACGGGGTAAAACAGGGCGTTGGTTTTCCTGTTTTTGGATCGCGGTTCACGATCGCCACAGGACGCGACGCACCGAGCGGGTTGCACGGGCATCGAGGGGGTCACACAGCCTACGCATCACAACTGAAGGAACAGAAAATAGGTCAACGAGCAGAGAGAACGGGTTACCTGAACAGGGCACCGGGAACCGAGGATTTCTCGTGTTCGTGTATCGCTCGACACTGTGCCGTGTCCTGTGTCCGGCTGCCGTGTCCGGTCCGAGCTAGGGTTCTATGTCCGGAGACTGCTGGGTGGACACGCCGGAGGAAGGCGGCTCGAGGCTAGGGCTCCGTCGGGGCTGGGCTTCGTCGGAGGGAGTCGACGCGCTGGCGGCTGCTCGTCGGTCAGCGGGGCGGCCGGAGAGGCGGCGCTGGCCTGCTGCTGGAGGGGAGAGGCGGCTGCGGGTTGCTGCGGGGAGAGGGCTGGAGGCGGCTGGGAGTTCGTCGTCGAGGAGAAGGTCGGCGAGGAGACGGCGAGGGCTCGGGGTCCTGGGTGGCGGAGGAGCTAGGGTTCAGGCGGGGGTCGTCCGAGAAGCGGGGCGAAGGAGGAGAGAGACGGAGGCGGGGGCGGGTTTTTATAGGGCGGAGCGGGAGGCGGTGCGACGACCGGTGCGGGGAGGGGAAGGGGCAGATACGGCGGTTACGGGAGCGGGTTTAAATAGCGGGGGAAAGCGAGGTGGAGCGGTCGGGGGTTTGCGGAAGAGGAAGGGGAGGCGCTCGGGGGTTGACGGGAGGCGAAGAGGAAGGGTCGCCGGCGGCCACGGCGGCAGAAACGGACGCCGGGAGGAGAGGGGTCGGGGGAAGAAGAAAGGATTTGGGGGTTAGGGTTTCAGGTGGGTCGGGTCTAAGCGGGTCAGGTTAAACCCGGATCCGACCCGCTAGGGTTTGGGCCCGGTTCAACTAGACCGGGTCCGGTTCGGGTCAGTTTGGTTTGGTTTATTAGAATAAACCGGGTTTATTTCTAAGGTTCATTTTGGTTTAATTATAACTTGGTTTTTTTAGGGCTTTAAAAATACTTCCGGGGTCCAATAAATTCCCGAAAAATTACTCTATGTCTGATTTTTATTTTACACCAGAAAATATTATTTTTATAATATTTTAATATTAATTTACAACATTTAAAAATCATTTAATTTCAAAATACCTAGGTTTTAATTACTAAAAATCTCAGAAAATTACAGTAAATTGTGAAAAATTCCAAATTAAAAAAATTCTTGAAAATCAGGGGGATTACAGTACATATGTTATATAACTATATCTATTTATTTATTAAAAGAAAAGAAAAGAAAGGAAAGAAATACAAAACCCTATCCCAAAACCTAACACTAATCCTAACTAACCCACGCACACAGCCCCACCCACGCGGCCCAACCCGAGACCCCCCTGACCGATCGACCCTCTCCCCGATCTCTCCCCCTATATATATATATATATATATATATATATATATATATATATATATATATATATATATATATATATATATATATATATATATATATATATATATAAGTTCTGAATCCTAAACCTATCATCTCTTCCAAATCCTCAACCCTAACCCTAGCCTACCGTCGTGGTCCACCTGACTACCTGCACCATCGTTTGCACACTGACGAACATACGCCGACCGACCCCTGCAATCGCGCGGAGCAGCAGCGAACGACCACAGCCCCCCATCTTTGAGGGCTCTTCTCTCCCTCGTTGCTTGCTTGATTTTTGCGTTGATTTCTCAGGTACGAAGACAACCTTAACCTCTTCGAATAACCACAAATAGTTTCAATTTAAACTCTTTTAATCCTGTGAAAATCCAACCAAAAATCTCGAAAAAATTTGTTTCGTATGAATATTATTTTAACAGAAAACTACTCATAACCACTCCCTTGGAAGGACAATTTCTTCCAAACGAATGAACCAAATTTTGATTTTATTATTTTAATGGAAAGATAATATAACAGAGATTAAGACGAAGTAATTATTTTGGCATGATACCTATTAATTCTATGAAAAAATTTAGCTTAAAAATTATGAAAAACTTGTTTCAAAAACTTAAAAAACTTTCGATACGGAGTGCGTCCCGATAAACCGAACCACTTTGTCACGTACCAGTTGCACCAAAAGGCGCGTATGGTATATCCGGATGTGTGGTCTTTCACGGAAGTTGATTTGGACGTTTGTGCATGCCAGAATCGACCTGTATCAGTCGAAAGTCTCCTGTATAGGTATTTTGTAAAATTTTCTATTAATCGATGAACGCTCGTCGGAATACGATGGAACTTGCGCCAAAAGATCCATGGTATCATGTTGGTCCCATGACCCAAGTTTCATCCAATTTTGACACTGTTGACCGTACCGCCAAGTCGCAGGCCCCATGGTTTGACTTGACGAGCGATTTTGTGATCGGCTCACCGGAATCCAAAACTGGACATACCGTTGAGTTCATATCATCGATTATATTTTTTTGACCTATAATTTGTTCTATTAAGATATATTTGACCTTGACACATTTTTTAGTGCAAAGTGGCCCACATGTGGATACCGTTTTGACCCAAAATTACTGCTTTGCATCCGTGTTCAAATTGGATGAAGGGTAGTATTTTTTGACTATCTCGCTCATTTTGGAAACATTGGTGATATCTTTTGCAGCATCCGAAGATATTTGTTCAGCTTTCATATTTTCTGGTTCGTTGTACCTATGGTCTTACGTCGTTTCAGCACCAAATCTCCACCATGCAATTATACGTTGCCATGATGACTGTTTATTTACATTTTATACAGCATGCTAAATTTATGTTACTTATTTACTTAGTTATTTTCTATAAAACTTGTGTGTCCAAGATAAGCTTGGGTGCAATGACGAATTGTGTCGTCTTTATTTTATTTACTATGCTTATTGACCTAGAGTTATGTGACCACCCATAATTATGAGGTATCCTCATATGTCCTTGACCTTGACACGTACTTGGTACATACACGGATGTGTGATATATGTGAGAGAGAATGTACTATCGTATTCGAATGATCATTAGTACGAACGAGCATGTGTTGGCTTAGTTCATATTTTGTTGTTTAGGTGCATTCATTGACTTAATGGTGAGGAACTGGAAGTGTCATGTCATGGATATGATTTGGACATTCGTTTGGGTGGGAAGGATATACACGAGTCATTTGGACTACTTTACACATTCTCTTTGTAACCGGCAAGCTCCGCCGGAGATGCGTGGTGAGATGACCCTTATATTATTTACAGGCGGCCTCTGACGATCGAAAGACGTTACGCTTTGTAGGCCACTGATTCTCCGAGAGAATCACGCAAATCCTATTTTTTAGCCAGACAGCCCATTCGTGCGAAGGTTATCCTCAAATGCATTCACGTAGCTTGGTTAGTTACCCAGTACATATGTTTATATTCAGTTTATGATTGACATGATTTTATGTATCTTGTTACGTCCCTCTAAGGACCTGGTCCCTTTCTAGGTGTAAACAATCATGACTTTATACAGGAGCACGGATCATGAATTGCTACTTCTCTCTCTTTAGAGGAGGTCTTTCCTTCGAGCCTCTCTGATCACTAGATGATGTACTTATTATATTTTCTTTCATATTCTACTTTGGTAGTGGATTTGTCTACACCTAACCATTGGTCTTTTTGACTATTTTATACTTGGTTTATTTCCATATTTGGTTATTTATTTCTATTGGTTTTGTGGATGAGATTAGTATTTCCTGTGACTTGTGACATTATATACCACTTGTGAATTATTATTCATAATACAACGTACGTATGTGTTATGGTTTCCATATATTAGAGTTTTCATATATATACGACTGTCATGCTTACGTATTCCTAGTCCTACGTATTTTGGGACTGGGACGTGACATGTTTTTGTGGTGGCTCATGTAGGTCGAGAGTATATTATTTCGGTTATGTTACTGTACCGAGCAAGACTGCACATGGGATTAGAGTGTAGGATCTCATCCACTTATTCAATCACCTCCCTTGATTTTGTTTCGAATTCTTATTTGAGTACTTAAATTGCATCTTGCTTGATCCTTTCACAATATAACTCTTATCTTCTCTTTTGTGCTTGATAGAGGTTAGGAATGTGACTTGTACTAGGTATATATGTCCATAGGTCAATTATACTATTAGTTGAACTCTTGTAAGTTGGGTAGCGTGTCTTACAATATAAAAACCTATAGTAGTTAAGATATACTAATGAGACATGATTGAATGACACTAGTGTAAGAAGATAGTATTTATCTAGAGTGTAGAGTTTTAGAGCTCCATACCCCATTTAGTTGACCAGAGACTTAGACAAGAAGTTAGTATAACAACTGTAGAGGCACCAACACCGGATGAATCTTAGATTCTTGATGAACTTGAACTATTTGTACTTTCATTCATCATAATCTCATGCACTTATATTTTTGGACTATCTTGACTTATGCTACTATTATAGCCTATTTTTGCAAGTTTATTATTTATTCAAGCTTTTCATGACATATGTGTAATTGGGGATGCCCACTAATATATTGCCTAATTAGAATCAGTGTATTATGGTCTGATCAACCTTAGTGCACTTGGTTCGCCCTTCACATGACTATTTTACATGGATTGAGATAGAGTTGACTTAGCTTACTAGACAAATATACTTGCCCTCTAGACATGCCTGAGTATATCGTATCGATTACATAATTATGTTGTTACGATCCTACGAATAGAAACAGACAAAAATATGATCTCAATCCACCACTACCTTAACAAATCTTATTTGACTACTTGACTTGTATCTACCTTGAATCTATTCTAACGTTCTCCCTATCTTCAGGTCAGCATGATGAACCTTTGTACTGGACTTGGCACTCCTCGTATCATCGCCTCGGGTGACGTAGCAGCTCAGGAAGGGCAGGCTACCCAACAAACCTCGAAGCCATCCCCGCCTACTCCACTTTTGAAGGGACAACTATCTCAGCCAAACGTAGCAACTCTACCTATCCAGCATTAACCTCTGACCTCTGAGCTCCAGATAGGACAACTTGACCAACAAACCCTAGCTCCCCAGGGGCAGAATATGCCACCTCCTCAGCTTCCACCCCAGCAGTTATTCCCTCAAGATTATTGGGCTTCTGCGAACATGTTCTTGCATGCATTATTGCAAACTCAGCAACAACATAATGAGCTTTTGAGGCAGATTATGCTAACTGCCCTGAACCAGTCTCCGCCATCTAGAGTGCCACATAGCAGGCCGAATAGATATCCTATAGTACCTCAACAACAACCTTGAGCATCCCCATACTAGTTTAAGAAGCTTCGTACATGTCATAACTGTGGTAAGGGAAACATTCAGAGGAACTGTTGTCGCATATTATGATTGTGTATGTTATGTGGCTCCAACAAACACTAAGCCCGAGAATGTCTACAACAACCCATAACTGGGCAACAATAGCTACAGATGCCAGTAGTACCAGGAGTAGAATCGCCTCATCCACCATCACCTAATGGACAACAGAGAGGTCCACCTTTGCTTCCACAACCTTCTCAGTTTGCGAGGGCCAGATGACAGATAGACAACCAAGGAAAAGCATTCAATATGACAAATGTGGAAGTGCAGGCACAGGAAGCCGTAGATGTAGGTATGACCCTGTTGTTATAATTACCATTGCATTTGCATGACCTCCATTATGATATAGGATTTTAGAAGTATAGCTAGTTGTAGAGGTTATATGATATAAAGATTGAGCAGTTATAGTTAGGTATGCATTGACCTACTTGCTAGGCACCCTACCAATAAATCCTTATAGGTTCCATAAGTAGTAGCGATTATTATTCTTCCTATCAACACCATGTTTCTCGGATTACTTATATTCCCTTACTGTACTTCTTCTCTATCTCGATTCCATATGCCGGTTTCTCGCGTGCTCGAACCTATTCGTGCTATAATACCTCGCATAAAGCAGATTAATCCAACCCATAGAAATATAATGCATTATTTTCGTCTCCCCTTTCCGAGTTTGAGGTACAATAATTTGTACTTAAATTTTTTGGTTGAAACCCTAAACTCGGCTTAAATACAATGCATGTTAAAAAATGGGAGGTAGAAATATAATGCATTCCGAGTTTAAGATTTTGGTTGGAAAGATGAGTTTTCGGTTTGGAAGATGAAGGGAGGAAGAATAAGGGTTTATATAAACCAAAAATTGAGAGCTGCTGTTGCTGTCTGGAACACCCAGACCGAGTTCGGTCCGAACTCTGACCGAACCTTACCCGAGTTCTGTCCATTTAATAAATGCTTTTTCTAATGAGTAATATGGTTCATGGTCTCATTGTAAACCCCCTGATTTTTCAAGAATTTTTAAAATGGAATTTTCACAATTTTCTGGAATTTTTTGGGAATTTTTAATTAATTAAACTAAGGTGTTTTGATTATTAAATGATTTTTAAATGATGTTAATTAATATTAAAATATTATGAAAATAATATTTTTTGGTGTAAAATAAAAAATTAGACATAGAATAATTTTTCGGGAATTTATTGGACCCCGGAAGCATTTTTAAAGCCCTGAAAACTAATTAAATAATAAACCAAATTAAACTCTAAAATAAAACCCGGTTTATTTCAAATAAACCAAACCGAACCAAACCGGACCGGTTTAGTTGAACCCTACGGGTCGGATCCGGGTCAAACCCGTCGACCCGAGACCCGCCTATCCGAACCCGTATTTATTTTTAGCAGATCGGGTCGAATCCTCCACCCGACCCGACCCGGACCCGCCCGAAACCGAAACCCCTTTCCTCTTCCCCCGACCCTGGCGATTCCCCTCCGGCGGCTGAACCGCCGTGGCGCCTCGCCTCCCCGGCGCTGCTCCGGCTACCCGCAACGGCCGCCGCTCCGCTGCCCCGACCCCTCGCTCCGCCTCCCGCACCGGCCGCCTCTCCCTCTCCCTCGGTCTCCTATAAACCGTCGCTCCGGCCGCTCCCAGCCCCTAGCCACCTTCTTCTCCGGCGTCTCCCCTCACCTCTCCGCCTCCGCCTCCAGCCACCGCCTCGAGAGTTCCAGCCGTGCTCCACGGCTCTGACCCACCACCTCCAGCGCCTCAGCCGACTCGTCCACCGGAGCCGACGCCTCCCGCAGCCGCCCATGAGAGCCGTCCCGCCTCCGCCAGCGCAGCCGGCCACCCCGAGCCCAGCCACCTCCGCGAGCTCCTCCGGCGAAGCCCCAGCCACCGGAACCCTAACCCTAACCTGGACACAGCAGTGGACACAGTACTGTGTCGTGTCGACACACGGACACGAGAAAACCCCGTTCCACGGAGCCCTGTTCAGGTACCCATTTCTCTCTCCTAGCTGCCCCATTTTCTGTTCCGTCTGTTGCGACGTGAACCCTGCGTGACCCTCTCGATGCCCGTGCAACCCGTTCGGTGCGTCGCGTCCTTTGGCGATCGCAAACCGCGATCCAAAAACAGGAAAAACAATACCCCATTTCCCCCCAAAACTGAGTCCGTCCCGCCAAACGGGACGACTTGGTCGCGTGCGGTCTTCACCGTAACATGCGCGCCGTTGATACGAACGTGCGGGATTTCGCAGAAGTTGATTTGGATGTGCGTGCACACCGGAATCAACGCGTATCCGCCGACAACGCCTCGTATTCGCCTGTTCTGGATCTCGCTGTAACTTGGTGTACACATGTCGGATCGAAACAAAACTTGCGCCATCGGACTCGTAGCAATACGCTGGTCCTGTGACCCAAGTTTGGTTCGATTCTGAGAACGTTGACAAAATCGCGTATCGTGGGCCCCGCGGCTTCACTTGACGAGCAATTTTGTGATCGGCTCATCGGAATCCAATTCTGGAAGTTCCATTGGGTTCGTATCATCGTTCTGGAATTGTTGACACTGAGTTTGGAGAATTTGGAGACCATTGGTTCTGACACATTTTTCGGTGCGAAGCGGCCCATATGTTGACCCCGCTTCAACCAGAAACTGTCATTTTTGCCCCTGTGTCCAAATTGGACTCAAGGACAGGCATTTCTAGCTATTTGATATTTTTTGAATCTGATGGTGATGTTTATTTCAGCAACCGGAGCAGTACCTGCAATTTCCACTAAGGTCAGAGCTACAGTTGGAGTCAGAACCCCAGGCAAGTGTACCTTGCCAAATCTTGCAATTCTTGTTACATATTCCCTTGACTTAAATATCTGTTGTACATGCTTAACCTAGGACCGTGTGACTTACTTAGCGTCCGATTAATAGTCGGGTGCCAACCCCGTACGTGGAGTTGTGTAATGTCACCTAGAAGTGGATATCGTGACCCTTTACATTCTCGTACTTGCCATATCAAGTACGTTATACCCAGGACACCTGACACTAATCATGAGACAAAATCTTCCTGAAATATTCAAGGTGATTCTGTATAGGATACATGTTTCATGACATGGACATTATTTTCTTAGATCTTATTATGACTTGTTGCATTAGTTTTGATCCTGCGTGTCATGGACATGAGACGTGTGATTACATTGGGTGGGGAGAGTATTACCATATCAAAGGCTGATTATATTTACATATATTGATATCTGGAGGAGTTTTAGTCTCTGACACAGAGCTTTAACACATGTAATGGAGTTGTAAAACTAATACTGCTATAGGTTTCTCCGACACTGATCCTATAGTAGTCTCAGCCCGAGTATGACTAAAACTCTCACTTGCATATCACTTAACTGGTTTATATTTACCCTATTGTTTCATTTATTGCTGTACTGCATTTAATTTGGCATGAGTTATTTTGTACCTTGCTATGTCCCCTGAGGACCTGGATCTGGATTATGTCCCCAGGGTTAGCAGAGGATATCTATCCTTAGGTCTACGGAACAGGGGCAATAGCAGGAGCATGAGCAGGAATATGAGCAGACACTGGAGCAGTACCAGATCTAGTAGATGAGTGATCCCCGAGGGTATCTTCTGAGTATATACTGTTTTCATACTCAGTATTTGCTGTAGTTATCTTTTGTATCTTGACAGTTGTATCAGATTCATTATCGGGTTATTTCCCGAGTTTATGATTTAATGTGATTGATCTTGCTTATTGATTTTGATATTGCTGTATTTATTCTGTGGATGAGATTAGTAGACCCTGATTGTTGTATTACAGCTTAAGCACGTCCCGATGGATCCATTAAATTGGGTTTGTCCATCGGTGTGTGCTGCTGGCCATTGCCACGTATCTAGTCCCTCGATATTTGGGACTGGGGCGTGACACTCATACATTAAGAATTTAAAACAGTTATGATAGGTAACAATAATAATTTATACGAGTGATCTTTTAGAAATAAGTAGTCAAAAAATAGGGTATCATAATAATTGTCACAACAATTAATAGTTTTTAAGAGCATTGAAAAGATATTCCATCATACATTTAAGAACTAGCTGTGAATCAATTACTACATGAAGGTAACGTATATATTGATATGAAGAATTAATTACTAAATATATATTCTTGAAGTTTATATCAAAAATGTTAATCACAATATCATTTATAAAGAGCATTGAATACCTGCCAGAGTATAAAACTGAATTATTCAAATTAAATAGCTGTAAGTCTGAAATAACTTAATGAATGAACGATGATATTTGTATTTCAAAAATGTTTGTAAATAACTCTTTGTATATCGTTGCTTAGTGAGTTCTTTTAATATCATTGGTTAGCTGTAGGGGTCAGTTTTCAGCTAGCGGTAGTCCGAAGACGCTTAAATACCGTGTCGCTTATGGTTGTTTACACCTTTGTTGACAGAAGGACCCTTTCGAATATTAACCAAGGATAATTTTACGCTTTAGAGCATAACTTCAAAGAGTCATTGACAAGTGTTTCTTCATACACAGTCAAAAATAATTTGTCATGGGATTTATGGGAATGATGATTAATTGCTAAATAATGATGTAGACTAAATAAATGTTAACAAATGACTTTATTACTCATATTTGTTGGTGCAATTTCCATGAAGATGCCCTTGTATCTTTTGCAATCACCAACATCCTTTTTTGAAATTACGTCTTGAGGTAGAGCGTTCCATCTACACGATTAGCACAAGACTTTGGTATCCAAGATTTGGATCCACGGTGATCAATTTTAGAAACCCAAATAAACATATTCATATTTACCATTTTTTTAGCCTTACATAAATGTGAGTTGTGTCCTTTCAAACCTCAATAGTGACATGTAATGGAACTGCTTGAGCTTTAAACAGGTGCGTGAATGTGATGTGTGACATAAATATTTTTTCGTGGTCTAGTGTAGATAAAGGCATGATTGTGTGATTTAATACTCATCATGTTACTCTTTTGTGAGTATCTTATGTTGGTGAACTTTTGTTTTGTCACATGTTGTACGTGTTTGGTACTAGATTGGACCATAGGTTGCATGACCTGTTTACATAGTCTGATCTCTAACTTTTTAGAGATTGCAAGTAATTCATCATATCTAGTAGTAAGAACATCAATCTTAAGTGAGGCATTATAGTACTTCTCCTGTTTTAAGTCCTCCTTAAGTTTATCATTTTCTTGATTGCTTTCATCAAAACAGTCAAGAGCTTCTTGTAATCTAATATTAAGTTTGGAGATTTCAATGGAGTCATCAAAAGAGGAGTTTTCTCTAGATTCCTTAATTAAGCAAATGAGCTGCTCATTCTTAAGCTGATAAGATTTGATATCCTTTCGAGCTTGCTTATAATTATTTCTAAGCTTCTTGAAATCTTCAAGTAAATCATTAAATGCATCAGATAATTAATCACAAAAAAATTCTTTTACTAATGAATCATTATTTACCTTGCTTACCATTAAGCATAAGTCTGTCGTATATCAAGAGTTTTCGTCATTCTCATACTGAATGCTTGTATTAGCTAATCTGCCTTTAGTTTGACATAAGCCTGCAACATCTTCTTCCCTTGAGCTATCGTTGTTGCATGGAATGTCTTTATCTTTCTCCATACTTTCTACTTGCTTATTAGGACATAATCTTGCAGTATCATGAGGTTCTTTTTCATCTTCTTTGTTGCTTTCATAAGTTGCTTCCAACATTTTTCATATCTTATGTGATGTTTTGTATTTGGAAATACGTTTAAATTCATCCTTACCTAGAGCATAGTAGAGCATTTACATTGCCTTTGTATCATCGCTTGCTGCTTTCTTTTCAGCTTCGGTATATTCATCATATGCTTTGTCAACTCTTTTGTAACCATTAGTAACATAAGTCCATAGATCAAAGCAAAGAGATTTTAAGAATGCACTCATGTGTGCTTTCCAGAAGAAGTATTTAGTGCTATCAAATATAGGTGGCCTATCAAAAAATTGACTTTCACCATTAATGGGAAAGAATGATCTTGTTGTCGCCATGTGTTATACTCTTTGGATTTTAATCCGGTAATCAAGAAAACTTGCTCTGATATCAATTGAAAGACCGTGTATGGCAACTCTAGAAGGGGGGGATGGGGGTGAATAGAGATTGTGTATGAAGCAGAATAAAATCACCTGTTAAAAACTATGTGTCGTGTAGTTACTAATCAACTGCTAATTATAAGTGAAGCAGGTATATAAAATAGCTGTAGCTAGCAAGACTTGTAAATAAATGCTGTTGAGTTTAGAAGAGAGCAAACGCAAACACCAAGATTTTATCCTGGTTTTTCTCTGAGAGGACTAGTCGAGGCCCGATAACTCTTGCTCGGAGTTGTATCCACTATTATCACTAATAGTGAATCACAAGCTTTGATCCAAAGGCTTGCTGACTTCTTACAACCACGAGATTTGATCCGAATTCTCGCAACTTCACTCACACCTGCGTTTGATACGAAGAGCATGCAAACTTTAAACAGAAGAGAGGCTTGATGAGCCCAGCTATTACAACTCAAACAACTTCTAACCGAGATCGCACTTTGGCACTTAGAGAGATGAGGAGTTGATCTTGGGGATAAGAAAGTTTAGGCTCAGGGTATTTCTCACAATGGGATAGAAATATAAAAGGTTGGATGATATGAAATGTGGGAATTTTAATCCTATTTATAGGTTATGAGCAAACAAAATTTGGCCAGAGTTTGGGCAGGTTTCAATTCAATTTTGGGCTATGAAATTAGGGATATGATAAATAGGTTAATTTCATACTATATAGGTGACTGAGTTCAGTACAAATTTGGTTCGAGATCGATTTCCTATACAAGTAAGGTTTGAGTCTGAATTTGGACTGGTTTGGTGGATAGGTTCGATAGTTTATTTGAGTGGACTGGGTAATCTTTCATATATGGGTATCTGTGGGTGGACAGGTACTTCAATTTGCTAGTTTGACTCAACTTACATCGATCATAGACTCAATAAATAAAAGATTATATTTGCTAAAATCATATAAGATTAGACACATGAGATCCAGAAGCTGGTGCAGATGTCTGTCTTTTGCAGTGGTGCAGTTTGATCTCAGTCTCTTTTCTTCGCATATAGTATTTGCTTCTTTGTATTTTGTTCTGATATTTTGTCGATTATCAGAATCAGGTTGACCGTGAACACTTTTGTTAATAAAATATTTGTAAAAAATTGTGCTCATAGCTTGCTGGTATGTTGCACCCGAAATTTTCAAACCGAAGGACATCACTGTATAGAGTATACCCCCAACGATGTTCGAAATAATGTGTGTTTTTCATCATCCGAAAATATTTTGATTTTATTGTAGCCTGAGAATCCATCCATAAAGGACATTCGCTCGAAACCACAAGTATTGTCGATCATCACATCGGTGATTGGGAGAGGAAATTCGTCTTTCAGAGAAGCTGTGTTTGCTCATGATATTCTATGCAGACTCGGATCTTCCTATTTTTTCCATTTTGACTAGAACAATGTTGGCTACCTAATCCAGGTGTTTCTCCTTATGGATGAAGCCACTTTCTATCAACTTCTTAACTTCCGTTTCAATAGATTCCATGACGTCTAGACGAAATCGTCGCTGCTGTTGATTCACTAGCTTTTCATTTGCAAGAATATTGAGTTGATGCATTACAATCTACGGATCCAGACCAAGCATATCTTCATAACTCCAAGCAAAGACATCAATATACTCTCTTATAAGCTGTATAAGAGACTCCCTATCTTCCTCAGAAAGACTTTTGCTGATATAGATTTGTAAACCCCCTTCTCCATCAAATGTAGCCTAGTTTTGTTCTCTTCCTTGGAATTTACCAGCACAATATGCACATACTTCGACATTGATGCGTTCTCATTTTAACATATTTATTCTTGGGGTATTTGGCGCTTTAGGATTTCCTTGTGGATTTGCAAAAAGGATTCCTGCCCAAACATGATAGGAGGCATCCGCCTAAATTTTTAATTGATCATTTGTAGTTGGATGATATAATATTTTTTCTTGAATCTTGATTTCCTTTTTTATTTTGGGTCTCTCTTTTAGATGTATTGGGTCTAGGTTGATTCTTTCTTCGGTCAGTATCCCATTTAGTTACACCTTTAAGGTGTTTCCTTTTGTATTTTTTTTGTTCTTCAATGAACTTTTCCTGAAGATGCTTTATTTTTTCTCATTGATTAGGAATGTATCCTCCTCTGGCATAATTGAGAATGCCTAGAAAAGATTGTAAATCTTTTAAGGTTTCAAAAGTATTTTTGAATTGGGATATTTTTGTTACTAAGTGATCTTATAGTTAATGTGCCCAGATTTATTCTTTTTCCAAGAAATTCTGTCCTCTCTGATAAGAACTATTTTCTTAGGAGAAAGAATAATTCCATGTAGTAAGAGTAATTTAGCTACTTGAACTAAATGCTCGTTACGTTCTCTTGTTTGAGAGAAGAAGAGTATCATCGATATAGACTACCACAAAAGGTTGGTGTCCAAAGATGTTCATCCATTTTTGGAATACTTGTAGAGCATTTTTAAGTTCAAAAGGCATAACATTTCATTCATAGTATCCTCCATTAGAACAATTAAATGCTGCTAGCTTCTTGTTATGGTCATCTTGGATTTTTTTATTAGCCAAAATCCTGACTTGGCATCAAATTTGCCACTGGTGTGATGTCGTACAAGTCTAAATTATACTTCTACAAGACATGGATATGCACAATTAATATTTGATCTCAAGACAAGGTTATTGTTGGTATATTAGAATATTCTTGTTATATTTGTTGGTATATTAGAATATTCTTGTTATATTTGTTGGGATATTAGAATATTCTACAGGGGGTTTTAATAGGGTATTAATGTAAGATGAAGGGTTGTAAGACTATAAATAGCCAATAGATTATCAATAAAAAAATATAACAATTACTCCAAAATATTCTACATAGTATCAGATCCCAAACCCTAGCCACCACCTCCCAAACCCTAGCCGCCACCGCCGCCACACCGTCCGCCACCACCGCTGCCTCGCCGCCACCACCACTGCCGCGCAGCCTGCCACCACTGCTGCAGCAATGCTCGCCCGCCACCACCGTCGCCGCTCGTCTTCCACCACCACAGCGAAGCCGCGACTCCAGCAGAGCCTTCTACCGCGGTTCCTAGCGTCTACCGTGGGTCATTCCAGACGTTGACAACGAAGGCCTAGATCTGATGGGGGAGAGACATGATCGACTCTAGGAGGGGACGAAGAGGGCGAACGTGAACCATGGGACGGGTGTGAGGTGATCGGAGAAGAGGAGGATCGATGGAGGAGATCATCAAGCAGTTGGACTCTACGGAGGTCGCAACGTTGATGAAGCTGATGAAACTGTCGCCTGGTGAGAGCGCGATATGAACATTGGCGAAGTTGGAGCTTCCATCCATTAATCTGAAGCTTAATGGATCGGCCACCTACTTGAGTTGGTCACGACGGGTGAGGAGAACCCTCGCAGGGAAGAACCTGGAGGGTTTCTTGTCAGGAGAGAAGACAGAGTCGGATGAGGGCTTCAGTAGGACGCGACAAGTAGAAGTTCACTCATATGGTGGTATACATTTGGCTCCTCAATTCTTTAGTCCAGTCGAGCGCCGCCACAGTGGATGGCCTTGAGATGGTGAAAGACGTGTGGGGGAAGTGGAGGAGAACCTACGATGGTATGGAGAATAACTTGAGGGTTTTCCAGATCAAGGGGGAGATCGACAACACCATACAGGGAGAAGACGGTACAGGAGTATGCCACGGAGTTGGAGCATCTTTGGTTGGATTATGACCACTTCTCAAATCGGAAGAGCTGCGAGGACCCGAAGTGTAAGGAGAGACAGGTATATCTGCAGGAGAGGACGATGAAGTTTCTTAAGGGGCTGGCCACAGTATTTTCTCAAAGGACAACACTACTTCTAGCCCAACCAAAGATTCCTACACTTGAGGAGGCTATCTCGGCCATGATCCAGGAGGAGACTCGTATCAAGCTATAGGCAGGGGCATGTGGTCCCCCTGAAGTGAAGACAACACTGGCGGTTGTCAATTCAGGCGGCACATGACCTAAGGGAGACCCCCGGCAATGTTATAACTGTGGGAAGGTGGGCCATCTGAAGTATGCTTGCACCAAACTACCTAAGGAGGGAGATTCAGATGGCGGACGTGGACAGTTTGGAGGATGTGGCCGTGGTCGTGGGGGTCGACGGGGTAGTCGAGGAGGTTATCGGGCGAACCTGCTGGTAGTAGAAGGCGAGGAGGGAGCTAATGGTGCTTATACTGAGGAGGACAAGGCACTATTGGGCTTGCTGGAAGTACTCAGGAGAAAGCAAAGAGCGTCAAGCGATGGAGACAGGAGGAGTGGGACTGAGGAGGCATCCACCTAGGTCTTCGCCATAGACAATGCTGCCATGTATGCCCATCCATCGGAAGGTACTGATGACTCACTCGCCCTTGCATCTATGTTTTTCCTTAGATCGTCGGACTGGATTGTCAATTCAGGTGCGTTTTGACACGTGACAGGGAATGCTAGTGAGTTCTCTTCTTACACTCACCTAGCATCTGCAGACAACATTCAAACAGCCGATGGTATTTTTCAGCCAGTGGTCGGTAAGAGTACTGTTAATTGTACAGTTTCAGTAAGATTATCCAATGTTTTATATGCTTTCTCTTTTCTAGTCAGTCTTTTATCCATTAGTTCTATAATCCTCTAACTAAAATGCATTGTCTCTTTTGATATTCCTAAGGTGATCTTCCAGGAGAAGGAGACGGGACGAAGACTTGGAACTGGCACTTGGCATGATGGACTTTGGTACCTGGATCGGGAAGGACTGGATTCGGCATTGGTGTCTGTGGCAGAAAGGACAGGAATGAGAGGACCAAAGATGAGTGTCGATGATACACTGATACTCCATCACAGGCGGTTGGGGGCACTCCTCTTTTGGTATTTTGAGTAGGTTGTATCCATCTATTTATGAGAAGACAAATAAGGAGAAACTAGTATGTAATGCATGTAATTTAGGCAAACTTACTAGGACCTCATATGTTGGTGCGGGCCATAGGAGCTCTTCGGTTTTTGATATTATACATTCTGATGTCTGGGGGTCGTGCGCCACAACTACTATGAATGGTTATAAGTGTTTTGTCTCTTTTATTGATTGTTCCTCTTGTGTCACCTGGCTATATTTAATGAAGAATAAGAGTGAGGTCTTTGCCTATTTTTGGGACTTTCATAAACATGTCCAGACTCAGTACAGATCAGTGGTGAAGGTACTAAGGTCTGACAATAGAACATAGTATACCAACAAAGTACTTGAGGTATACTTGTCAGCCCAAGGGATATAGCATCAGACCACCTGTGCATACACACCAGCACAGAATAGAGTAGCAGAAAGGAAGAACAGACACCATCTGGAGGTGGCAATGAGCATAATGATCGCCATGAATGTCCCATAGAGTCTGTGGGGGCATACAATGTTGACAACAACTCACCTAATACTGAAAGTATAAGGCGAGGGGGAGATTGGTGAGAGTGTGGTGACCGATTTAGGAGTATAGCATGAAGGAACATTTGAGGAGGAGCAGAAGAGTGAAGAGGAACAGGGGGAGGTGATGAGAGGTGGTAGGACCATGGCTCAGGGGGAGTTACTTACCTACAACAGGAAAGGGAAGCAAACTGCAGGACCAGTACCTATAGTGCCAGTGCCAAGTCCCTTGCCTGTGTTCGTCTCAACTCCCGAGACACCACCACCACCAGATTCTCCTTCAGGTGATATCATTCTTCCTACCCCTCCCACACCATTATCAGTACGGAGGATCACTCGCAGCAATGCGAGAAATCCTCCTGATAGATATGGCTGGAACCTTGCTCAGTTTGTTTCATATGATAACATCTCTTCTTCTTATGGAGTATTCATTGCATCTTTGGATAGTATTACTGTACCTAACAATTAGCAAGTTGCCAAGAACGATCCAAAGTAGAAAGCGATGATGCACGAGGAGTTAGGCGCTCTTGAGAAGAACCACACTTGGGAACTGATAAAACTGTTAGAGGGGAAGAGGGCAGTCGGATGTAAATGGATCTTTACTATGAAGCAGAACCTAGATGTAAAAGTAGAGCACTACAAGGCTCGACTGGTGGCAAAAGGATACAGTCAGACGTACGGTATTGACTATAATGAGACCTTTGCACCAGTTGCAAAGATGATCACCGTCAAGACCCTGATTTCTTTGGCAGCGAATGGTGAATGGAAGCTACACCAACTGGATGTGAAGAATGTGTTTCTTCATGGAGATCTAGTGGAGGAAGTATACATGGAGATACCATCAGGATTCTGTACCGATAAGACAGTGGGCAAGGTCTGCAGGTTGAAGAAGTCCCTCTATGGACTGAAGCAGTCTCCTCGAGCGTGGTTTGACAGATTTAGGAGGGCGATGATAGGGATGGGATATCAGCAGATGAATGTCGATTATACTGTATTCTTCTATCGGAGTGGAGGCCACATCACCATGCTTGCGGTGTATGTGGACGATATGATTATCACAGAAGATGATGAGTAGGAGATTGTCCGACTCAAGGGGAAGCTTGGCAAGGAGTTCGAGGTGAAGGACCTTGGCCTTCTTCGGTACTTCCTTGGGATTGAGATTGCTCGAGAAGCAGAGGAAATTATTCTTTCTAAGAGGATGAATGCGCTGGACCTTCTCACAGAGACAGGGATGTTGGAATGCAGACCTGCAGCGACGCCGATCAACCAGGGGTTCAAGCTGTGTGATGAGGCTGGAGAACCAGTTGACCGAGACAGATACCAGAGACTAGTGGACAAGTTGATCTATTTGAGCTACATACGTCCTGATATCTGCTTTGCAGTGAGTGTGGTGAGCCGCTACATTCATGACCCAATGATGGGTCATATGGACGCAGTACCAGATTCTGAGATACTTGAAGGGTGCCCCCGGAAAGGGGTTGATATTCAGGAAGAATGATCACTTGAGCATCGAGGGCTACTGTGACTCTGACTGGGCTAGCTGTATTAATGACAGGAGGTCTACCTCGAACTATTGCATATTTGTAGGAGGCAACTTGGTCTCTTGGAGGGGTAAGAAGCAGTCGATGGTGGCCAGATAAAAAATTGAAGCAGAGTACAGAGCTATGGCCTTGGGAGTTGCAGAGCTGTTATGGCTGAAGAGTATGCTGGTGGAGCTGAAACTGGATCAATGAGCCAAGATGAAGCTGTGGTGTGACAACCAGCCAGCCATCAGTATCGTCAACAATCCAGTGCAGTATGGCATGACCAAACACATCAAGATCGATAGGTTCTTCATTAAGGAGAAGTTGGACCGTGGACTACTGGAGCTAGGTCATGTTCTAACCAAGGAGCAGGTAGCAGACAGTATGACCAAGGGACTTAGCTCTGCAGATATGATTAGAGGATATGACAAGATGGTCTTAGTGAATATCTTTCGCACATCTTGAGGAGGAGTGTTGGTATATTAGAATATTCTTGGTATATTTGTTGGTATATTAGAATATTCTTGGTATATTTGTTGGGATATTAGAATATTCTACAAGGGATTTTAATGGGGTATTAATATAAGATGGATGGTTATAAGGATATAAATAACCAATAGATTATCAATAAAAAATATAACATTTACTCCAAAATATTCTACAGTTATCACAGCGAAAATATATAATTGAAGTCACAACAAGACATGAAAATAATATCTTTATTGATAATTTTAGCTGAATGCAAAGCTCCCAATGGCCAACTGAAATATACCAATTTGGCTTACAATTCACGGGTATATTTTTTTCTACAAACATCATATCCTTAATAAACAAAAGAATACATCTTCCAAGAGGAAGCTCGAGTTCGCCAAACGATTGCTTCGACTCCTCAGAAACTGTCTGAGCGACTCCACCTATGAAGGAGGGGGTCAACACATTGGGAATGTACTGAGAGGTATCAACCTAACTCACTTAAACCAATACAATATTCATATAAAGCATACAATTTTATAATTGTGATATTTCTACTTGGGACTGTTTATTAACAGTTCATAACCAACAATGTATGATACAATATAAAACTTATCACTTGCACAATGATATGTTACCATATTCAACTTATCCATCCCTGTAAAACAAGAATTATATATCATAATATAAGCATCACAAGACCATCCCTGTATATTTGTTATTTATATGCAACCTAACTACATGACAGTCATTAGTGTTACACCATTTGGACTATCTATGTTACAATGTCCCCAGTACAGGTAGCCAGCCTTACTAGTAGACTTTAATATCCCTGCCCTTCTTCTCTCACGAAGCAATGCACTCGTATTATTCTTTTCTCTCAAAGAAGTCACTTGTGCCTATTCTCTTGGCGGGGAGAATACATTTTTCTTATTTTCTCCTATGTCGATGTCACGATCAGCACCCGGTGTAGGGGCACGAGCACGTGGGTACGTCCAGTCTACCCCGCAACATCGGCGATAGAACGTTGTCTAGGTCAACAATACTATCTAAACATCTCACACCATATGTATAAGGTACCTGTCATGCTATCTCAACTCCAATTGAAGGACAATATGCTATATGATAATTGTTAATCAATACTCAATCACAATAACAACTAACGGAAGATAAAAGACACGATATAAAATAGAAGAAGAGAACAAGAGTTTCCATACATCACAAGACCAAGTCTCAAAATCTAATCTCAATACAGAATCTCAAATATAGTACATGCCATAAAGTCTAATAACTAGAGCAATACAATACCACAAAGAATAATCTAAAATTCTCCAAATGATGGTACTACTCAACATGTTATACAGCCTCACCATCATGTGGCCCGTAATAGGTGGGACATATCACCTCTAGCCAATCATCTGAAAAATATATCCAGTCAGGAAGGAACGAGTACAACCCTAACAGCAGTTCTAATACATGGTAGAAACTATAATACTGTAAATTGCAATAAACTACATGATGAGATAAATATACAATATCATAACAGAATAAGCAATAAAAAATAAATAGGCAGATACAATAGACAATGAACAATAATGTGAGAAAAATAAATAGACAGATACAATGTAGTAATAGACAATAATGTGAAACAATACTAGAAAGACCGAACTAGACTGACTGTGTCTTTGAAGTATTGCTTTCAATATGTGATCAATCATCCACGATACTATACGATGTCTACAATAGTACGGCTCAGTCATACTGGTAAGGTATGATCAACTATCAAACAATGTCTGCGATGGTACGACTCAATCATATAAGTGATTAGCTATCATACAATGTCTATGATATCTACAACATCTAAAAATGGTTGATCACATATCTACTTAGCACTCCTCTGCCCCGACTAGTACGATGGATACAAGTCACGACACGATAATCACGATGCAAAGTCTATAATACGAGCACGATGATCACGGTCTATATAATCAATAAGATATACAAGGTAATCACGATAGAGTAACATCTCATGACGGGGATCTACTATATACCAGTCTGTGTAACCATCGTGTTAGAAATCAAATAAAATATCACTAAATATATGCATTATAATAACTATCAAGTAAGAAAACTGTCAGAGAATGTATTCGCCTGTGGTCCAGAGTAATGAATTTCAAACTGTGTCCGTATCGGTGCCTTACAGACCTATATATGAAATTCTATGTCATTTGATATAATAAAGTAATAAACATGTTTAACAGAGCTAAAAATATGATTTTCTAAGTCAAGATACAGTCGACACGATCCCGATGCCCCGAACACTGTTCGAGGAATCAAACCATGTACACAAGTTGTTCATGACAAAGAAAATGAGTATGCTCTATCTATAAAAATTAATAATATACATGGTAATATAAATCTAAAAGTAAATGAATGCAATGTGATCTCCATAACAATTTTCATTTCTCGAGCCCTATGCTCATAACTACTCTCCGCAGTTCGGGGTTGTTTCTGTTACAAAAAAAGTACATGAACTTTATTGCTTATTACAAAACAAGTACAAAGAATTCTCTACTAAAACTCTAAGTACAAAGAAAAGATTCTGGAAAAGTGTGTCGATGGAGATCAAGTCGCGAATGACTTCTTTACTCCGTTAACTATCCTATGGCAAAGATTGAATTTTTTTCTAACTCTCAGGTCACTGGCAAGAGGGGCAACAAGTATGCTCAAAAGTACTTAGCTTTCGATGGTTTGGGAAGTACACGTCCGAGCTATTTATAGCCATTCACACAGTAACGGCTATATGCGCATGAATATGAAAAGTCACTGCCTTCAGCCTTTGTACATAAGATTTTGCCTGCCACATAGCATCCTGCAATAAATGCAGTGCATAAAATGAATCTGAACGTGTGCACATAACCCGATCAACTTGACACGTGGTATGCGTTACAACGATTCAAAATCCATATTTAATATTGTCCACTGTTATTTGTAACATATGCGTCATTAATGCATTTAATGCGCATAGCCTCTTCGTCTTCGTAACTGTCACTGTCAGTTGTATAATAAAGAGGAAGAGTTGTTGTAGCATGACATGGTTTGTCGCATAGGGGCTTGCCGCATGAGTCGATGCCGCATGAACGAATTTATCGTATGTACACGTGGCAATATAAAGCTGTACATAGATAAACCATAATGATGATGGTGACGTAACCGTCGTCTGCACACTCTACGAGACAGCTCGTCTTTTAATGTAATATCAAACCAACTTATGTGACTAGGATGTATGCGCCTAGAACTTTGCCGCATAGGTAAATCTGTTTTCCTTGTTGTATGCTACCAAAGTGCACTGCCTCTGCCGCATAGACTTCATGCTGCATAAGAATCACTGTCTTTTGCACCTATCTTCCATAGTTCACTCTCTGCCATATAGTGCATAGCGCTTAGCGCATGGGCTTCCAAAGTTTTACTGTCTTTGGTCTTCATGGCGCATGGGTATTAGTGCATGGCCTTAAATTTTTTTTATACTTCTACAAGATCTCCTTCAAAGTTTTCGAAACTTGAATAAGTTTGAAATACTTTGAAAGAAGCATGGGTAGGATTTTCAGCTTAGCGCATAGCACGTTGGTCGCATACTGCTGATTAAGTTATGTGTCGCATAAAATGCAGACACATAGGTTACTGTTGCCAGACTGTCAAATCCTCCTTGATCTTCGTGCAGTCAATGAACCCACCTGGATTTTCTGCATAAAAGTACGAAATTTGAGGTGTATCTTTAGTGCATAATCAATACACAATCTCGAGAATCAAGGCACCATTTATGTGCATATTTAATGTGTGCACAAGAATCAAGACTGTTACTGATGTTGTGCCTATAAATAGCGGGATGGGGGGAGAGCTTTTTCCACAACTGATCTCTTTCAATGACCCTCAAAACTTCTCTTTTCGAGAGGTCCGGTCAGAGCAAAGCTGCTGAGCATAATCGTTGCTCCTTTGCCACCACCGACCAAGTATCCTTGCATGCCTCCTTCTCTTGAAGGTGAAGAGATGTTCCAAGCTTCTTTCTTCTGTCACTGAGAAGCAGATAGTGAACTTCGCCGACACGAATGCACAATCTCGCGCATGGATGAGAAATCATCATGAACATGCGCATACAAAAATACCATACTGATGCGCATGTCATTGCTGAAGAGCTTTGTCATGCAATTGTGCTAATAACAAACACTTTTCTTCACGCGCATAGATGTAGTTGTCTCGGGACACTCATCATGAATATGTGCTAGAAAAGTATGCACTTCTACCATGCATACGGATATAGCAGTTTACTATGCACATATCTCAAACCTTTGCCTCTGTATATGAGCTGATTCACGCATATGTAAGGGCAATTTATTCTGAGGCTGAGGATTTTTTCGACGCTGTGCGCATGACTCTGTTTCCTTATGCGCTTAGCTCTTATGCGCATGTTACATACAATAATCTTTGCTAGATATTGACTTGTATGTTTTTTTTATGTAGAGATCAACTTGATTCACTTCGGCTATGATGGAGCGCGGAAGGATATCATAAACCACCTTGTTCGTCCTGAACAAGCATATTACATGTAGACCATGCATGGTTGTCTTCAGACCCAGCTCGTTGGGTGTATCTACGAAACATGACCGCGATGTTGATTACAGGAGTTGGATCGAATTCCAATCAAAACTCTGTCGGCTGCAAGTGATCATATAAGTGATCATTGCTCAATAATCCATCTAGTCCGACCTAATTATGCAAGTCTTCTCATCGCTCAAATTCAAAAAATTTCCATATAGATCGAATAGGACCAACCTATTAAAGTTAACAAACCAACATAATGCCTTCGCACAGGACGGTGCATTACATAATATACCACTAAGAAAAAATTCGTTCTCGAAACTTAAAAGAATAAACTCATTCCACTTCATCAATAGAAAATATAGAAATTTCTCCCTCATATAAGGGAACAAAGTAATCTGCAGGTCCTTTATGTTTTTCTTTGATTAAGGAGTAGAATACTTCTAAAGTTATCCATTCCATATAATTCTATGTTGCCATCAAAATGGTCGTAGATGTAAGTATGCTTATTAAGCAATTTGGTTTGAAATGATTTTGAAACTTTTGCTATGTAAGCATCTTTGGCATGAAGAGGGGGATAGATAATTTAAGTCACTCTATGTCCTCACCATTTATATTAAATCTCTCTCCTTGGAGATCCTCTATATTTAATTCATAGTCCTCAAACTTTTTTTCTCATGTTTATCGTCAGGTCGCCTCCAGAAGAGCTGGATTCACTTTTTGAAATTAATTCATAGTAGGAACTATCAGGGGCGTAGCTAAATTTTTTATCTAGGGAACGCGATGTGTTGAGTATGAGTTATTTAGTCCCACATCGAGTAGAGAATAAGAAGCAGACTAGTCCTCTTATATATATATATATATATATATATATATATATATATATATAATCCCCCATTCAATAATATTATCCCATTATTCCTATTCTACATGGTATCAGAACCAAAACTCTAAAACTCCCTCATCTCTCTCTCTCTCTCTCTCTCTCTCTCTCTCTCCACTTAAAAAAAAAATTCTAAACCTAACCCTAGCCCCCCCCCCCCCCCGGACTCCCTTTCTCCACACTGCTACAGTCACCCCGCCTCCCTTGCCTCCGCCCCGACGCCGTCCGTCTCCGCCCGCCTGCTACCCCCTCCACCAACGCCACCACCACCACACTAGACACCTCCGCCCCCCTTGTCGCCCCCCCCCCCCCCGACTTCCTCCCCCCCTTGTCGACCCTCCGACCTTACGTCAGACCCTACCTCCCCTTGTCGACCCTCCCGAGCTTTCCTATGTCTACAAACCCTAACCCTAGCTTCAGAGTTGCAGCTGCCACCTACAACCCTAACATCAAACCCTAAAAAGGTCAAATATGCAAAAACAGAAGGGAAAAAAAAAGTCGGTTCCAAAAAAAGAGAGGATAAAAAACGTCGAAGTTGAGATCTTCAGAGGGTAAACTATGATATTTTGTGTGAACCTCTGAACCTCGACAACGACATCAGAAGTTAACAGAGAGCAAACTTGATTGTTTACGTGAATCTCTATTTCTGGTCCCGTATCAATATCAGGATCTAACAGAGAGCGACCTAGGTCTGCGTGAATCTGGACACTCGCAAGGAAACGAGCGTAAACAATACAAAAGTTGCATGGAAAACGAGCGCAAACAACGCCATCTCGAGCTCGATGCGTACGTGCGAAGTTCACTATCAAAGCACCACTTTGCATCCTTCGTCCGAGCCCGAGTCCGAGTCGCTAAGCCCCTTTGGGACTTGGTTCTTAAGAAAAATCTCAAAGAATGAGTGAAAAAAATAAAGATTGTTTCCATAGTGTCTTAATCCTTGCCCTATAGGAAAACACTCCACCAACCGGATGGGCTATCATACCAGATGTGCACAAGTCAATACAAAGAGAAACATTATATTAAAAATACACACTTGGGGTTCTAGGCAATGTGAAACTAAAATTCTTAAGAGTGTTGGCTCACAAACCCCAACAACACGTTCATATATTGTTCTTTCTATTCCCTATATGAATTAAATTCATTATTGTTGAGCCAAGTTCCCAATAAATTTCATAATAACTTGAGAACTAGTCAATATCCATTAATATAAAGCCTTTATTAGGTACCATAACCAGAAGCCTAACAAACCCAGTATTTAAATCAATTCCTATTGGACTCAAACTCGATTGGGACCAAACATGTCTGAACAGATCTTCCATCAGGGCTTGATGTTATGCTATTGCACATGTTACTATTGGAATACACTGGTAAAGTACTCTAGTTATAAATAAACTTGAGAACTAGTCCATATCCATTAATTGAAGCCTTTATTAGGTACCTTTACTATGATTTTGTATTATGGATGAAAGCATGAGTATATAACCCATCATAGAATTAGCACAAAGTCTGCTTCCCAAACACATTATTAGATGTTCTTTCTGATGGGGAAAAGTGCAATCTTTTTTGTTTAATTCAAATGGATCAACTTGCTGACTAACATAGACCATTAGTTTGGATAAATATATATGACTGATATTGCAACTGATTCTATAGAATAACAGATTATTGTGTGTTTTCCTCTAAAACAAAAACTTCATGCTTTGTACTTGAATAAACAGTTTATAGTCAGGTATATCGGCCTACTAATTTTAAAACCCATAGATTTCGAAGTTTCGCTCCACATTTCTATTTTAGCATCCAACTCTTCTCTATACTCATCGACAAACACAATATCGTCTTCAAACATTATACACCATCATATACTATAAAACCTTCTCAAAGATATGCCTGGCAATGTCATCCATATCTACTGCAAAAAGTTAATGACTTACTGTTGATCCTTGATGTACACAAGGGGTTAGCATCAAGTTGACAGTCGGTCGTGGAAAACTTTGTCTATTCATTGTGGAGCTTTTTTATGCTCTATAGCTTACCCCATTCATGGGAGAAGTTTTTGGATTATATATGTGTGTATTCATGTCCATACTTGTGCCATATCGCAACTTTGAAGCTCTTTTGGGTACCTTTTTTGGCACTACTAATCTTCTATGGAGTTGGCTTTTATACTGACCAGGCCCGATGTGAACTGCTGACTTCTACTGTAGCTTAGATTTCAGTTTAATTGGTTGGCTATGATTGGGAATCTACACTCATTTTCATGGTAATGACACCCTTTCCCCTGAGAATTTTCCCTTTTCCCTTTCTGTTTCTCCCCCAAATTTAGCTGTGGGGTCTGTCATCCAGGTTGGATTCCTTATCATATAATTGGTGGTGGTGGTGGGGGGAGGGGGGAGGGGGGGGGGGGGGGGGGGGGGGGGTGGTAAGCGATTGGGGGACAAGAATCACTATAGTCGGACCAATCATGCAATGTATCCCACTAATTATTGCTCCTTTTAGCATAGGTGCGAATGGGACCAAACATTAGAAAGAAAGCCATGCTGTGAACCATGGGAGGAAAGGTACTGGAAATCGTTTTCTTCATCCAACTCTGCTATGGCCAAGGAATAAAGGAAGCATCTACTATGCCTATCCTTTTATCTACCATTTTCTTATTTTTCTCCTTTCATTTTCATGAACCCTTACACTTGAGCCTTATAGAAAGGATGGCAGTTTAAACGGGCCAAAATTTAGTTGGTTTTTTCCTCTCCTTTTTAATGCCTTTTGGGTTTTCTGATGATTGGCTGAGGTACTTATTCCCTGCCCAGGTTATGAAGAGGCGTGTTTGCAATTCTCTTGGGGAATGAAATGCCCATTATGCACGTGGAAAGAAGCTACAATGGAACATGGTGCCCAGATAACTGAGTTGCTACTTGGGCTATCGGAAGTTGTGCTCAGGATCCATCTTATCCTAAGTAGGAGGACAACTTGGATGTACCGACATTAAATCAAAGGATACTTAACATTACTATGCAGCCTAAGTGTGTTTCTACATAATGTACTTTATGCTGGTGGGGCATACCATTAGCACCAACCTGATTGATGGCCATTTTCTGATACCTGCTTGCAGTGCCTTGACCTGAATGACAGAAGTTGATTAGGTTTTAACAAATGGATAGACTCTGCCTCTGTTGATGAGAAGGAATAGTCATCACTTGGAATATCTTCTATTATTGGAAGGAATCCCCAAGAGTTTTTTCGAGTCACACAATCATTTGATTGGTAATGCTTTTGAACCTTGGATGCTGAGTATTTGAGATCTGACTGATACCACAAATGTAATGAAAATGGTGTTCATGTCTCAGGAATGTTGCCAGATCTTGTAGGTGACTGTGGAACAGAACCGAGATCTTTCGAAGTGTGAACGAAGAGTTGCTAGTTCATTGTAAGAGACAGTAGTGGTCACTTAAACTAACATCTCCCGTTCGTAATTGATTTGAAGGTGAATTAGATAGAAAAGTTGTGAAACATGATCAGATTATGTGTTGTCACGTTTCTTGAGTGTTGTAATGGTAGGGAATTTTATCATTAGAGTGTGCAAAATGATTCTTAGGATTAGACTGCCTTTATTACTTGGTAAATCAGGGAAACCATATCTTTAACGGTCAATGTTAACATGCTAAGGGGAATAATTCTCTTGAGTTATTTGATTTGTGTTCGTGAAATGTAGCTGAGAGACTGGGGAATTAACATTAGATTTTGACAAACCTTATGATAATTATTAGTAAGATATTGTACTGTCTATCAACAATTAACTTCAACATGAGATGAATTATTTGGAGAAAATTCCACCTCTGTTCTGCTAATCTTTGCTGAATGAATACTAGACATGGTTTGGCCCATAAAGTGGACTCTCTCTCCTTGTATTCCTAATTCATGTTACCTAATGAATTCTGATATATTGTTTTATTCATGAGATGTAACTCAAAAATCCTTGCATAATTAATTACTAGTTAAGAAGAATCTGCTTACAAGAAATGAATTGAAGATTATCTGGCTGGATTTCTTTATTGATGAGCGTTTCTTGCCATGACCTTTATGCTTGTCCCTCTATTGTCGATATCAACAAAATCGAAAGTACGGAGCTGTATATATAAATTTTCCATAAAGGGCGAACTAAGGAGAATTAGCAGGCAATCAACATTTGTTGAATCCTGTTCCCTTGGAGCATGTTTGGTAAACAGAAACTGGTCATGGATTTGAAGATTACATGGATTTGGAGGCAGTGAAGTTTGGAGATGGAGAGGAGAAGGGGAAGTAGGAGAAGAGAGAATATGAGAAAGGAGGTTGCAAGGGCCTTAAACCCTAGGTTGCATCTCATGTCTATTTATATTGATATGCAATACACCCACAATTACAATTATACCCTCATATGATAAATAACAAAATAAAATAACTCTAACACCCTCCCTCAAGCAGGAGCATATAGATCAGACATGCCCAGCTTGCTACATAAATCAGAAAATTGACCACGAGCAAGTGGTTTGGTGAGGATATCACCTAATTGATCCTCTGACCGAACATAAGGAGTGACAATCTGTTTCTTCAGCAACAAATCACGAACAAAATGACAATCCACCTCGATATGCTTCGTGCGCTCATGAAACACTGGATTACTTGCGATAAACATTGCCGACTGATTATCACAATACATCTCCATCTTTTTCATGCCCCGAACCAATCATCTTCTTCGTCCTGAGGTCCTGAAAAACACACGAATTGGGAGAAAATGTCACAGAACATTGAAGAGATTTGGTTAACTGGCTCACAGATAACAAATTAAATAAAAAATTAGGCACATATAATGAATCAAATAATGATAGTGATTGAGTAGGGTGAATGACACCTTTCCCAAGCACAGGACGAGTAGACCCATCAGCCAAGATAATATTATGTTTCATGGAACTACGATTATGAAAGATAGATGTTATACCAGACATGTGAGAGCTTGCTCCTGAGTCGATGACCCAAGAGGTGGATGGTGACTGGGTTGCCACAAAAGCAGGATTACCTATATGTGCCATGGTTGCAGTAGGTTGGGAGGTGGTACTAGCAAGCGCGTTCAACTTCTGGAGGATCTGTTGAAATGGAGATGAGGTATCGGACGTTGAAGTCTGATTGAAACCCAAAGTATCATCTCTGGGAGCAGAAGTGGTGACCTGGACTGCATATTTTCAGAATGCACTTGATGTGCATATTCTGGTTTGCCCCACTTGTCCCAATAATAGTCTTCTACATGACCGGGCATTCCACAATAGTTATACTTCCGTGGTTGACCACGGCCACCACCACCACTACGGCCACCACCACGACCATTGTCTCTACCACCACGGTCTCCTCCTCGACCAAAACTACGACCACCATCTCTACCGCCACGTCCACTACCACGTCCACCACCACGACCAACAACACTAGAAACTAGAGCAGAAGAGTCAGTACTCGGCACCACAGAACTTTGTCCCAGAAAGGAACGATTGAGACGGAAGAAAATATCTGCCACCGTAGGTAACTGCTCTCCAGCAAGGATTTGAGCTTTATAAGGTTCGAGCACAGGATCCAAGCCGGCTAGGATAAGTGAAACATGAAACTCTTCCTTCTGTCTGCGAGCTTCCTTCAAATCAGTAGTAACATGATGATATTGAAGCAGTTCCTCCCACAAAGCCTTCTTTGAAGCCAGATATTCATTCACAGGCTTTCCATTTTGCTTTGTATTGAACAATAACTCGTACAACTCATAGATACGGGCAACGTTTCGCTTCTGCGAATATGATTCTTCCAGAGATGTCCAAATCTGTTTGCTTGATTCACACCACTGAACATTAGCAGCGATATGTGGTTCCATACTATGCCACAACCACGACATAACGTATGCATCTGCACTCATCCTATCTTCATACTCAGCGGAAGTTTCAGGCAGGGGTTCTTCCGTCAAAAACTTCAATTTCTTCTTCGCCCTTAACACTACTTTGATAGACTTGGACCAGGCAAGGTAGTTCGCACCATTGAGTTTCACTGCTGTAATCGACTTTTCCAATTCATCATTATGAATAACAGTAAAAGGAGAACCACCTCCGCTACCATCACCACTATTAATCTCGCTAGAAGATTCGGTCCCTACCATACTTGCAGATGCAACAGAAAGACGAGATCTTTGAAACCCTAGATCTCACAACGAACCTCAACCGACGACGAATAACCAACGAAGATCTGTAGAAATCCTAGATCTCATAAATGAACCACGAACGACCACGAACAACGAACAACGAACAATGAACGGCGAATCATGAAAAGTAGACAAAAAAATAGTTCGATCGGCCCTGTCGTGGATGGGATGTACAGTACTTACAAATATATGCTCTGATACCAAGTGACGTTTGGAGATGGAGAGGAGAAGGGGAAGTAGGAGAAGAGAGAATATGAGAAAGGAGATTGCAAGGGCCTTAAACCCTAGGTTGCATCTCATGTCTATTTATATTGATATGCAATACACCCACAATTACTATTATACCCTCATATGATAAATAACAAAATAAAATAACTCTAACAGAGACAAATATATGGAATCCTATGTTTGTTTGGACCTTGGATTTGCTTTTGGAAAGTGGGTAATGATTACTTTCAAAATCCAAAACCAGAATTTGGAGACTATTCCACATCCTCCTCTCCAATCCGGATTTGGGAGGGAGAAAGTTGTATTTGATTTTCTTTTTAATAATTTTATTGTTCTATTAAATATTTAGTTAACAATAATCAACAACTAATTAACTAATAATTTAATTAATAATTAATTAATGTTTAGTTAATATTATATATAAAGTTTATATTCTTAATTAATATAAATAAGTTGTTAGGATATTTAAATACTATATATAAAATATTAATATAAAAATATATTTAACTAGATAATGAATTAGTATGTACTATTATATTATTATATAATTAAAATAGTTAATTAAAATGATTTATTAATATTTAAATTAATTAATTAATTTTTAAGTTGTTATAATTAACTAATAAAATAATTTTTTTCACATTAATCATAAATACTTAGTAATTATGATTATTAGTTAACCATACTATTTTGTTAATTAGATAATTATGTAATTAATATTTTATGATTATTAGTTAACGATGTATAATTATGATCATGAGTATATCGTAATATTAGGTAATTAATAGTTTTATAAAATTATAATATTTAATTAGTTAACCATAATATTAAACTGTTTATATTATTAGTTAACCATAATTTTTTTTCTTGTAAATACATCCTACTATCCAAACACATAATTTGGATATGTCCACTTTCCAACTTTACCAAATAGTTTTTGGTCAAAAATCTTGAAACTATAAATTCAAAATTTGGACCAAACTCCAAATACGGGTTTTCAAAATCCAAATCCAAATCCACTTTGTTGATATGGTATGTTGGGTGTCATATTTAAGTATATTATAAGCACATGGGAATATCCTGAGGACATATTTGGGATGCCAGAATATGTCACAGGATATTCTATTATGAGATTATTGTCATAATGATTGAGATCATTGTATTAATGACTGTAAGGCTATATAATGCCAATGAGACAATCAATAAAATCAACTAATATCAACATGGTATCAGAGCCAAGTTTCCACAAACCCTAGCCGTCACCAAGCTTCCACAAACCCACAGGAGAATTTTCTAGATCTCCTCCACCGAACTCTTCCACGCCCCCCCTTCTGTCCCTTCTCTTCTCCGCCCTTCGCAGGCCGCCCTTCGCTGTTGCTGCCCCGTCCCGCTACTGCTGCGGCTACTACTGCTGCTGCGGCTGCTGCGACTGCTGCTGCTGCTGCGACGGCGGCTGTGACATGCGTGCTGCCGCCTCCTCCGCACCAGCACGAGACATCGCCTAATAGGGATGCCTAGATCTGAAAAAAGGGGGAACATGTTCGGATCTAGGAGCGGACGACGAGGACGAGCCTGAGTCGTGGAGCGGACGTGACGTGATTGGATAGACGACGCATCGATGGAGGAGATCATCAAGAAGCTAGATTCTGCAGAGGTGGCGACGTTGATGAAGTTGTTGACGATGTCGGCTGGTGAGAATACGACACGAACGTCGCCGGAGTTGAAGCTTCCCTCCATCGATCTGAAATTAGATGGACCAGCCACCTATCTGAGTTGGTCACGCCGGGTGAGAAGAACCCTCGCAGGAAAAAACATGGAGGGGTTCCTGACGGGCGAGACGACAGAGCCGGACGAGGGCTCGACAGGACGCGATGAGTGAAAGTCCACTCATATGGTGATCTACATCTGGCTTCTCAACTCCTTAGTCCAGTCTATTGCTGCCACAGTAGACGGTATTGAGATGGTAAAAGATGTGTGGGAGAAGTTGAGAAGGACCTATGATGGTGTGGGGAACAACTTACGGGTCTTCCAGATAAAGGGGGAGATTGATGACACCGTACAGGGAGAGAAGACGGTGCAGGAGTATGCCACGGAGTTGGAGCATCTGTGGTTGGATTATGATCACTTCTCAGACCGGGCGAGCTGCGGGGACCCTAAGTGTAAGGAGAGACATGTGTGTCTGCAGGAGAGGACGATAAAGTTCCTCAAAGGGCTGACTGCAGCTTTCGCACAGAGGACGGCCCTACTTCTAGCCCAACCAAAGATCCCTAGCCTTGAGGAGGCTATCTCAGCCATGATCCAGGAGGAGACACGCATCAGGCTGCAAGCCGGGACAGGTGGTCCCCCCGAAGCAAAGTCAGCACTAGCGATCACCAGCTCAGGTAACACAGGATCTAAGGGAGAGCCCTGGCAGCATAACCGGCAGTGTTACAACTGTGGGGAGATGGGTCATCATCGGTATGCTTGTACCAAACCACCTAGGGAGGGAGATTTAGGTGGTGGACGAGGATCGTTCGGCGGACGAGGATATAATGGAGGACGTGGTCGTGGTCGAGGGGGTAGACGAGGCGGCAGAGGAGGTTATCGGGCGAACCTCATGATATCAGAAGGGAACGGAGAAACTGATGGCACCTTTACTGTGGAGGACCAGGCACTGGGAGACATAAGGAGTAGAACAGAGGAGGCGTCTACCTCATTCTTTGTTAGGGGCAACGCTGCCATGTATGCCCATCCATCAGAAGGTACTGACGAATCACTTGCCCTTGCATCTATCTCTTCCCTTAAATCATCAGACTGGATTATCGACTCGGGAGCATCTCGGCATGTGACGGGGAATGCTAGTGAGTTTTCTTCCTACACTCACCTAGCATCAGCAGACAGCATTCAGACAGCTGATGGCACTTTCCAGCCAGTGGTCGGTAAGGGTACTGTTAATTGTACAGATTCAATAAGATTATCCAATGTTTTACATGCTCCATCCTTTCCAGTCAGTCTCTTGTCCATTAGTTCTATAATCCTCCAACTTAAATGCATTGTTTCTTTTGATATTCCTAAGGTGACATTCCAGGAGAAAGGGACAAGATGAAGACTTGGGATTGGCACTTGGCATGAGGGACTGTGGTACCTAGATCGAGAAGAACTGGACTCAGCATTGGTATCTATAGCAGAGAAGGCTGGCATGGAAGGACTGCAGCAGAGAACTGAGGATACCTTAATACTCCATCATCGGAGGATGGGACATTCTTCCTTTGATACTCTAAGTAAGTTGTATCCAGAGATTTATGCAAAAACAAATAAAGAAAAATTAGTATATGATGCGTGCGAGTTAGGAAAACTTACTAGGAGCTCATATGTTGGCACGGGTCATAGGAGCACTTTTGCTTTTGAGGTAGTACATTCTGATGTCTGGGGTCCATGTGCTACTAACACTATGAATGGTTATAAGTACTTTGTCTCTTTCATTGAGTGTGCCTCTCATGTTACCTGGTTATATTTGATGAAAAATAAGAATGATGTACCTGCTTGTTTTCGGGATTTCCATAAGCATGTCCAGACTCAATATAAAGCAGTTGTGAAGGTACTGAGGTCTGACAATGGAACGGAGTATACCAACAGGACGCTTGCAGAATACTTGTCAGCATACGGAATACAGCATCAGACCACCTGTGCATACACACCAGCACAAAATAGAGTTGCAGAAAGAAAAAACAGACACCTTCTGGAGGTCGCAAGAAGTATGATGATCGACATGAATGTCCCACAGAGTCTGTGGAGGCATGCAGTGTTGATAGCAGCTCAACTCATCAACATGATGCCCTCGAAGGTCCTCGGATGGAAGTCCCCATGTGAGGTATTGCAAGGCAATAATAGTGGAATACTCCCACTGAAGGTGTTTGGGTGTGTGTGTTTTGTGAAGGACAACAGAACATCAGTTGGGAAACTTGACCCTAGAGCGGTCAAATGCATCTTCGTAGGCTATTCGGCGACCCAGAAGGGGTATGTGTGCTGGAGTCCAGTAGAGAAGAAGAAGTTTGTCAGTATGGATGTCCACTTTCGGGAGCATGAGCCATACTACCGCCAGGACGAAACTTCACACAACACGCCTAATACTACCAGTATTAGGCGAGAGGGGGAGATGGAGAACTTGGTGGTAACCGATTTAGAAGTTTGGCATGGAGGCACGGAGAAGGGACAAGAAGGTGAAGGTGTTAGGCCTACGGCTCAGGGAGAGTTACTTACCTACAGTAGGAGAGAGAAGCAAACTGCAGGACCAGTACCGACTGTGCCTGTGCCAAGTCCCTTGCCTGTGTTCGTCCCAACTCCTGAGGCACCGACACCAACCCCCCTTCAGGTGATACCCCCTCCTTCACAAGATATCATTCCTCCTACTTCTACTCCTCCCACACCACTATCTGTACGGAGGACCACTCGCAGCAATGCAGGAAATCCTCCAAACAGATATGGTTGGGATATTGCTCAGTTTGTTTCTTATGACCATATCTCTTCTTCTCATGGAGCATTTATAGCATCTTTGGATAGTATTACTGTACCTAACAATTGGCAGGTTGCCAAGAACAATCCAAAGTGGAAAGCGGCAATGCACGAGGAGTTGGGAGCTCTGGAGAAGAACCACACTTGGGAGCTTGTGAGACTGCCAGAGGGGAAGAGAGCAGTTGGATGCAAGTGGGTCTTTACCGTGAAGCAGAACCCAGATGGACAGGTTGAGCGCTACAAAGCTCGACTAGTAGCCAAAGGATACAGTCAGACGTACGGCATCGACTATGACGAGACCTTTGCACCAGTTACAAAAATGAGCACTGTCAGGACTCTGATTTCTCTGGCAGTGAATGGTGGATGGAAGCTACACCAACTGGATGTGAAGAATGTGTTTCTTCACAGAGATCTAGTGGAGGAGGTGTACATGGAGATACCACCAGGATTTGGCACCAATCAGACAGTGGGCAAGATTTGCAGGTTGAAGAAGTCCCTCTATGGACTGAAGCAGTCTCCTCGAGCGTGGTTTGACAGATTCAGAAGGGCGATGATAGGGATGGGATATCAGCAGATCAATGCTGATCATACTGTGTTCTTTCGTCGGAGTGGAGGCCACATCACCATGCTTGCGGTGTATGTGGACGATATGATTATCACAGGAGATGATGAGCAGGAGATCGCCCAACTCAAAGGAAAGCTTGGCAAGGAATTCGAGGTGAAGGATCTCGGCCTTCTTCGGTACTTCCTTGGGATTGAGATTGCTCGAGAAGCAGAGGGGACTATTCTCTCTCAAAGGAAGTATGCACTGGACCTTCTCACAGAAACTGGGATGTTGGGGTACAAACCTGCAGCGACACCAATAGATCAGAGGTTCAAGATTGATGCTGAGGCTGGAGAACCAGTTGATCGGGACAGATACCAGAGACTGGTTGGCAAGTTGATCTATTTGAGCCACACACGTCCTGATATCTGCTTTGCAGTAAGTGTGGTGAGCCGCTACATGCATGACCCACGGAAGGGTCATATGGATGCAGTGTACCAGATTCTGAGGTACTTGAAAGGTGCTCCCGGGAAGGGACTAATATTCAGGAAGAACAATCACGTGAGCATCGAGGGCTACTGTGATTCTGACTAGGCTAGTTGTGCTGATGACAGGAGGTCTACCTCGGAATATTGCATATTTGTAGGAGATAACTTGGTCTCCTGGAGGAGTAAGAAGCAGTCTGTGGTGGCCAGATCGACAGCTGAAGCAGAGTACAGAGCTATGGCCTTGGGAGTTGCAGAGCTGCTATGGTTGAAGAATATGCTGGTGGAGCTGAAGCTGGATCAAGGAGCCAAGATGAAGCTGTGGTGTGACAATCAGTCAGCTATTAGTATCGCCAACAATCCAGTACATCATGACAGGACCAAACACATTGAGATTGATAGATTCTTCATCAAAGAGAAGTTGGATAGTGGATTACTGGAGCTTGGCCATGTTCCAACCAGGGATCAAGTAGCAGATGGACTAACCAAGGGACTCGCCTCAGTGAGCATGATTAGAGGATGTGACAAGATGGGCTTAGTGAATATCTTTCACCCATCTTGAGGGGGAGTGTTGATATGGTATGTTGGGTGTCATATTTAAGTATAGTATAAGCACATGGGAATATCCTGAGGACATATTTGGGATGCCAGAATATGTCACGGGATATTCCATTATGAGATTATTGTCATAATGATTGAGATCATTGTATTAATGACTGTAAGGCTATATAATGCCAATGAGACAATCAATAAAATCAACTAATATCAACACACTTACTGTTCACCAAACGGGCCGTAAAGGTTAAAGGAGTTGGAATCTCTTGTTGTATTTGAGAGAAATTAAATAGGAATCAGTAGTAAGGCAAGAAAAAATGTTCTTTACGGGTTCTATCTTTACCATAAGGCCTCGTTTGGTTTGCGGAATCTTAGCATTGGGAAAGGAAGGTGATTCCTTTCCTATGTTTGGATGTCAAAGAAAAGTATGAGGAAAGAAAAATGATTCCCATAAGAAGTGAAAATAGGGGGGAAAGTGATTACCTCCACCCAACTAAGGAATCACTTTTCCATCATAGGGAAATCATTTTTCTTTCAAATTTTCTTGGCCTCTCCAAACACTGGAAAGAAAAATGAATAGGAATTATAATTTCCCAAAAGGAAGGAAAAGAACAAAGAATTGATTTCCTTTCCTTTCTGCGAACCAAACGAGGCCTAAAGGTTAAAGGAGTTGGAATCTCTTGGTGTATCTGAGAGAAAATTAAATAGGTATCAGCAGTAGAGGCAGAACAACTGTTCAGCTAAAGAATAATAAGCTGGATTAAACTTCCTTTTGTTTGTTGTTATATAGAAAGCAATTGAAACACGAATTGTAATGTCATATAAATATAGCTATTATACTTTCTCTTTACCCTTTCTTGGTTGCAACTTGTGTCATAGCTGGACTCTCGATGTCGGAACTAAGCAGCAGATCAAATCATCAAATCTTGGAGTGTTGCTGGTAAATAATTGTTGTTCGGAAGATGATAAATGTATTAATTGGAATTGCAATTCTAAGAAAATTTACTACCGCAAATTTGTCTGTTAGGAGCCAGTAAGATTAGGGCTGGTATCCTCCTCTTACTATTCTGCATCCAGAGTGAAATTTTATAGCAATATGATGATTGTTATACAGGCACAAAAACTTTAACATTTAATTGTCTATCTATAGTTCCACAAAATGGTTGAAAAGTGAGGTGGGATTTTTGATCTCTTATTGGAAGAAAAATAAAAGGTTTGTAGGATAGCAGTTTTCTGCATCATAATCCAAGTTAGTGAGCTTGTAAGACAGGTTTGTCACTATGATAATGTGTAGGCTTGGGATCAATTAAATGGTCTGAATCAACTCTGTTCGTCTTCAATTGCTGTATATGGGCCCAACAATGGAATCTCACCTCCACAAGTCACCTATTGGAGGAGATGTGGACTTGTAATCTGTATGGATGAAAACGTAGCTTAGCACAATTTGCGTCTCCTTAAATGGAATGGAATGGAAGGTTATGAGATTCTACAGGGTATGGGAATAAGTTATTGTCCCAAGCCAAACTAGATATCTTGTCCTCCCTGCTCTGCTGGCAAGAACATCGGCAACAACTAATTAAAAGCACAAGTTTCTTGTAATATGCACAGGAAATGAGAGAGATGTTTCTTGTTCATATATATTCCTATCTAAAATTGTTAACATCCCTTCTGCTCTCTACTATATATAGGACTCATGTTGGGGTTTGGATATCTCAAACTTTCACTTCTAGTTCTCTTGTGATATGGAATACTCTAACTTGCAACGCCAGGCTGCCTACTTGAAGAAGACCCTCTTTGATCAGGTTGGTATCCTTGAGTTCCCTGCGCCTACAAATGACAATCTGATATATAGTCTTCCATATTATACTTGCCTTCTGGGTAACATAACATTAATCTCTTCTTGATGGATGTCCATTTTGTGTGGCATCTGAAACTTGTACTGATACAAAGGTTGGTACAACAGCAGCAACAACAACAACAACAACAACAATGCCTTTTATCCCAAATTCTTGGAGTTGGCTGTTTGAGTCCTTTTCTTCCTTTCACCTCTGTTAAGGGATCATGCATGCCCTATGTAACACTAACAAAAACCATATCGTTCTTTAAAACCTCAATCCAATTTCGTTTAGTCCTACCTCTTGTCCTAGCGGCTTCTTTAACTACTATGTTATCTTATATCAAGGTTTGATCATGTACTAGTTCAGGTAATATTATTATCACAATTTTATACTCGTTTTTGTGCGATGAAGATATGCCGGTATTTTACGTGTATGCCATGGTTAATATCAAAATGGTAGTCAGTCTGTAGAGTTGGCAGGCGGTATGCATTTGCTTCTGTTTTGCCTTTAGAGAGGAGTTGGGATTATTTCCCTATAGAAGAAGAGAAGAAACTCCAGCATTTGAGTTTGAATAATCTCTGTATGAAAAGGGAAATAAATTAATGTAAGGAACTCCATTTTGGTTTGTATGGTTTTGTTATAGCATACAGTTCTTGTGAGGTACAAAGCGCATCTTGTAATAGATAGAGAGAGTGCGATATGTGTCTATCATAGGTTTTTGAGCTTTGATCTACACTATGCATAGACGTATACTATGCCGAATTAACTGGAAAAGAGACTCCCAATATCAGTATCAGTATCAGTCGGTATCGGATCGGGACATGCCAAACTGTATCGATATCGGCAAATAATGCAAACTATGGTATCATCATCATCATCCAAGCCTTCTCCCTTCAGAATAGGGTCGGCTATGAAGCATAAGACTCTATGTTGGTGCCAAATTTTTAACCAATGTAGCTATGAGCATGAAATGGTCATGCCATAAAATCTAGACTGCTAGTTAGCAGTTAAGCAAATCTACCTTTTGGATTGCAGTTTATGCTCATGCGACCAAAGAGCACCCTCTATATTCCTCTAGACTATAAAGAGTCTAGATGAAGAGGTAAGATGATACAATTTGCTATAGCTAATTGCATTCATATCTAAGACACATTACACCAAATAGTTGAGGAAAGAAAATCACATTTCATGGAACTCTATCTGTTTCTATTAAAATAAAACAACTATTAGGTGCTGAGGAAATGGACGTTTGTCTACTATCCTTAATCCTCTCACTGTATAGAATCAGCCTTTTGAATTATGGAGAATGCAAACTCACATCGAACTTCTATTGCTAATTATATGAACATCCAAGGATAGAGATACCATAGACAACTGTTTGCAATGCCATTTAATAATAATGTCAATTTTGATAATGATACACGTACTGTATAGAGGCAATTGGTTTGGAGAAGAAACTAAGGCTTTTTTCTGCAGGGTTACCTTGATGAGCAATTTTACCAGCTGGAAGAGTTGCAGGATGAGGTCAGCCCAAATTTTGTTGAAGAGGTTGTGACCTTATTCTTCAGGGACTCATCTAGATTGCTCAGCAATATTGAGCAGGCTCTGTAAGTAACCATACTTGTTATATTGGTTAGAAAGAAGGAATTATCTTCATAGTGGTGAATATTTACTTGGAACTAAAAGTTTTTTTACCATTCAGGGAGAAGTGTCCCCAAGATTTTGCCAAGCTGGATGCTTGCATGCATCAGTTTAAAGGGAGTACCTCAAGGTAAAACTTGACCTTACCCACTGCTTTAGATTTTCTATATGCCTAATTGAAAAGGTTGGCTATTTGTAAATAGTTTATAGATCTCGTTTGTAGATATAGTACTTGCATATGAATTCTTTTCTACCAATATTATGTTTGTATTGTTGCATTTTATAAAGATGTTATACTGGTAACAGAATACAGACTTTTGAGTAATTGCCAGTAAAATCTGAGAAATAAATTAACAATACAATCTTTGAAGGCTAAACAGAATGAGGTTATTCATTATTGTAATTTTTTTAAAAGTTTAGTTCCCTACACATGTAATTTCATGGTTTCATGTATTTCTATGGCTTGTGGGACATCAATAAGTTACTTATTTTCCATCTAGTAGGGAGACAGATAAGTAGGTAGGACCACCAGCCCATACACTTGTGAATGGCTGGGTTCCTAGTTATCAATGTTGTTAATCCTACTTGTACGTGATGGCATCCTAATTACCACACTTGATTCAACGAAGAAGAAAGTATTCAGTGTATTCACAACTATGAATGATGAACTTGATTACCATTTAAGAGAAAAGATTAATAACTTAAATTGCTTCAAATATGGTGATGAGGTGGACCAACAGCCATTATTAGGCTGACAAGGTTCTTTCTCAGAAATAAAAAGCAAAAAGGGCTTTTGAATGCGCATTTCATGATCCACCTGCACCAGATAAACTTGTTTGGTCTGTCACTTGTCAAACACCAAAACAATTGATTGGTTTTTTATGGAATCATTTGTGGACCATTGATTCATATAACATTCACTCACAACATTCATGTAACAACTAGGACCACTTGATTTAGTGTGTTTGGTTGCAAGCAAGCGGGTTAGAGTGAAAAAAGTGACTTCACGAATGAAAGTTAATAATCAATAAAAAATATCAATCCCATTTTCGTTACACTTCAAGTTTGGAAAAGAGGACATGAGATTCAAGTTTTCAAGGGGGACAAGACTCGCGTCATAAATGAAAATGGAAATCAAGCTTCACTTGCTTGTAACCGAACAATCGAACTGGAAAAAGTTCAACAAAAAAGTGATTTTTGCACCACTTTTACTTGTAACGAAACACACGTCCTTCATCACCATCTAAGCCTGAGCCTTTTCCCATCAAAATGGGGTCGGCTTGCAACGAAACAAACCCTTAGCTATAATTTTTTGCCTTAGATTCACCTTTCACACCTGCTGGTTTAATATACGAAACTTTTATTATGATGAATTAGTACGGCTAACAATTCACATTTCTGTAGCTAGGATCTAATGCCATGAATGCTTTTGGTGCAGTATTGGTGCCTATAGGGTCAAGAACGAGTGCACACTGTTTGGAGAATACTGCTATGAAGAAAATCTTGAAGGGTCTCTCTCTCTCTCTCTCTTTTCTCTGTTGGATTTGCATGGTTGTGCCACAAGCATTAGTTAAAACTCAAATGCACCAACTACCTTGAAACATCTTCTTACCAAAAGATTTTTTTCCTTGTGTATGCATGTGTGCACGCCTTGCAGGGGCGGAGCCAGGATTTTGGAGTAGGGTGGGCTAGCTAGTAGTTACTATAAGATTCTAAAAATTTATGCCAAAAATTCGACAAACTTTTCTTTGTAAAATCGATGATTCGACATTATTTTTTTTGTAAATTTATGCCTAAATTTTGGTAATGTTTACTAATTGATAATTTTCCACCAAATATAATTGCTTCCATTTATTCCAAAGATATACTATGTATTTCAAAAAAGAATACTAGGAAGCAAGAATCTGAAAATAAAAACCCAAACCTTGAGAAAAAAGTACTCTTGCACTCCAAGTTGTTAGGCACCAAGTAAGGTATGAACATTTATATTTTCAGGTGACAACTGAGCAGCTTACTTGGACAACCAAGCAACCTGGAAAGATATATAAGATCAGCTTTTAGAAAATAGTACATATAAATCTATCAGGTCCATTTGCAATAGACTTCAAAAAGATAACTATAAATACTTGATTTCATATAGAAAATTGAAATTATAGAAATAACCAAACAACCTATGTAAAGAAACAACACACTTAAAATATTTTTCTTAGACCATAAAAAAGCCTATTCATATAGGTAAAATGTGTGCCTATGTTTGGAGTGTCAACTTAGTCACTGATGTGATCTAGAGGGAGCAGTAGGAACTACCCGTTGGAATAAGGATAGGGGGAATAACTTGGGAGAGAACTATACTATAGAGTGTATTTGTGTTGATGTTACCTACAGTGTTTACTATTTGATCTATTTACCAAATAGATCAGCTTACATTTTTTTTTTTGCACTGGGCTACAGCCCAGTGCAGGCTAACTGTGCCTCCGTCCCTGACGCCTTGCAAGGTTGAGATTAAAAGGTGAAAGTATTTACTTAAAAGACAGATGATAAGATACAGATGTAATATCATCATTGCAATCTAAATTCAACGGTTGTAACATAGCATGGTTCCATAATATAAAATAATCGACTAGTTTTTGAATATATATATATATATATATATATAGAGAGAGAGAGAGAGAGAGAGAGAGAGAGAGAATAAGGGAGGTGAGATGGCACCTCACTTCCAAAACAAGGGTCGCGGTGACGTGGCACAATTCCAACAACACATTTCATAATTGGCAAATTGCACTTAACCCCCTCCCCTCGTTTGTGTGGTTGTGATTGTGCCACATCACCGCCACCCTTGTTTTGAGAGTGAGGTGCCACCTCACCTCCCTTATTCTCATATATATATATATATATATATATATATATATATATAGAGAGAGAGAGAGAGAGAGAGAGAGAGAGAGAGAGAGAGAGAGAGAGAGACGGTGCCTATACCAGACTTAGAGCGGGCCTGCCTGGGCCTACGGGCCCGAGGGAGCTAAATCCAGCCCGGACTCGGTAGAGAGTACGGGTTGGGCTCATCTTGAGGAAAGTAAAACTCATCCCATCCGTTAGGAAAGGGTGGGCCGTACTGGGTCGGCATGTTGATCGGGTTAGAGCCAACCTAGTCCGAGTTTGACCGGAGCGGATTCTGGGCCGTCCGGTTCATTATACACCTTGATGTATATCTGAAATAAGGAAAGCCTCTCAGCTGGAGAGATGAGGATAATTTCTCATGGCTCGCACTCCCAAGATTTGACGTGGTGTCTTTGTACTCTGCCAAAGGTTAGCCATCTAGGAAAGCCATTTGAAAAAGGTATTCTGAAACAATTTTAGGAAGGACAAAAGTATTACCTATTTGAAAATAAATAACAATCACAACAAATATTAACAACTTTTTTACATGTAATATGTAAAATAAAAATCATACCATCTTTAATTAAAAAATAAAGATGACACAAACTAGAAAAATTAGATTTTTTTTTTTATAAAACTAAAATTGTATAGAAGAGTTGAAATTTGAACTCTCATGCCCCGATGACCCACTTTCCAAAATGATTAATTCAGATGAATATATCCCTAGCACACAAAAATAAACTAATCAAACTTTGAGACTAAAGCTTAGGGTTCACAATCTTCCTTACTCAAAGAGATGACGTGACCCTTGCATGGGCCACATGTGAATTATCATTTGGCCGATTGTCTAAAATAGTTAACTAAGATGTACATACGAGACCAAAACACTCAAATATAAACCAATCAAACTCTCCACGTAGACACTTAAAATATCAAAATGGAACTTTGATAGAAAGGGGCTACGAAGGTTGGAGAGAATTTAAACAGACTAGTCATGTTCATGTGCGTTGCACGTATCAAAAAATATATATATGATATTATTAAAACATTAAATAAAAATTTAAATTATATTAAAATATTTAAAATATTATTTGAATATATTTTAACTATGATTTGTTATAAATATAATTTTTAAATTTTGGATATGTGTTTAATTAGATAATACATGTAGTTAGTTTAAATATAATTTAAAATTTAAATATATTTTTGGATTTGTTATATGTTCAGTTAGTTTTTAGTTTTTTTTTTCTCAATTATGTGAGAAAAAATATATGTGGTAGTTATTTTTTTTAATTTTTACATATCAATAATTGATGATATATGACTTAGAAAGGCTAATTTTTGAGCCAACCCATATTATAATAGTAGAGATATGAGTTTAAAAGATAAAATACTTCAACAAACCAAATCTTCCATGTAAAATATGCATATAACAATAAGAGAAATATGTATAACTAATTGGTAATTATTAAAATTATTATCTTTCTATATCTTCCTAAATTATAGTAATTTGTGCATATCTAGTGGTAACTGGTAACACAATTAAATATTGAAGGAATTGGGATAAAATGAAGTTAGTGGAAGAGAATAATTTTTAATAGCCAAAATGAGGATGGTTTGAAATACGGCTACCTGAAACAAATTGGGGTGCTGTTCTTGCGGGAGGGGGTAGATAGGAATAGGAGTAGGAAAAAAAAAAAAAAAAAAAAAAAAAAAAAAAAAAATATATATATATATATATATATATATATATATATATATATATATATAATTTTGAATATACCAAAATGACGATGGTTCATATAGTGCTTGCGTGCATTGCATCAATTCTAAATAAATATATTGAAGAGGTATAACCTTTATGGCTGGACGGAGATCTCGGAATCAAATCGCGGAAGAAGTATGGAGGCAGTGGGCCCAAATGACATGCAACGCAGCATGCGTAAAGTCCCGTGCGTATCACAACTAAATATATTGAAGGAAAATAATTGAAAAAAAAATTCACATGCATTAATATTTTGGTGGGAAAATAATTGTACAAATACATTTAATGAATCAATTTTATGTTTCCGACGAAAAGTAGAAGCACACAAATTTTAAATTAAAAAAAAAACTAAAGTATATTTACCAAAACACCCATAACATTAATATACATTAAATGAGTATACATGCAAAATCCATGAACTTGATTTCCGGACAAAATTGGGCAAACCAGAGTGTAAAAATATCTAAAACTTATTTCACAACTTAACAATAATTTTTACAATTTTGCTATTTGTCTCCTAAAATTTTTGGGTGATGCATCTGCCATTATGTGACATCTGACATGACAATTTTTAACCCAAAACATTAATCATCCAATTTTTTTAATGTTATTGTTAATATTAATATTAATGTTAATTTAATATTAATTTTACTTTTACTTTTAATTTTAATGTTAATATTAATATTAATTTTAATGCTATAGTTAATTTTAATTTTAATGTACAAATTTGTCATGTCATCTGCCATGTCAGTTCCCATATAATGGAAGATGGCATCATCAAAAAAATTTGAGTGACAAATAGCATTTTTGTAATTTTTAAAATAATTATTTTTCTCCACGATAGTGTGACTGCATATAGTGGGGTTGTAAACTCGTACTCAGAGATCTCAATTGACATAAATGCAGATGCTTGAAATCTTTCCAGAAGGTGAAGAGGGAGCATTCTATCTTGAGGCAGAAGCTGGAGACTTACTTCCAGGTTCATCCATAAGTTACTCATTGCTTTTACTGAAAACAAAAAAAAGAGGGTCTCACTTGGGGATGCTAAAACCACATTTCCTTTAGGTTAAGGCCCCACTTATTTGCATAATGTTTAACGGGACCCATAAGTCTCATCAAGTTGAAAGTTATATCAGTTAGAAAGCTTAGCAGTCCCTTTCTCTGAAATTCTTTTCTAGTAAGTAGTGTTTTTCATGAACCCCCCCCCCCCCCAAACATACACACACACACACAAAACTAGTTCTGGGAATGATGTTACATAACTTGCCCTAAAAAAATTTCCCCCTCTATATCTATAGTTGGTATTATTTTGTATGTCTTCTTTTGTAATAGGTCTCGGTCCAGGCATTGATCCTCCCTAGATTATGAATTAGCGTGAGCCATTTGGCATTGGGATACCTTTACTTTTTCTATTGGTTAAAAACCACCACCTTTAACTTTCAGTTTTATGAGCATTTTTGTCTTAGCAAATCTCTTCATTTTTCAGTTGGTGAGACAAATAGGCCCTCTGGAGAGGGCTACTAGATCTGGCAAATGAAAGCAGACTGGAGGCAGTGCACGGCTCTATTATGATGAATATATAAAGAGTTCTACTTTCAATAAAAACAACCATGTATCCTGTTAGTTACAAGTCTTGCAATGGATAATGTTCCAATTGTAAGCAGTTATGTAGTTGATCCAATGGCATCAATCGAAGAATAATATGCTTCTCTGTTAGCAAAAATATATATACTACTATTAGATCGATATGAATTACTTCTCTTTATTGTAATATACTGGTGCTGGTGCTGATTTATCAATGGTGACAATAGAGGAGACGACGACAAGAAGTTAATTAAGCTGTTTATCCCTCTTAGACATTAATTAAACCGTTTATGCCTCTTAGAAATTAATTAAGCCGTTTATCCTCTTTCAGGCATGCATTGACTTGAGCCGTGTTAACGGCTATGGGGTAAATATAATATGCATGTACATTCAGCTCAAAATGGATGGTAAGTAGTTAGACTATATGTAGGGAGCATTTGTCGGTTGTTGCTATAAGGGCCTGTATAGAGGTGCTTGCAAGTGAGCTGGTGAGATGGTGCTCATGTATTGCATATGCCTCTCTTTTGTGTTTTCAGAACTTGTTTGGATACATGGAACTTTGAAGCTTGGAAGGGGCTAAATAAAAAAGTTTGATTGTTTGTTTTGTTGGTGTTTTTGTCTTCGCGGAAATCCCCTTTTTTCATTTTTTGGGTAGTAAAGATAGTTCCACATTGGCTACACCACAAAGTGGGTATCTCAATATAATACTTTGAGATATATCCAAACAAGTGGGGGAGTAGTGGGGCACATGGGTGCCTTGCGGGGGTGTTTTATCAAGAGAAAAAAAAATTAACTCCTTAATGCAAGTTTTTAAGCTTTTTGTCATGCTCTTGGATATTATTCCATAGAAGTTAAGCCCCAAAGGAGCTTAGCGAGTCGGGCTCAAGGGCGCAAAGTGGTGCTTTGTTGGCGCACTTTGCACATCAGCATTGTGGCAAGGCGCTTGTGCGCTCGTTTTATGCACGGATTTTATGCTTAGGTTGCATGCGCGTGTTGTATGAGCGGGCGCACACATCGAAAAGAAGAGGAGGATGGGCTTCCATCATTCCCTCTATAAAAAGCCCTCTAGCCTCCTTTTGATACACACCAAAAATTGAGAAAGAGGATTCCAAAGAAGTCCGTTCGAGTCACACAAAGAGGTGACTACGAGCGTTCCAGAAGTTCTCTTGTGAACTTGCTGGCTCCTGGGAGCAAATCGTCGATAGATGACGAATCTTGCTTTGAGCAATGGTGGTGTGGTCTTCACCACCCCAGCAAGAATAATTTTTATTCTATATTTCTCTACTCTTCTTCTAGTTGTAAACGTTGTCCCAATTGCAACTGCGTTTGCAAGGAAGAACTTGTTTTTGGTTCTTGAATTCTGTGATGGAGAAGAAATTGTAATCAACAACTATATTCTATATTATATAGTTCTTCGTTGGATCGAGGTATATCAGAGAGAAAACTTTTGTGTGAACTCCTGATCTCGACTTCAACTTCTTGTTCTACCATTTTTGATTAAGCCTCAGGACTAACATGTTTAACTTAGAAATGTAGAGTAATTCATTTGTTTGGATGTTGCAAGAAGTGAAAGTGGAGAAGATATTTGGTTACCAAATCTGATAGGAGTAAACTTACCACCAAAGAGAATTAGCATCATGACATTACAACAACAAAAAAACTGGCAAATGGAAGAAGGTTGCTAGTTTAAGGATTACAAAATCTAAACGCATAAGGCTGGGCTGAACACAAATAATTGGTAAAAATAACAAAAACAATATGATAACATCACTGTTAGATTTAATCCTGTTGAGGAGGTTGAAGCGGTTGCTATTTGGATTTCAACAAATCCCTAGTCTTTAGGAATTTTGTTTGTTCTATGCGGTTAATTTGTTTTGATTTGTTAGTTAGAAAATAGTTGGAGGATGCTATCTTTATGCATTCTGTTAGAGTTGTAAATGACTATTTAAAGGCCAAGTTGAGGTTGAACATAAAATAAATTATTCATTCCAAGAATAAAATACTCCACTCATCTTACATTTGGTATCAGAGCTATGGCAACCAACGACGAGCAAAGCCCCACGACGTCGACATCTATGAAGGAGACGTCATTCACCTTCAAGTACCCCATGCTGACACGGACCAACTATGCGGATTGGGCTATCTTAATGAGAGTCAACATGCAGGCGCAAGGCCTGTGGGAGGCGATCGAACCCGGGAAAGCCGACTACCGCGACGACATGATGGCCCTATCCGTCATACTCCGTGCCGTGCCGCCAGAGATGCTGCGGACACTGGCAGTAAAAGACACTGCCAAGGAAGCATGGGACGCTGTGAAGATGATGCGGATGGGGGTCGAGCGCGTGCGCGAGGCCATGGCGCAGAAATTGTGCGCTGACTTCGAATCAATGAAGTTCAAGGACGGCGAGTCCGTCGAGGACTTCGCGATTCGGCTCACGGGACTCGTCAGCGACCTACAACTACTCGGCGATGAAATGGACGACGAGAAGGTAGTTAAAAAATTCCTTCGAGTCGTTCCATCCAAGTACATGCAAGTCGCCATCGCCATTGAGACTTTAGTGGATCTCAAGACGCTGTCAATTGAAGAGCTTACCGGTCGTCTTCTAGCCGTCGAAGAGCGGTACGATCTTGGCAGCAACTCCGGTGACACAAGTAGCCGCCTTCTCCTCTCCGAAGAGGAGTGGCTCGCTCGCACGAAGCAGAGGAAGGAAGGCGACGCCTACTCCGACGGTGGCAAAATTTATGGTCGTGGTTTAGGGTTAGGGTTAGGGTTTTTTAGGGTTAGGGTTAGGGTTAGGGTTTTTTTACACTACTAGAAAAAGTGGGATTAGCGACGCATTTTAGCGACTCCATTTAAAAACGTCGCTAAATTAGCGACTCCGTAAAAAATATCGCTAGACGTTGCTGAATGGCGACATTTAGCGACGTTTAGCGACTTTTATTAAGATTTAAAAATATTAGTCGCTATAAGTTTGAATGGAGTCGCTAAACGTCGCTAATATGTATAATTTAGCGACGTTTAGCGTCGTAATTAGCGACGTATATATTAATAATATTTAGCAACGTATTTAGCGACGTGTATGACGTCGCTAAATTTTTATTTAGCGACATTTTTTTTACGTCGCTAAACGTCGCTAAATTTTGGTTAATTAGGGCTCAGTTTTCTTTTCCCCCATCTGCAAAAATTTTGAAAGTTTTCAAAACCTTTCGAATTCTCCCACCCTCCCTCTCCGGCGACCGGCAACCGGCTCTCCACAGCTCTCTACGGCTGCGGCTACTCCGGCATCCCCCTCCTCCTCCTCGAGCTCTAGGTAAACCCTAACTCTCTCTCTCTCTCTCTCACATGTGACACTGACACACACTTGACAGACACGACACACACACACTGACACTGACAGACACACACGACACACACACACAGACGCAGACACACACACACACACACACACACACACACACACACACACCCCGACAGACACACACGACACCTAGGGTTAGGGTTAGGTTTTTTGACCTGGGGTTAGGGTTAGGTTAGGTTTAGGGTTTTTGATCAGGGTTAGGGTTAGGGTTAGGTTTTTTGACCTGGTTAGGGTTAGGGTTAGGGTTAGGGTTTTTGATCAGGGGTTAGGGTTAGGTTTAGGGTTAGGGTTAGGGTTAGATTTTTTGATCAGGGGTTAGGATTAGGGTTAGGTTTAGGGTTCAATATCAATTTCTTAATACTTCCATATAGAGTATTTGGGTGAATACTCTATTTTCACCCAAGTATTCAATACCTATATCCTTGTATCACAATTACCTATTGTATACCTTGTCCTATATTCCATAGCACTTAACTTGACATTTACCATGATACCTATACTCAAGTACACTGCCACAACTCTCACTGGTATACTAGGATATCACAACACAAAGTGAGTACTTTTCCCATCCTTACACTCAATATTCACTGTTCTTGGACTATAATTGAATACTTGACCTTGAATATCCCCTTAAACCTATACTGCACCTAGCACACACTAATACCTCATCCCTATCAACTTTGGTAGTAAGAGTTTTATACTACACACACAACCAACTCTTAACATGACACTAACACACAACCATGATGCTCCTCTACATGAGATGAACATCTCATACCCAGGTCTGATTTTAGACTACTCCAATGCAAGAGTTCTCCTTCCTTACTACATTACCACTCAACACCCAACCTCCTATGATATAGACACCAACACTTACAACCTAGTCTAATACCAAGCTCTTTTGTTTAGTGTATAAGAGCATACTACCTTGTATAACACATTCAATACCTACACTTATCTTACTCAAAATATCTCACACTCACACCACACCACACTAATCTCAGACACCATTACAATATTTGAACACACACTCTCTGTAGGACTAAAACCATGTCAGACCTTCCAACACTACAAATAGAACCCTGGTATATGGTACTCGAGTCCCAAAATACTTTTAAACTCAAATCTCTCATTCTAACTTTGATACTTAATCACTTGACCCCACTCACTCCCCACCTACTGATACAACCTGGTATCAGTCCTAAATGATACACACTCACTCAATCGTATATCCTCAACTCTACCTAACACTTTATGCATAGGTTCTAATAAGTAACCTATGCATAAAGTACTAGAGAGGTAAGTAACAGTTAAGTGTTGAGTGCCAAGGTAGATAGGTAATTGGTTAAGATAGGTTAGATAGTAAGATATTGGTTAAGAGAAGTTGATATCAGTTAGAATAGCAATGTGGAGTAGTGTTATAAGTTGGGCTAATAAAATAGAATTCTTGACAAAACCCTAATAATCATCATCATTCGTATTATCATCTCCATCATCAACACTACCAATAGATTTGTATCCGTTGGTTGACTAGATACATCTTATAGTGTTTTTATTGTTAGGACAAAATGTTGAGCAATAGATATTATGGTATCATTATTATACTGCAACAAACAGCTAATTCTTTGTGAGTCATCTAATTCTTTCATTCCGCATTATTAAGGATATGTCTTAAGTAATATCTGTTATCAATTATATTATTTGTTTTCATCTATCTTACCAGATGGCACCCAAGAGAGCGACACCTCCTACTGTTAAGGAGGAAGTGATGCCGCCTACTGTTAAGGAGGAAGAGATGCCTCCTACTGTTAAGGAGGAAGAGATACCACCTGCTGTATCTCAGACGGGGAGTTCCAGTCACCCAGCACCTATAGCGGCTGTATCTCAGACGGGGAGTTCCAGTCACCCAGCACCCATAGCGGAGATTGATAACATAAACGCTGTTTATGCGCAGTATTTGAGGGACTGGTATCTGCCCCAGTGTATTGGATATCCTCGAGATTGATACTGTGATGTTTCATATACTTATATATTATGCATTTTGTGTGACTGTGATAATATACATTTTGTGACGCTGTTTA
>JAYESA010000008.1:209676027-209853527 GCA_036927795.1 Iris macrosiphon
GGCCCAGATTTGTAATAAAAAAAAAAATTAACATAGAATGGGTCGAATTTGTATGAAAATAGTAAACAAATAAATCTTGAGGTCCAAAAATCTTGAGGTCCAAATAAGATTAATGGATATAGTCCCTTCTTTTTCAAAAAATAATATAAAAATCTAGAATTTAGAAATTGGAGTTTCAAATTGAATCTTATTATTCTACAAAATAAGTTTCTACATTCTCAATGTAGAAAATTATAAGGCTCAACCTATAGCTCTTGTGGCTGGAACAGGACCAATCATGGAGCTTTAATTGAACTTTACTACTATACAAAATAACCTGATGGCATCATTATTAAGTACGCCACATATGAGAAGTTATAAAAGTACCAATTTAACAAGAACTACAATACTTTTACAATCAATCAATTTTCCTCGCACTTGGAACTATTTCTGTGCACAATATTTGGTAATCTGCATCTGTAAATAAAAATGTCAGATAATGCACATGAACATGCGAAGTTAAAGGTGGTTAAAAACATGCATGTTGTTCTTGAGTCAACAAAACTGCATATGCAAGTCAAGGAAATGACGTTTCCAAACCGTGATCGAGATATCCACCTTGACCAGATGCAACAATTCGAGCACATGTCGTGGAATGATAATATCCATCATAGACTTCTAATAGACAGGACAATCAATCAGTTGCAGCAAAATTGGAGCAACAAAAATAAAAGCTATACTTATGGCTATGAAAATCCAGATGAACTTATAATCCATTACAACAAATCAAAAAGTCTGGTAGTACAAAGTACATTTGCAAGAACCGAGCTGAGCTGCTGCTAGTATATCTCATCATCTGGTATCTCCGGTGTCAAAAACTTTCTCGGATCCTTGTTTATCTCCTCATAGTTCAACTTGGGCTTCACCTTATCCGGCACAGGCATTAGAGGAATAATTGAATCCTGGTCGATAACACCATAAATTTTGCAAATAACTTGATATTTTTTTAACATAAGCATACTGAAAATGCCAGATCTTTTGTGGACAATAAAAACAGATATTTACTACTGCACCAAAGTAATCAATAATAAGTATGACATCCACGAACTTTGAGCACAATTATTCACCTTGTATATACTAGAAAAAGTAGAAATGAAAGTAGAAGCAACTTCACAAAGTCGTTCAACATGGATACCTTTACATGTCATTGTTAATGAAACAATTCCAAAGGCACGTTATCTAAACGATAATAATTTCGAAGCAATCTCATTTGACAATTAGTAACCTATTTTCTAAGGTTAGCATGGGGACTTATTCTTAGATATCCTCTACGAGGTTTGATATTTTAAGCTCGATCTATATCCAGCGATTCTATATCGACTCTTTTGTTCTTCGTCAATTACGATTGGAGCCATTGGAATGAATTCAAACCCCGTACAGCCAAGTATTTCGATCAGCCCGACAAAGCAAGGCTGCACTGTAGAGGACTGATGAGAATTTGCAAAATATCATGCACAATCTCGTCAATCCCCTATAGTATAGTGCAACCTGGCTTTACGGGACTACATTCAATTGTACTAGTGGGAACCCTCAACTATTAACTTACATCACATTCATACATTATCCCCTGCAAAATTGAAATTCAGACACCACATTCTTTCTTAAAAATGCTTGAAACAACAATTTAAACAGAGTCAAGTACTCTACTCTCTTCTAGGACAATCTCCTTCTATGTATTCGGAATGTTTAGGAGGAACTTAATTTTGAATATTATTCCTAGCCAATTTCCCTCATGACAAACTTTGTTAATCATTTCTTCGCCGCCTTTTATTTCAAAACTTCCAAAAGGACCAAAACATAATCATAATACATGTATACCGAAGCTACAGCGCATTTCAGTGTAAGGTGCTCTCATTTGAGAATAAATTCCATATCTTCCTCATGCTCCGCTGCCGCGGTCAGTATAGTATACTGGATTTATATCTGTACTGTCAACTCACTCAATAAACAGTTTAATAAAAGAAGCATTTGTCAAGGCAAAATGGTTGGAATTGAAGCATTTCAGGAATATGAATCCCAACACACAAAACATGAAATAAACACACAAGCATGCTCAAAGATACAAGACAGGCTTAAGCCATATATTTAGTACAATGTATCTTTATTGTCAACTCGAGACCAACTTAAACATCGGACGGGGATAGATTGGGTCACCCTGTAGTTTACTTTGAAGCCTGAAATCTTTTGCATTACAAGGTATCATCTAAGCCCTTAATGCCGTAACGCGGACCAAATTTATGACCACGGAGAGGAAGCTTTGTCGTGATCTATGTTGCACATACACAGGAAAATGGTGTCCATTTTGTATCGTGTCCATACACATATGTATCCTATATCCATATGGTGTCCCTATACATAACCATTTTCACTTTTGAGCAACATGCATTGTGAGCCAGGCCAGCCTTCTATATGAATGTGATCCAATACATCAAAGTATAATTATGGACCACCTTGTAAGAATAAGGGCAGACCACTACCACCAAATGAGTACTTGACAGAGAGTTAGGCAGAGAGAGGCGCACAGCAATCGTGTGCTACACGATGTGAGTTAACACCTGACTCAAGATGTAATCCTAGCAAGAAGCCTTTCTATATCCCATTTACTCGAGTTTACATATAGTTTTTAAAACATAGTTCTCAAATTTACAATCAGCCCTCTATATTTCTCTCTGTGCATGGCCTCGTTTTCCTTCTCTCAAAACAAATCATGATTGTGCATTATTGGGGATCATGCAGCTTGAACTGATTAGATCGGTCTAAAAGGTAGGGAAAAGTGCTGAAGAACATAACAAGAAAAATAAAGATAAAGGATGAATAGAGTACGAAAGACAATTATGAGAAAGAGGAAGATGAATGAAAGGTGATATAGGCTGAAGGATGAACATATAAAAGAAGTATTCCCATATATTCCATATGATTGTAGATTCCCCTTAAAACAAATATAACCAAACATAGCCATCGATACAATTGATTACCCTGGGATGGCTAAGTTTCTAAAGACAATAACTTGTTATTTCTCCATACTAACTGCTAAGATTATGGAAACCTTCACATCAATGGGCTTATGCACCAGTATCTCTTACCATACGATGATAGCTTCTCAAACATATCAATAAGAAAATTAAGCCATTGATACAATTGATTATCCTTTAATAGCCAAGTTCTAAAGATACTAAATCGCTAGTTCTCCATGCTAAGATTATGGAAACCTTCACTCAATGGGCTTATGCACCAAAATATCGTTCGCTGACCTTGAACATAGGAGAAGGAAACACTAAAATAAAAAACAGAAAAAAACATAGCACTTAACATGCAAAATGTTCCTTAGGCTTAAAAGAATAAGCAATCGTGTAAAGTGCCAACCTTAAAAAACCAAAAGCAGGGGCGGGATCGGGGACGGGGGAGTGCTACTTTTTAGAAAGTTTAAAGTTGGGAGCGTGATGGGAGCATGCGCTAATAAAAAATTTATATTTATTAATTATTGTTATCAAAATATATATATATATATATATATATATATATATATATATATATATATATATATATATATATATATATATATATATATATATATATATATTAGAATTTATAAAGTTCAGTTCAAAGTTACATAGAGATCATTCGCATGATGATTTTTATGATGTCAAGGTAAGTAATCCTTAGTTTCTTGTTACTTTGATGATCGTGTCTTAAAAATTCTCCAACTTTCTTCCCAAATTTATATCCACTTTTAAAATTATGGTCATGTTATGGGAAGCGCTCATAGTTGCCAGGAAAACGCGCTCTCGTCGCCAAAAAACGAGATCCCAAGTAAGAACCGCAAAATCGAGGTTCTTACTTAGACTCGTGACCTCCTGGGAGTTTATGGCTTCTAAGGTGCCACTATGAACCTTTCTCAAGAATGTTTTGTTTGAAGTCTGTGTCCTTGAAGTCTCTACCTTAACATGTTTCTCATCTCAACATGTGCAACTTTGCAATTCAATCTTTTTTATTAGAGTAGATATCAACTCAGGATCACCTGAGTGGGAGCCAACCAAAATATTATTATTAAGCAATAGAAACAACATCCAGTATCTCAGTACGGTTTCAAGATTGGTACAAAGCCCCCATATATTACTCGGTACAAAAATATTACAGAACTTCGAAGCCACATACAAACTTATGTTATAAACTACCCTGCAAAATTAGAAAACTATTGCAGGACCAACTTTGCAACTCAATCATTCAATTCATGTAAACAACCAATGAGCGATTCTGAATAAGTATGTCAACACGGTGACCATGCTAGGTCTCAAATAGCTTCAACCTACGAAGCATTGTACTTACTACAAAGCTAGTTTGTAGTATTGGCCGATATCGATATGAAACGGACAATACCGATAAAATTTGGCAGAAACGGACAATACCGATAAAATTTGGCATGTCCATATCCGATACCAACCGCTACGGATACTGACAGATGCCGACGTTACGGGTCTCTTGCCAATGAATTCAATAAAAAAATTAATGGAAATATTGAAAAATGAAAAAATAGTATCAACACTATTTCGATCCAGTGACAATGTTATAGTGTATTGATATGATTTCTCATTAACAAATTGTAATCATTACTATTTGTCGAAGTTGTATCTATAAATTCATAGCATTCATCCATATTAATATTATTCCATTTAAACTAACGAGAAGCAACATATAATATATAAATTTGTCTATATGTACCTCATGGTGTATAATGGGCCAGGTGGCCCGGAACCCGGCCTGTGCCCGGTCAACGCCGGTCTTAGCTGGCCCGGAACCGGTCAATGGACCAATCCGGCTCGGCCCAACATTTCAGCGGGTCCGGGCTGGGCCTATTTTTTCGACCCTCCAGCCCGGTCTGGCTTGTTTTCGGGTGCGGTCTGGGTAAACTCAGAAAGCCCGGTCATATCGGCCGGTCTGGCCCGGTGGCCGACCCGATCCAAGCCCGATCAAGGCCCGGTCTGACTCGATTTTTTATTATTATTATTCAATATATATGTGTTAGGGGTATTTTGACCAAAATACCCCCGTTTTTTTAGCTGTTTTTTGGGCCGTTTTAGGGACATTTTGGTTTTTTTTTGAAAATGGCCAAAATACCCTTATAAAAACTATATTTTAAGGGTATAGGGGGTCATTTTGCACCAAACAATTCACATAAATAAGCCATAATTCATGAAAATTAAACACAACAAAAATTTTAACCTCTTACAAAATTTAGAAGTAAAACAATTTCTGAAGATTTAAGTAACTTTCTGGATTTTGGAGTGCAACTTTCTGGAGTCCAAACTGCAGTGTTCTTGAGACTTCAACTTGTGCGAAATTTTTTGGAGACTCCATGTTGACGCTTTAAATAATTTTAATATTACAGAATAATTTTCTTTTTGTGATTCGGGATTTTTCTTTCCTCTTTTTTTGGTAGAAAAATAAATTCTTCTCTTATTTCTTTCAAAAAAATAATTTTTAAAATATAGATGCTAGTGGTTCTAACTGCCCTTATGGAGGTAATTCGGAACAAAATTTTGCTTATTATGCTAATTTATTTTTAAATGAACATATTTCTGATTATGTGCTACCAACACAAATGGCACCTCCTGAAGTTAGGAGTATGGTTACAAATATTACAAATAGAAAAAATCAGTTTTATGAAATTATTATGATTAATTATATGTCACTGATAATGAGGGCGCACCGGTTTTAGATCCAAAAGATCAAAAAAAACAATAGTAAAGGTGTACACTACAAAAAATGTAAGCAAACTTACAAATAGAAAAAGAATGATGGCACAGGCACTTTAAGACACTATGATACACTGTAGGCTAGACAAACACAGATAAGTAGCAATCATCAAGGATCTTCTGTAGGTAACTTATTCTGCTGCTCGTAACAAAACTGAGTTAACAAAATATATTATTTGTGATGAACAACATTTTTACATTTGGTGAGAGTGGTTGGTATTATGATTATGCAAGTAGTACCCTTAATCCTTGTTTTACTAAAGTTTCTAGATCAAGTACTAGAGCAGAGGCTATGAAAACCTTTCAAAAAAAATGTTGCTTTAAAAGAAAATTTTGTAAATGTTAGTAAATTTGCTCTAACTTCTGATATATGGACTACTAAACAAAATTATGCTTATATTTGTATCACGACACATTATTTAGATCCAAAATGGATGTTGCAAAAGCGTATTATTTATCTACGACCTTTAGAATTTTCACATATTGACGCTGTAATCGGTGGCACTATAATGCAATTTTTACGTGAATATTATATTCACAATAAAAAAATCAATTTCTTTTGATAATGCTAATAATAACACTTCTACTATTAATGTTTTAAATCACAATTTTTGCATATACTAGAAGGTCGACTTTTTCATGTTAGATGTGTTTGTCATATTATTAATTTAATTGTATAAGAATGTCTTCAATTCTTTCAAGTAAACTTAGAAAATATTTGATTATGTTTACAAAGTTTGAACACTTCTGCAAGTAGACAACAAGCTTCTAAAATTTTATGTGTACAATATGGTATAACTTTTAGAATATTTGTAAAGGGTGCACCACATAGATGAAATTCTACTTATTTAATGTTGAAATCTTCTATTAAATTTAAAGATGTTATTACACATTATTGTAATGTTAATTCTAGTTTTGATTATCACTGAAAATGATTGGTTAGTTGCTAGTTCAATTTTTGAATTTTTAAAATTATTTTACAATGCTACGTGTACTTTATCTGGAGTTTACTATCCAACTTCTCCTTTAGGTTTAACAGAAATTATTAACATTTCTCATTTATTTTGTAAATATAGAAATGTTTCTGGTTTTGATTATGTAGTTTCCAAAATGGAAGCAAAACTTCTTAAATATTTGGGTGATATACCTCTTCTATATTGTTTGGCTTCGGTTTTTTATCCTAAGATTAAATTAGATAGTGTACTTATTTTATTAGACGAGTTTAATGACAATATGAATGTTGAGGTAGGTAGTTTAAAAGTAGAAATTAAAGACGTTTTAGACAGTTTAATTATTTTATATGAAGAAAGGGCTATATCGAGTCGGCCCGGTACAACTGTTCAAGGTAGCAGTAGCTCTGATTTTATGTCTAAATTATCACATGTTAAAAGTGTACTTCAAAGGAAGAGAAAAACAATCTTTCCTACCAACTCAAGAATTATCCTTATATTTAAATTCTTATGAAGAAGATAAAGATGAATCTGCATCTTATTTTTTAATTTTAGGCAGTGTTCAAAAATCGAAAAAAAATCGACGCATAGCCCACCTAGGAATAGGCCAGAATCGGTCCATTGGACGGCCAGCCAAAAAATGGGGAAAAGACGACCGATTAGGCGGCTAGGCGGCCGACTATTGGTCGTCCCCGACTTTCACAGACGGGCGCCTAGGCGGTTTTTCTTTCTTTTTCTTTTTTTTTTGCAGGTGGATACCTGGGACCCGACCCGCAACCCGTAACTAAATTGGATTAAGGTGAAACCCTACCTATCCAGTTGCATATTCTATAGAGCCATCTTCTTCGGTGAGAGCAAGTGAGCAACACAGCAGCAACAGGAGAAGACAGCAACCGTAGCAGTAGTAGCAGGAGAAGAGAGTAGTTGTAGCAGTAACAACAGCAGGTGTAAGGTGAGTCTACTTCTCCTTCATCTTTTTCTTCTTTAGGTGGTTTTCTTCTTCTCACTTCCTTCTAAAGAAATGTGAGGAGTGAGATATGTTGTTATGACCACTGGCACACTTCTCCTCTACTTTGTTATGACCACTGGCAACTAGACTTTAGAAGAGTGATGCTTGAGAAGAGTGACCGGACACTTGTCCAAATTTGAGAAGAGTGAATATTTTGAGAAGTGAAATACTTTTGTCTTCACTGTTGTCTTCTTCTTCTCACACAGTGCCACTTGCCCCCACTTTTGACTGGCCGGCCGATAAATTTTTTTTGTATACTTAACTGGCCCCACTTTTGACTGGCCGGCCATCTAGATAATATTTTTTTCAAACAAAGATCATAGCAAGTCCAATGATATATAAGTGATATATCAAATGTTAGCGTCCAAGTGGATATAAAGTGATCTGTTTAACAACAAATAATACTTTTGATTGCAAAATTAAGATCTACAAAGTAGTTCAACAAGTAGATATAAAGTGATCTTTTAACAGCAAGTGTCTTTTTTTTTTTTTGCTAGCAACATGTTTCTTTATGTAACCGAAAAAAAATGAACATGGCTGCTGTCTTTTTTATATGTAACAATGAAAAAAATGACTGGTGTCTTCTCTTGGAGCCTAATACAAACAAACATGGCTGCTGTCTTTTTTTTTATATGTAACAGTGAAAAAATGACTGAGCAGTGTCAATGAACACTACATTTTCTTTATATGTAACAGTGGGAAAAAATGACACACTAATTTCTTTATGTTTTTGATTATGTGAAACAGAAAAAATGTCTGGAAGTGGATCTAATACGGCAACCTCTAACAACGTCAACATTTCAAGTTCATTCGTGCTTAGACGTTCTTCTACTGATATTGGATAGGAGTATGATGCTATTGTTGATCCTTTAAATTTAGACAAATTGAAACGCAAATTATGTGGCAAAATTTGTTTGGGAGGAATTTATAGGATCAAACAACATGTAGAACATATTAAGGGAAATGTGACCTCATGTCCAAGATCTACGAAAGAAGATGAAGACAAATGTAAGGTGGCTATTCAAGCTAGCAAAGACAAGAAGATTGAGAAGAAAAAACAAGAGAAAACCATAAGAGAGGAAGTACAAATCGATGAGCCACAAGATGAAGAAGAAGAAATTGAAATTGTGGGATCAAAGAAAAGACTACATTTTCTTGGAGCTATGGACAAATGGGCTACATCCATCAATCCCAATAGTGGGGCAAATCCGGCGAAGAGGTTAAGACAACAAAATATGAATGAGACATTATTTAAGAAAAGGACGGAAGTTGTGCATCAATATTTGGCTAAGTGGGTGTATGAGGAAGGCATACATTTCCACGTTATTACTCTTGATAGCTTCGACCGGTTCATTGAAACCGTTGGTCAGTTCAGTCCACGATATCGAAAGCCAAGCCAATATATGCTGAGGGAACCACTTTTGAAGAAAGAGATGGAGAAAACAAAAGTCACTTATGAAGCACGAAGAAGAATGGACTAAAAGTGGTTGTTCAATTATGACCGACGCTTGAACCGACCGTAAAAGGAGAAGTATCATGAACATGTACATCAATTGTATTGAAGGTATAAATCATGAATATATATTAGTATTAATGGTAAAATATTTTTTGCTTAAGGATTAATTTCTTTCATTCTTTCCTTAAGGTACAAGTTTCCATTCATCACAAGAAGCTTCGACGGATGCGCACACCGGAAAATATATATTCCATTATGTTGACAAGTGCATTGAAGAAATTGGCCCCACAAGTGTAATTCAAGTTGTGTCCGATAATGCATCGAACAACATGGCGACGGCAAAGTTATTGAAGGAGAAGAGGCCTACTATTTTTTGGAGCTCGTGTGCCACTCACACAATAGACCTTACTCACACAATAGACCTTATGCTTGAAGGGATTTCTAAAATACCAAAGTTCAGAGATGTGATCGACAAAGCAAAGGCGTTCACAGTGTTCATTTATTCTCATCATAAGACACTAGCTATGATGAGAAAATATACAAAAAAGTGTGACATAGTGAGACCGGATGTGACTCGATTTGCAACGACATTTTTGACTTTGTAAAGTTTATTTGAGAAGAAACATCAATTCCATGCAATGGTGGGTTCTTCTGAATGGGAATCAAGCAAATTGTGTCATAGTACCGTGAAAGAAAAGAAAGCCTATGCCACTATAGTCGGTGCGAGCTTTTGGTCTGGTGTAGCACTATGCTTGCGGTTGTTTGCTCCATTAGTCAAGTTACTTAGATTGACCGATTGAGATAAAAAGCCATCAATGGGATTTATTTACGGGGAGCTTAAGCAAGTAAAGACAATATTTCAGAACAATGAGATGAGCTACAGGTCGATCATTGAAATCATTGATTCCAAAGCCACGGGTGACCTTGATAGCCCATTGCATTTGGCGGGTTACTTATTGAATCCTTATTATGCATATAAGGATACTAGTAGTTTTGATGATCCAACACTTAATGATGGCCTTATACAATGTGTTGAGACTTTCTTTCCCGATGATTTGGACATGCAAGATCGAATCATAAATGAGGAGTTGGGCAAATACAAGATGAAAGAATGTTCATTTGGAAGACCCTTGGCATTGTGTCACGACCCGCACCCGGATATTCGGGCACGAGTGCGTGGGCACGTCCAGCCTACGCCGCAGAATCGGCGGTAGTACGCTGTCTAGGGCATGACCACAAGCAATAAATCTAGCTCATTCACAACCATTAAATAGGCAAGAAAATAGCAGGAAAAGAATGCTAAGATTTTATAACCAGAATAAGATAATCAGATCCAGAGTTTTATTACAGAACCAAAGATTGTACCGGGGACAAACCCGATTAATAAGATAAGAAATAGAATAAAGATAGCTACTGCTAACTACTCTGCAGGAGTAGTCTCCTGGGTGGGAACCGGCTCTGCAACTGTATCACCTGCTGGCTCATAGGGTCCATAGTAGGTAGGGGCAAGGTTCTCATCATCGCCTAAACAACGGATCCAGTCAGGAAAGGAGCAAAGTACACAATGCACAACAAGATTTAAACTAAATATTTGTGACAATTAAACTGAGTATCATATTAAGAAAATAACATAAAGGAAACATTAATCTTTCAGAGTCTAAATGCTATAAACAAGAATATGAGAAAGCAGGGAATAAATGAGACAGAAAATGTAACTACCATAGTCAGCAAGAAATGTAACAAGACTAGAGACTAGCTGTGTGAACTGGTACTTGTTTTAGAATACGTAGTTGGCATGTAGGGGTTTATAAGGCTAATAGGGCCGTCATAGACGACTAGTACACAGTGAATACGGGAATAATCAAGTACAAGGCTGATGGTACAATCGCGTACTAACAGCTGGTACACAGTGAATACAGGGGGAAAGGTAAACTACATGCCTCCTAGTATTCTCCCGCCCGACACGAAAAGGAAGACATGAAATATAATATTCAAGACATGAAATCCAGTGTTTCAACTCTACATATAATCATCAATGGTACTATATAAAGCAGGGAATCTATTTATCACAATATAAAGGTTAAACTTGAAGTGCAGGTACTTGCCTGATGTTTGGATCTGTTTAATGTTCTAGGGGAAGTTTCCACAGATGAGTCCAAAAGCTGAAATAGACATTACCATTATGCTCAGAAGATGTCAAATAGCTAGAAACGCCTATCCTTGGGTCCAATTTGGAGACAAGGGCAAAAACGGCAGTTTCGGGTCAAAACGGGGTCCGCCGTTGGGCCCGCTTTGCACCGAAAAACGTGTCCAGGTCAACGGTCTCCAAATTCACCAAACTTAGTGTCAACAGGTCAGGAACGCTGATACGAACCCAACGGAACTTCCAGATTTGGATTCCGATGAGCCGAACACAAAATCGCCCGTCGAGCGGGGCCTGTGGGGCCCACGACACGCGATTTCGTCAACGTTCTCAGAATCGAACCAAACTTGACCCACAGGACCAGCGTATCGCTACGAGTCCGATGGCGCAAGTTTCGTCTCGATCTGACGAGTGTACAAGAAGTTAGGGCGAATTGCAGAAAAGGCGGATACGGGGCGATGTCCGCGGATACGCGTTGATTCCGGTGTGCACGCACACCCGAATCAGCTTCCGCGAAGTCTCACACGTCCGTATCGACGCTGCGCACGTATCTGTGAAGACCGCGCGCGACCAAGTCGTCCCGTTTGGCGGGGCGTACTCAGTTCCGGGGTGAAACAGGGTCTGGTTTTTTCTGTTTTTGGATCGCGGTGTGCGATCACCACAGGACGCGGTGCCCCGAACAGTTTGTCCGGACACCGAGAGGGTCATACAGGCTTCACAACGCAATTTACGGAATCGAAAACGGAGCTACGAATCAAAAGTTATACGCACCTGAAGGGGACCCGAAAAACCCGAACTTGATCGTGTCCGACACGTGTCCGACACGGTCGGACACAGGAATTCAAATTAGGGTTAGGGTTAGGGTTCAGGGACGCTGCGGCGGAGCTCCGGCCGGAGGAGGGCGGCGCCGCCGCGGGGGAGGCCGGCCGGAGGCTGGGCGGTGCTGCGTGGCCGCGGGCGGCGGCTGTCGGGGCGGCGCAGCCTCTGCTGCTGCTGCTGGCAGCTGACGGAGTCGTGGCAGTCGTCGAGGGGGGCCGGGCACGGTGGAGACGGAGGGGAAGGAGGAGGAGGAAGGTGGCGAGGTCGGGGGAGCAAGGCGGCGGGGTCGGCCGGCGAGTGGTGGCAGCGGGTGGTGGTTCGGTGTCGACGGCCGGGGGGTCGTGGGTTAAATAGGCTGTGGGGGAGGCGGTTGCGGCGGGGGAGGCGGAGCCGAGCGGGCGGAGCGGAGCTCGTGGGGGTCGTGGGCGGCCGGAGCGGGCGGAGGGCGCGGCGGAGGCGGCGGGAAACGCGGCGGCTGGCCGAGTCGTGGGGAGAGAGGGGGGAAACGGGTAGGCGGTTCGGGTCGCGGGTCCGGGCAGACCCGCCCGACCCGCGAGGAAACGGGCTGGGGGATTTGGGCTGCTGGGCCGGTCCACTAGGCCGGGCCGGCCCAAAACAAATACTAATAAATATAAAAATAATAATAATAATAATAATAATAATAATAATAATAATAATAATAATAATAATAAATAAATAAATAATTAATAAATTAATTAAATAGTTTTTAGGCATTTAAAAATAGGTCGGAGGCCCAATAAATTCCAGAAAAATTGCCCTAAGTCCAGTTTTCCATTTTACACCCAAAAATATTATTTTCATGATATTTTAGTATTATTTATTAACAAATAAAAAATCATTTAACAAATAGAAACCCTGATTTTAATTACAGAAAATTCCCAGAAAATTCCAGAAAATTGCGAAAAATCCCAATTTGAAATTCTTGCAAAATCTGGGGGTTTACAACCTACCCAACTTATAGAAATTTCGTCCTCGAAATTTAAAATTAAGCCATACTCTGCTAAACCTTCACGTACATCAATCGCAATCTCCTTGCGATAATTAAAATCCGAATCACGTCCACTGCAATCACTACATGATTAAGGTGACTACTTGTTCTAATCAAAATGTTAACCTGTGTTTATTACTTCTTACTTCCTCAAATTACCCACAGGCAGATTTTAGATTAAGTCCATATAGCATTTTCAAGATTGCACATGACTATGATTTTGCCTCACTGTTCTGACTATCATAATTCCTCTAGAAATGATTCGAGTCTACTAGTATTCACACTGTATGCTTTAGCTTATTAAATTTCATTCACATCCTCAGTAATCCAACTAGGTAGTCCAACCATCAACTTTTAAATTCTTAATTCAAACCATCAATTAAAAAATAATTTAAGTGTAGTCCACCAATGTTCAAGTCTGAATTACATCCTCTAAATTCAAGTTGACGATTTTACTCTCATTATTCAAAATTAAATCATGTACCTAGGATGTAACTATTGGGTCCTCGATATCAATTCATTAATCATCTTAGTCACTCCTCTAAATTCTCAAAATGAGAATGGCTTGAACCTCTCCCAATCTAATCTTCTCGGTCACAATTTTAAAGAATTTATCTTGAGTTGACAATTGCATTGCTACCCAACTTAGAATTTACCCATACATCACCAAAAGCTATATACCTTAAGAAATTACTCCTTAATATGTTTACTTATCTCATTCAATCCTCGAATTTCAATGCCGATCATATCACATATGATACGTCCTCAATTACGAAAGTTTAATCCTCAAGTATGTGATCGGCCTATGTGGCATATCTAGTACTATCTATGTACTAACTTATACCAGGCACGAGATTTCGTCTTTCCGAAATAAGGGAAAACGAAGATCAATAATAAAGAGTTCAAGGGCGAGGTGATAGAACAGAGGTATCGGGATCAAGGAGTTTAAAGAATTCAAGTGGGAATTGTCAAGCGATTTGTGGATTGAAATCCTATCTTGGTAATTCCTATTCACATGCTTTTATTAACACAGTTATGCTCAGACATGTCTAGGGCAGGTATACTAGTCAACTATATATCTCAATCCACGTAAAGTAGGGCGAAGGGCGAATCAAATGCACTAAGGTTGATCAGACCGTAATACACTGATTCTGAATAGACACTTGTATTAGTGTGTCGACCCACTAATACATGTGTCATGAACAAGCTTGATAAAGAATAAGCTTGCAAAACTAGGCTATAGAATAGCAGCATTAATCAAGTACAACAAAATTAAGTGCGCTAGAGGATGATGAAAGGAAGGTACAAATTACTTAAGTTCACAAAACAACCTACAATAAGCACAATAACAAAAGTTTCTACAAACTCTACAGTTATCAGTTATAAAAGTATACCAGGTTATTAGCAAGTTTAAAATTTACTAGGTTGGGGCTGAGGTCACGAACCAATAGGCGCGAGCTAAACAATAATAGAAAGGCAGCTAATAGAAATCACTTACGCGCATTAGCTGCTCCAAGAGTCTGCGCGTTCTCCACGGTTATGCTGGTAGAGCATCTCGTGGTGATCTTGTAGGAACCTCGTCGCTTGCTGGTAGATCCTGCATCCAAAAGTAAACGATAAAGGCGCACAGGAATCAAGGCAGGATGCAAGTCAATAAGATAGTTCGAAGCCGATGTGAATATCAAGAACGATTTAATCAAGTGGATGAGCTTTCCCTAAAATCCTCAATCTTATTGCAGGCCTGTTCGGTCCCTAAGTTGAAACCGAACAATTTAGTCGTTGACCTGCATGGGCCACCATAAAAACGTGTCACGACCCGCACCCGGATATTCGGGCACGAGTGCGTGGGCACGTCCAGCCTACGCCGCAGAATCGGCGGTAGTACGCTGTCTAGGGCATGACCACAAGCAATAAATCTAGCTCATTCACAACCATTAAATAGGCAAGAAAATAGCAGGAAAAGAATGCTAAGATTTTATAACCAGAATAAGATAATCAGATCCAGAGTTTTATTACAGAACCAAAGATTGTACCGGGGACAAACCCGATTAATAAGATAAGAAATAGAATAAAGATAGCTACTGCTAACTACTCTGCAGGAGTAGTCTCCTGGGTGGGAACCGGCTCTGCAACTGTATCACCTGCTGGCTCATAGGGTCCATAGTAGGTAGGGGCAAGGTTCTCATCATCGCCTAAACAACGGATCCAGTCAGGAAAGGAGCAAAGTACACAATGCACAACAAGATTTAAACTAAATATTTGTGACAATTAAACTGAGTATCATATTAAGAAAATAACATAAAGGAAACATTAATCTTTCAGAGTCTAAATGCTATAAACAAGAATATGAGAAAGCAGGGAATAAATGAGACAGAAAATGTAACTACCATAGTCAGCAAGAAATGTAACAAGACTAGAGACTAGCTGTGTGAACTGGTACTTGTTTTAGAATACGTAGTTGGCATGTAGGGGTTTATAAGGCTAATAGGGCCGTCATAGACGACTAGTACACAGTGAATACGGGAATAATCAAGTACAAGGCTGATGGTACAATCGCGTACTAACAGCTGGTACACAGTGAATACAGGGGGAAAGGTAAACTACATGCCTCCTAGTATTCTCCCGCCCGACACGAAAAGGAAGACATGAAATATAATATTCAAGACATGAAATCCAGTGTTTCAACTCTACATATAATCATCAATGGTACTATATAAAGCAGGGAATCTATTTATCACAATATAAAGGTTAAACTTGAAGTGCAGGTACTTGCCTGATGTTTGGATCTGTTTAATGTTCTAGGGGAAGTTTCCACAGATGAGTCCAAAAGCTGAAATAGACATTACCATTATGCTCAGAAGATGTCAAATAGCTAGAAACGCCTGTCCTTGGGTCCAATTTGGAGACAAGGGCAAAAACGGCAGTTTCGGGTCAAAACGGGGTCCGCCGTTGGGCCCGCTTTGCACCGAAAAACGTGTCCAGGTCAACGGTCTCCAAATTCACCAAACTTAGTGTCAACAGGTCAGGAACGCTGATACGAACCCAACGGAACTTCCAGATTTGGATTCCGATGAGCCGAACACAAAATCGCCCGTCGAGCGGGGCCTGTGGGGCCCACGACACGCGATTTCGTCAACGTTCTCAGAATCGAACCAAACTTGACCCACAGGACCAGCGTATCGCTACGAGTCCGATGGCGCAAGTTTCGTCTCGATCTGACGAGTGTACAAGAAGTTAGGGCGAATTGCAGAAAAGGCGGATACGGGGCGATGTCCGCGGATACGCGTTGATTCCGGTGTGCACGCACACCCGAATCAGCTTCCGCGAAGTCTCACACGTCCGTATCGACGCTGCGCACGTATCTGTGAAGACCGCGCGCGACCAAGTCGTCCCGTTTGGCGGGGCGTACTCAGTTCCGGGGTGAAACAGGGTCTGGTTTTTCCTGTTTTTGGATCGCGGTGTGCGATCACCACAGGACGCGGTGCCCCGAACAGTTTGTCCGGACACCGAGAGGGTCATACAGGCTTCACAACGCAATTTACGGAATCGAAAACGGAGCTACGAATCAAAAGTTATACGCACCTGAAGGGGACCCGAAAAACCCGAACTTGATCGTGTCCGACACGTGTCCGACACGGTCGGACACAGGAATTCAAATTAGGGTTAGGGTTAGGGTTCAGGGACGCTGCGGCGGAGCTCCGGCCGGAGGAGGGCGGCACCGCCGCGGGGGAGGCCGGCCGGAGGCTGGGCGGTGCTGCGTGGCCGCGGGCGGCGGCTGTCGGGGCGGCGCAGCCTCTGCTGCTGCTGCTGGCAGCTGACGGAGTCGTGGCAGTCGTCGAGGGGGGCCGGGCACGGTGGAGACGGAGGGGAAGGAGGAGGAGGAAGGTGGCGAGGTCGGGGGAGCAAGGCGGCGGGGTCGGCCGGCGAGTGGTGGCAGCGGGTGGTGGTTCGGTGTCGACGGCCGGGGGGTCGTGGGTTAAATAGGCTGTGGGGGAGGCGGTTGCGGCGGGGGAGGCGGAGCCGAGCGGGCGGAGCGGAGCTCGTGGGGGTCGTGGGCGGCCGGAGCGGGCGGAGGGCGCGGCGGAGGCGGCGGGAAACGCGGCGGCTGGCCGAGTCGTGGGGAGAGAGGGGGGAAACGGGTAGGCGGTTCGGGTCGCGGGTCCGGGCAGACCCGCCCGACCCGCGAGGAAACGGGCTGGGGGATTTGGGCTGCTGGGCCGGTCCACTAGGCCGGGCCGGCCCAAAACAAATACTAATAAATATAAAAATAATAATAATAATAATAATAATAATAATAATAATAATAATAATAATAATAATAATAATAATAATAATAATAATAAATAAATAAATAATTAATAAATTAATTAAATAGTTTTTAGGCATTTAAAAATAGGTCGGAGGCCCAATAAATTCCAGAAAAATTGCCCTAAGTCCAGTTTTCCATTTTACACCCAAAAATATTATTTTCATGATATTTTAGTATTATTTATTAACAAATAAAAAATCATTTAACAAATAGAAACCCTGATTTTAATTACAGAAAATTCCCAGAAAATTCCAGAAAATTGTGAAAAATCCCAATTTGAAATTCTTGCAAAATCTGGGGGTTTACACATTGAAAGGATGTATGAACAATGATGACAAGTATAATCCAGATATAATTAGAACTATATAATTAATTAATAATATTTGACTTAAGTTTCATTGAAATTGAACTTTTATTTGCTAATAATTGTAAATTATTTTGATCAATAGTACTTTGGTGGTCAAACTATGGACGTTCTACCCCAAATTTGTTGAGAATTGCAAAAAAAAATCTAGCTTTAACTACAAGTTCTTCTGGGTGAGAGAAATTGGAGCACCTTTGAGGGGGTAAGTATAATACAATCATAATACTTACTACTTGGTTATTAATTTCAATGATTCAATCAATATCTAACTTTGTATTATTTTTTCATGTAGATACATACAAAGAAAAGAAATAGGCTAGATGTGGAAAGGTTGAACAATCTAGTCTATGTGCAATTTAATGCAAAACTCATAAACAAGAAGAAAAGAGAGGTGCATGATGATGTGCTACATTCTAGTGAGCCAATACATACTCAAGGATGGATTGTAGAGGGTGGTGATAATGATCAAGATGATAGAGGACCACACGCGGGACTTACTTGGGCAATGATAGAGCAAGCAACAAATCACCACCTACCTCTCTCGTATACAGCGCGACGACCACATCTAGCCATTCTGTTGCACCCTTACCTTCCGCGACACCCTCGACTTCCACCTCATCACTTCCCTCAACCCCCTACCTATTTGACCTCCTCCCCTCAAACTCTGAGTCTGTCGTCCCCTCCACAGCCACAACAAACAAGTACCACAAGGACGACCATGGTGAGCTTGTTGTCGAGAGCTGGCACAACGACCTCGAGCCACTTGACATTCCCTCGGTCTACCACTTCCTCTTCAAGCAAAAAATGTGTCAAGATGATTGCGGATTGCCACACCATGCCCGTGTGCATCGTGCACGACGAGGTCCTCCTCCAGCCCCTTTGTCTCATCGGCTGTCACGTCCCAGTACCGGAATATGGAGACGGATATGGTCAGCTCCCTCGTACAAGATATAGAACATCGTACGACAGTTACGGTTGTAGAAAGACGAGGGGGTGAATGCTACAATCTAGTCTTCTAGGGTCTCGGAACGACTATGTCTCAATCATTCAAGCACGTAACAACAACATAGAACATGTGAGATAAAGCCGTAAGGCGTCCCAAATGCTCCATCAGAATATTCTAGAGATCTAGCCATCAAAATGTTAAGCCAGCAAAATGTTAATAGTTACACAACCGAGATCAACTACAATTTGATTATATTACAATTGTGTAAAAAGAACTAATGCCCAGACAAGCCGGCTAACAAGTGACGGTGGCTAAACGCCCAAAAGAGAATAATGTATAATACGAGCTGTGATCAAGAAACTCACTCGTGCCCTACAGCGACCATCCGTCTGGTGCGCGTCATCGTAAGAGGGGTAAGCTAGATCCTCTGGTGCTGGCTCTAAACATGGCCATACAAAACCAGTCGGGTTAGACCACAAATAACAAGTACCACAAGGAAGCACGAATGAAAAAACAAAAACCAGATCAAGCATATACTGCAAGAGTCAAGAATCATTGGCACGTGCCCCATCTTCAGGATAACATGACACTCCTTCACCAAACAATGACAGAAAATGCCATGCTTGTCACGCCCCAATCCTGCAAGGGTCGATCGTCCTCGCTTGGATCCTTTGCGGAACCGATCGTCCTTGCTTGGGCGTGATGTCGTGCGAGCATGGAGTTGCGCTCACACAAGGAAAGAACGTGCAGTGATAGGAATTCATTTGAAACACAAGTTAGAAAACACATTCACATATAGTTGAACACAAAGTATAGGAAGAAAACATGCTTTTCATTGATAATTCAGAGTAATTTACATAGAGTAACATTTGATGCGCCTCTCGGCTACATTGATTTGTATTACAAAAGAAAGCTCAAAAGGTAGGACGCGCTCCATCAGATAAGTCTTATCGTCCATACATTACACGATTGAAAATACACGCCTCTAAAATGAACTGGCTTCAACTATACTTCAAAATAGAATAGCTTCTAACGCCTTCTCGTCTATCCACTAGCATTGCACACCCTGAGTGCCTGAAATATTTGCCTACAAACTTAGGTTAGTACTCAGCTTGTGTAAACCCCCTCACCAAAAATAGATATTTTGTGTGTATTTTATATTATTATATTTATTATAGATATTAAATTTCTTTAGAGTATTCTCTTAGTTAATTAGAAGATAAATTTCTTGATATATTTACTTATATAAATATTTATTTATAATTATTTTAGGTTATTTTAGATTTTTGGAGAATTTTTCTAGAATTTTTGGTAATTAAAACTTAGAAAACCTAAATTTTTAGGACTTTCATGATTTACTGTAAGACCATACTTGCATATTGTTCCTACCAAATATTTATTTTAGGTTAAAATATTTAAAAATATATATTTGTAATTTATTTAGAATTTTAAGAAATTTCTTTATATTTTTGAAATTATTTAGGATTTATTTGGATATATATAGTCTTAATATTAGATAGATGCTAATTTAGTGTTAATAGATATTAATAAGATTTTATAAATTATTTGTATTATCTTTAATTATATTTAAGATTATAAATTATTGAGATAAATTCAAACTCTATTTTAAATTAATTCAAATCCTGAAGCTACTAGGAAAGCAACTTCATGTATATCCTATCCTTATTTAAACTCATCCTAATCCTATCCAAATTAGCCAATCCTAGTCGTATTAAATTAAGTAATGTACACCATTATAAATACCTCATCCTTCATATTTTTCTTCCCCAAAATTTCCTCATTTTTGTCCAAAAACAGTCAAAATTCGTCATAAATTCAGCCTCATTTTCTAGTAGTTATGACGACTTAAATAGACGATATCTCCTAGCTCCGGACTCCAAACGTACTCCAATTTTTTTTGTTAGAACCATATCAAGGTTAGTTTTCTAAATATATAAATTATTTTAATAATTTCAGAACCTATTTTTCCAAAAAATTCTAAAAGTGACAGCTGTCCAAAATCAGACGCATTTTATTATTTTCGAGATTTTGGGAGATCCCGAACTCGGAATTACAAACCGTTTGAAGTTTCGAAAAGCTGACATGATGAAATTCCATAAAAGTATTTTTACAGAATTTAAAATATAATTTTATTCTACTGTAAAATTTGTGCAACGTAGACGTAAATAGAAAACCACCAAAAATTATCATCTGTGCGCCCTAGTGGACATAACTCGTTACCGACTTGTAATTTTATAAAACAATCGAATATGGTGTTCATATAGTATTTAAATCTATAGGATTCCATACACAAATCCAGGATTTAAGTTGGTTGACTTTTTGGTCAACGGATTGCCTTGATTTGCGTGTCATGGATCACAAATCCGTAAAGTTGACTTTCTTTGGACCAAAATTAATGTTTAACAATAAAATCAAATTATAATAAGATTAAAATACTATTTTAGGTTATTTTATTCAGAATTAAAATAGATAAAATTGAGGAACCTATTCACCCACTTTTGTAACCTAACTTGTTTAATTTATGTGACGGGTAGATCGGACGACGCATTGAGTTGAGACTTCATTCTTTTTTATACCAGGCAAGATACCTTGCCAAATTGCTTACGGTATTTTGCATGCTTAGTATATTTCTGTATATTTATTGCATTTCTGTATAGTTCTTGAATGTGTAGTTTTCCTTCAGTCATTACTATGTATTAGATATGTTGACACACACATGGCACCTAGTATCATGAGAGGACAATCATTAGGCATATGGGCTTTTAACCACTCTGGTAAAATGTAGCATATAGCTCGCACTACGGGCGTGTGTCGCGGTGGTCGGTACCCCCGCAGTATGTCGATTCCTGGAGTCTCGCTGGTCGCTACCCCCGCGGTATGTCGATTTCTGATGTTCATTGACGTGTGTGTGAGTTGTGAGGTAGATCGAGTAGCCTACCCTTGTCCATACGTCGAAAAGTTGTCCTTATTTGCATTGATATATATTGTCTTGTATAGCGTACTTATTTATTTTCAAATAATATGCATGTTTACTGTATTCAAATTGGCTCGCTTTTCTGTATCTTGTTACGTCCCTCTGAGGACCTGGTCCTCTGCCAGGTGTATCTGTTCTTGAATATTTGCAGGAGCGCAGATTTGGATGGTTATATATGTTTTGTGGATGTCTTCTCTTCGAGCCCGTGGTCGTTAGCTGGTATTCTTATATTGTGTTTATTGTGTTGTACTTTTCCATTCTAGTTGGTAGTGGATTTGTTTTCATCTATCTATCATCCTTAGATACTTGTATTGAGATCTAGTTTTATCGATACTGGTTATTTATTCATATTTGATTTTCGTGGATGAGATTTAGATTATACCCTGTGACTTGTGACATATGTTTATACCACTTGTGGATTGATATTCATATTACAGCGTACGTGTGGATTTTGGTTTCCATATATTAGAGTTGCCATATCCATACGGCTGGCATGCTTACATGTTCCTAGTCCTACGTATTTTGGGACTGGGGCGTGACATATTTTTGTGGTGGCCCATGCAGGTCGAGAGCATATTGTCTCGGTTACGTCACTGTACCGAGCAAGCCTGCGCATAGGATTAGAATATAGGATCTCATCCACTTATTTATCACCTCCCTTGATTTCGTTTCGCATTCTCATTTGATTGCTTGCATTGCATCTTTCTTGATCCCTTCTTAACGTCGATCTTCTCTCGTGCTTGATAGAGGTTAGGAAGATGACTTATACTAGGTATATACCCTCTAGTATTCAATAATACTATTAGTTAAATTATTGAAAGTTGGATAGTATGTCTCATAACCTAGTAACACATATTCCTATTACCCCATTAATGAAGTATAATTGAATGACACCAGCTATAGACTTGCATAAAAAGATAGTGTTTATCTAGACTATAGAACTTTAGTGTTTATCTAGACTATAGAAATTTAGTGTTTATCTAGACTGTAGAACTTAAAGGCTCATACACCCATTTGGTTGACTTTAGACTTAGACAAGAAATTATTACGAAAACTGTAGAGGCACAACACCGATCTTCTTGGTGAACTTAGATTATTTTGTACCTTCCTCCATCATAATCAAGCGTACTTATATTTTTACTACCTCAACTTATGCTGCTATTATAGCCTAGTTTTGCAAGCTTATTCTTTTATTGAGCTTGTTCATGACATATGTATTATTGGGGGCCTATACTAATACATTGTCTAAATCAGAATCGGTGTATTATGGTCTGATCAACCGTAGTGCACTTGATTCGCTCTTTGTATCACTACTTCATGTGGATTGAGATATAGTTGACTCAACCTGTTAGACAAATATACTTGCCCTCTAGACTGGTCAGAGCATATCATGTCAGGTACATAACTGTTCTGATGTGAACATGCAAATAGAAATTTACCAAAATAAAATTTCAATCCACAACTGCCTTGGCAACTCCCTTTCAAAATTCTTTAATCCCTTCGAATCCCGTACTTGTATTATATCACCTCCTCCTTGAACTCTTTATTGTTGTTTTCCGTCTTCCCCTATTTCGGAAAGACGAACGTTCGTGCTTAGTATAAGTTTGATACACGAATAGTACTAAATATACCCCATAGGCCAAGCACTCATGATGACAAACAAGAGAGCGCGGCCACAGGAATCCGTAGATACAGGTATGACCTTAGTTATATGTGTCATTGCATACTCATGACCCCCTTTATGATACGAGATCTTAGGTGCATAGTAGACGTAGAATTATATAGGTGTTGGTTTAGAAGTTATAAGGATATACTGATATTTTACCCAGATGGCATACACGCGATGCTAATAGATGACGCGAGTAGCAGTAGTAGTATTCTTTTTCTATCATTATCTCACCCCCTTGGGTGGCTCATCTTCTCTTCTCTATCCATTCATTATCTCGTACTTAATTCTTCCTATCATAGTTACGTCTTTTTTGTGCCAACATGAATTGTTGGTCTACTTCGACCACATCCTTAGTTTTGTTAGTTAAAACGTAAATGGTTTAGTAGATGATTAATAACTAAAGGATGAGTTCTTAATAATAACCCTTATGTATATGACCTATAACAATATCTGTATCCTCTTATTATTTTAAAAACCATGTATAGTGTAATACCCCGTTCCGTTCTAGCGGACTGCCGACTCAATCGGCAAAAGTGCAACTGTCCCGACCCGCTTTGCCTCAAACAAGAAGCAAAGGATATCCAGACTTGCCCCTACAGGAATCCGGCTTGGACTTTCAGAGGCTCGCTTGACGTATCGCTCTACCGAGGCGAATCATCGCTAAGGTGGGTGGCTACGGTGAACTTGTCTTTACTTAGCCAGCACACATAAAATCTGGAATATTTATGCTAGTCGCTAGGTGATCACCCCCTGCATGCTAATAAATCCAACGCACCTAGCTAAGGGAATAATCTTAACTCGTATTGCTTATGCTAGAACATGGAAATTGAAACACTGCTTATGTTCAGACCCTCGCATGCTAAGTCCCTTAACGGTTTTATCTCTCGGCTTACCTTCGGGTCCGAGCAACGTGCCTGCTTATGTTCCTTAGAAACGCATGCTGGTCTACTTTAAAGTTGCCTTATTTTCATTCAAACCTCGGAAGACTACCAAACAGTCATTCCGTGCATGATTTTACCTGCAAGTATCTAAGACCGTTGGGTCATCAAGCAGCCCCGAACCAGGGGAATGCATCAAGACAAGTCAATCACTGTACAGAATCCAGATTCAAGTATCTCGTGTTCTCGTGTTCAAAGTGCACTTGCGTCTCAAGTTCCAGTGCACTCCTGTTCCCGTGTATCTCGTGATAATTGACTGACCCAACAACTGCATATCGCGGACAACCTGTGCACAAAGTATTGAACGTTCAAGTTCCTGCGGACGGCTACACTGGGGCACCGGAGCCGATCCGATCCGGACGGAACTTTCTGATAGTCGTATGTGAGTAGGCGGCATGGAGTGAACGCCCCAATGGCCTAGCGTCTCGCTCCATACCGTCCCGGGCGAGGTGACGTGTAGCGACACAAGACCTCTCGCACCCAACCGCCCAGAGACTATAACGGTCCTTTATGGCTTCGCTAGCGACAACTGTTCATATAGATAAGTCATCCTCGCTTAGCAGCTATCCGCGTGCGAGTCATTGCATCATATCAAGAAATAACTAAACACCTGAACGATCAAGACATAACGACTCTCTTGTTGCATATGCTATTTGTTTGGTTTTCATCAAGTATGCCTCCTAAATGATTATACTTGTCGTGCTTGAATTAACAACGTTGCCTCAATGTTTGCCTTGGACAGGGAAAGAGAAATGGTAAGTTGGTAAGTCTCGCCGTGTATCCTCAAACATCGCACGGCGCACTGCCCGACACATTAGGCTATTCAATGTTTGCATGAAACTGATCCTAAGGCAACTAGAAAGACAACTTAATAGTTGTGCACGAAACTTGTATTACGTGTTTGGATTTGTCGAGCGGGCGAGTAGCTTCCCCACCAGTGCATTCAATGTACTGATAATCCACCAGTTTGTATGCAGGGTGCGGGAGAACCTCGTTCGGTGCGGACGCCTCCAACGTGCGTGCTAAGGCGTGGACATCACTCCGAAGCAACGGTGCGTCCGGGACTGAAGCACATATACAAGACATAAGTTGTGAATATCGCCTGAACATCGCCTCTACAATTATTCCACAATTGTAGCCACTTGGCACGCTTTTACTGTTTCATAGAGAGGGGCTTGAGCGACTTTTAATCTTGGCTATACGCCGCCTGTAACACATGTTCATATCAATAAAAGAGCTTGCTTTACTTCAACTTGTGTTTCAATGCTTCCTCTATATTTGTCGACTCAGTGAACCTGTTACCGATCGCCTATGCGTTCATGACTCCGCTGCACTCGGACAATCTGTGTGACTCTGTGGCTTAGAACTCTTACCGCCAGCCAATGAATCACGGCCTTGCACGGGCGCGGTTCACGCTCGTGCAGCATCACGCCCGGATGGGTCAAGCGATCGTTCTGCGGGAGCGCTGGCGAGGGTGATTCCCGCCTTGCGGGAACGGCCGATTTGCCTGCGGGAGATCGGGGCGTGACATGTTGGTATCAGAGCCTGGCTTCTACGCCTTTGGACTTCGAGTCGAATATCTCTGTTTTGAAAGCTCGTTCGTGGGTTATGTGCACGCTCTCTCTCAATGCCTCGATGGGATGTTCCAACAATAAGTCTAAATACTTTTAAAATGCGTTTTGAATGATATGATATGCTTGCTTGTCTGGTTGTATGCTGCGAGTGGCCTTTGTGCCAACCTGTGTAAACCCTTGAGAGTATCGCTAGTAGCTTGTCCGATTTTCACTAACTCTAAGTTTCGTTGAATGCATCTATTCGAGGGACGCCTTGAACTAGTGCACCATCCAAGACTTAGGAAAAGGTGAGACTTCGCTATCACTAAGCTGGTTGACGTGTTCACACGAGAAATTCATGTCGAAGGTACGCACGATCCAGTCTAAGCGATATGCTGATTTCGACGCTTGTGCAAGTGAATATCCAAATGAACAAGTGCAACTACTTGTCTAGGATTGCCTCAACCCTAGAATACTGCTTGTCCTCAGTAAGTCTCGAGGACGAGACTTTTTCTGAGTTGGGTAGGATGTAACACCCCGTTCCGTTCTAGCGGACTGCCGACTCAATCGGCAAAAGTGCAACTGTCCCGACCCGCTTTGCCTCAAACAAGAAGCAAAGGATATCCAGACTTGCCCCTACAGGAATCCGGCTTGGACTTTTAGAGGCTCGCTTGACGTATCGCTCTACCGAGGCGAATCATCGCTAAGGTGGGTGGCTACGGTGAACTTGTCTTTGCTTAGCCAGCACACATAAAATCTGGAATATTTATGCTAGTCGCTAGGTGATCACCCCCTGCATGATAATAAATCCAACGCACCTAGCTAAGGGAATAATCCCAACTCATATTGCTTATGCTAGAACATGGAAATTGAAACACTGCTTATGTTCAGACCCTCGCATGCTAAGTCCCTTAATGGTTTTATCTCTCGGCTTACCTTCGGGTCCGAGCAACGTGCCTGCTTATGTTCCTTAGAAACGCATGCTGGTCTGCTTTAAAGTTGCCTTATTTTCATTCAAACCTTGGAAGACTACCAAACAGTCATTCCGTGCATGATTTTACCTGCAAGTATCTAAGACCGTTGGGTCATCAAGCAGCCCCGAACCAGGAGAATGCATCAAGACAAGTCAATCACTGTACAGAATCCAGATTCAAGTATCTCGTGTTCTCGTGTTCAAAGTGCACTTGCGTTTCAAGTTCCAGTGCACTCCTGTTCCCGTGTATCTCATGATAATTGACTGACCCAACAACTGCATGTCGCGGACAACCTGTGCACAAGGTATTGAACGTTCAAGTTTCTGCGGACGGCTACACCGGGGCACCGGAGCCGATCCGATCCGGACGAAACTTTTTGATAGTCGTATGTGAGTGGGCGGCATAGAGTGAACGCCCCAATGGCCTAGCGTCTCGCTCCATACCGTCCCGGGCGAGGTGACGTGTAGCGACACAAGACCTCTCGCACCCAACCGCCCAGAGACTATAACGGTCCTTTATGGCTTCGCCAGCGACAACTGTTCATATAGATAAGTCATCCTCGCTTAGCGGCTATCCGCGTGCGAGTCATTGCATCGTATCAAGAAACAACTAAACACCTGAACGATCAAGACATAACGAATCTCTTGTTGCATATGCTATTGGTTTGGTTTTCATCAAGTATGCCTCCTGAATGATTATACTTGTCGTGCTTGAATTAACAACGTTGCCTCAATGTTTGCCTTGGACAGGGAAGGAGAAATGGTAAGTTGGTAAGTCTCGCCGTGTATCCTCAAACATCGCACGGCGCACTGCCCGACACGTTAGGCTATTCAATGTTTGCATGAAACTGATCCTAAGGCAACTAGAAAGATAACTTAATAGTTGTGTACGAAACTTGTATTACGTGTTTGGATTTGTCGAGCGGACGAGTAGCTTCCCCACCAGTGCATTCAATGTACTGATAATCCACCAGTTGTATGCAGGGTGCGGGAGAACCTCGTTCGGTGCGGACGCCTCCAACGTGCGTGCTAAGGCGTGGACATCACTCCGAAGCAACGGTGCGTCCGGGACTGAAGCACATATACAAGACATAAGTTGTGAACATCGCCTGAACATCGCCTCTACAATCATTCCACAATTGTAGCCACTTGGCACGCTTTTACTGTTTCAGAGAGAGGGGCTTGAGCGAATTGTAATCTCGGCTATACGCCGCCTGTAACACATGTTCATATCAATAAAAGAGCTTGCTTTACTTCAACTTGTGTTTCAATGCTTCCGCTATATTTGTTGACTCAGTGAACCTGTTACCGATCGCCTATGCGTTCATGACTCCGCTGCACTCGGACAATCTGTGCGACTCTGTGGCTTAGAACTCTTACCGCCAGCCAATGAATCACGGCCTTGCACGGGCGCGGTTCACGCTCGTGCGGCATCACGCCCGGATGGGTCAAGCGATCATTCCGCGGGAGAGCTGGCGAGGGTGATTCCCGCCTTGCGGGAACGGCCGATTTGCCTGCGGGAGATCGGGGCGTGACATATAGCATCCCTTAGGCTAATAGGAATTTGTTAGATTGTTTGAACTAGTTTATACTTTTAATAGTTTTATAAGTTAGTCAAGACTTTAACTGTTGCCCAAAAACTTAGACTATGCCTAGGAAAGAATTGAAGGCACATGTTACGAACTGACAACTACGATAAATCGCTGGCAAAGTAGCGACAGCTGCAACTAGACCGTTGTAGTAAAGTAGTCGAAGTATTTGCAGACATATTGGTCAGGTGGCATGACAGTATTAGACTACGATACTTGACGGTTACAAAGAAAAATCATAATTGTGAGATTCAAGACAAGTACCCCAAGATTCTCGACCCAATAAATATATTCGTCTTACAACCTAGACAATAGTCTCAAGAGACTGTGACTACTAGTAGAATTTTTGTAAGTTGGGTAGTATAGACGAGTTAGAGGATAATAGGATAGTGTATGGACAATAAATGAGAAGCGTTAGAATGACAGACCATGACTTTTAGGAAGCACTGCTAGATAGCTATGTAGTGTAATAGCTATAGTGATTATTATGAATATGGGTTAGTGTCAATTTCGAGGACGAAATTTTTGTAAGTTTGGTAGATTGTAAACCCCCTCACCAAAAATAGATATTTTGTGTGTATTTTATATTATTATATTTATTATAGATATTAAATTTCTTTAGAGTATTCTCTTAGTTAATTAGAAAATAAATTTCTTGATATATTTACTTATATAAATATTTATTTATAATTATTTTAGGTTATTTTAGATTTTTGGAGATTTTTCTAGAATTTTTGGTAATTAAAACTTAGAAAACCTAAATTTTTAGGACTTTCATGATTTACTATAAGACCATACTTGCATATTGTTCCTACCAAATATTTATTTTAGGTTAAAATATTTAATTATATATTTTTGTAATTTATTTAGAATTTTAATAAATTTCTTTATATTTTTGAAATTATTTAGGATTTATTTGGATATATATAGTCTTAATATTAGATAGATGCTAATTTAGTGTTAATAGATATTAATAAGATTTTATAAATTATTTGTATTATCTTTAATTATATTTAAGATTATAAATTATTGAGATAAATTCAAACTCTATTTTAAATTAATTCAAATTATGAAGCTACTAGGAAAGCAACTTCATGTATATCCTATCCTTATTTAAACTCATCATAATCCTATCCAAATTAGCCAATCCTAGTCGTATTCAATTAAGTAATGTACACCATTATAAATACCTCATCCTTCATATTTTTCTTCCCCAAAATTTCCTCATTTTTGTCCAAAAACAGTCAAAATTCGTCATAAATTCAGCCTCATTTTCTAGTAGTTATGACGACTTAAATAGACGATATCTCCTAGCTCCGGACTCCAAACGTACTCCAGTTTTTTTTGTTAGAACCATATCAAGGTTAGTTTTCTAAATATATAAATTATTTTAATAATTTCAGAACCTATTTTTCCGGAAAATTCTAAAAGTGCTAGCTGTCCGAAATCAGATGCGTTTTGTTATTTTCGAGATTTCGGGAGATCCCGAACTCGGAATTACAAACCGTTTAAATTTTCAAAAAGCTGACATGATGAAATTCTAGAAAAGTATTTTTACAGAATTTAAAATATAATTTTATTCTACTGTAAAATTTGTGCAACGTAGACGTAAATAGAAAACTACCAAAAATTATCATCTATGCGCCCTAGTGGACATAACTCTTTACCGACTTGTGATTTTATGAAACAATCGAATATGGTGTTCATATAGTATTTAAATCTATAGGATTCCATACACAAATCCAGGATTTAAGTTGGTTGACTTTTTGGTCAACGGATTGCCTCGATTTATGTGCCATGGATCACAAATCCGTAAAGTTGACTTTCTTTGGACCAAAATTAATGTTTAACAATAATATCAGATTATAATAAGATTAAAATACTATTTTAGATTATTTTATTCAGAATTAAAATAGATAAAATTGAGGAACCTATTCACCCACTTTTGTAACCTAACTTGTTTAATTTATGTGACGGGTAGATCGGACGACGCATTGAGTTGGGACTTCATTATTTTTCAGACCAGGCAAGATACCTTGCCAAGTTGCTTACAGTATTTTGCATGCTTAGTATATTTCTGTATATTTATTGCATTTCTGTATAGTTCTTGAATGTGTAGTTTTCCTTCAGTCGTTACTATGTATTAGATATGTTGACACACACATGGCACCTAGTATCATGAGAGGACAATCATTAGGCATATGGGCTTTTAACCACTCTGGTAAAATGTAGCATATAGCTCGCACTACGGGCGTGTGTCGCGCTGGTCGCTACCCCCGCGGTATTTCAATTTCTGGAGTCTCGCTGGTCGCTACCCCCGCGGTATGTCAATTTCTGATGTCCATTGACGTGTGTATGAGTTGTGAGGTAGATCGAGTAGCCTACCCTTGCCCATACGTCAAAAATTTGTCCTTATTTGCATTCATATAGATTGTCTTGTACAGCGTACTTATTTATTTTCAAATAATATGCATGTTTACTATATTCAAATTGGCTCACTTTTCTGTATCTTGTTACGTCCCTCTGAGGACCTAGTCCTCTGCCAGGTGTATCTGTTCTTGAATATTTGTAGGAGCGAAGATTTGGACGGTTATATATATTTTGTGGATGTCTTCTCTTCGAGCCCATGGTCGTTAGCTGGTATTCTTATATTGTGTTTATTGTGTTGTACTTTTTCATTCTAGTTGATAGTGGATTTGTTTCCATCTATCTATCATCCTTAGATACTTGTATTGAGATCTAATTTTATAGATACTGGTTATTTATTCATATTTGATTTTCGTGGATGAGATTTAGATTATACCCTTTGACTTGTGACATATGTTTATACCACTTGTGGATTGATATTCATATTACAGCGTACGTGTAAATTTTGGTTTCCATATATTAGAGTTGCCATATCCATACGGCTGGCATGCTTACGTGTTCCTAGTCCTACGTATTTTGGGACTGGGGCGTGACATATTTTTGTGCTGGTCCATGCAGGTCGAGAGCATATTGTCTCGGTTACGTCACTATACCGAGCAAGCCTGCGCATAGGATTAGAATATAGGATCTCATCCACTTATTTATCACCTCCCTTGATTTCGTTTCGTATTCTCATTTGATTGCTTGCATTGCATCTTTCTTGATCCCTTCTTAACGTCGATCTTCTCTCGTGCTTGATAGAGGTTAGGAAGATGACTTATACTAGGTATATACCCTCTAGTATTCAATAATACTATTAGTTAAATTATTGAAAGTTGGATAGTATGTCTCATAACCTAGTAACACATAGTCCTATTGCCCCATTAATGAAGTATAATTGAATGACACCAGCTATAGACTTGCATAAAAAGATAGTGTTTATCTAGACCATAAAGTTACCAGCTATAGACTTGCATAAAAAGATAGTGTTTATCTAGACCATAGAACTTTAGTGTTTATCTAGACTATAGAAATTTAGTGTTTATCTATACTGTAGAACTTAGAGGCTCATACACCCATTTGGTTGACTTTAGACTTAGACAAGAAATTATTACGAAAACTGTAGTGGCACAACACCGATCTTCTTGGTAAACTTAGATTATTCTGTACCTTCCTCCATCATAATCAAGCGTACTTATATTTTTACTACCTCGACTTATGCTGCTATTATAGCCTAGTTTTGCAAGCTTATTCTTTTATTAAGCTTGTTCATGACATATGTATTATTGGAGGCCCACACTAATACATTGTCTAAATCAAAATCGGTGTATTATGGTCTGATCAACCGTAGTGCACTTGGTTCGCTCTTTGTATCACTACTTCATGTGGATTGAGATATAGTTGACTCAACCTGTTAGACAAATATACTTGCCCTCTAGACTGGTCAGAGCATATCATGTCAGGTACATAACTGTTCTGATGTGAACATACAAATAAAAATTTACCAAAATAAGATTTTAATCTACAACTGCCTTGGCAACTCCCTTTCAATTCTTCCTATCATAGTTACGTCTTTTTCGTGCCAACATGAATTGTTGGTCTACTTCGACCACATCCTTAGTTTTGTTAGTTAAAACGTAAATGGTTTAGTAGATCATTAATAACTAAAGGATGAGTTCTTAATAATAACCCTTATGTATATGACCTATAGCAATATCTGTATCCTCTTATTATTTTAAAAATCATGTATAGCATCCCTTAGGCTAATAGGAATTTGTTAGACTGTTTGAACTAGTTTATACTTTTAATAGTTTTATAAGTTAGTCAAGACTTTAACTATTGCCCAAAAACTTAGACTATGCCTAGGAAAGAATTGAAGGCACTTGTTACGAACTGACAACTATGATAAATCGCTGGCAAAGTAGCGACAGCTGCAGCTAGACCGTTGTAGTAAAGTAGTCAAAGTATTTGCAGACATATTGGTCAGGTGGCATGACAGTATTAGACTACGATACTTGACGGTTACAAAGAAAAATCATAATTGTGAGATTCAAGACAAGTACCCCAAGATTCTCGATCCAATAAATATATTCGTCTTACAACCTAGACAATAGTCTCAAGAGACTGTGACTACTAGTAAAATTTTTGTAAGTTGGGTAGTGTAGACGAGTTAGAGGATAATAGGATAGTGTATGGACAATAAATGAGAAGTGTTAGAATGACAGACCATGACTTTTAGGAAGCACTGCTAGATAGCTATGTAGTGTAATAGCTATAGTGATTATTATGAATATGGGTTAGTGTCAATTTCGAGGACAAAATTTTTGTAAGTTGGGTAGATTGTAAACCCCCTCACCAAAAATAGATATTTTGTGTGTATTTTATATTATTATATTTATTATAGATATTAAATTTCTTTAGAGTATTCTCTTAGTTAATTAGAAAATAAATTTTTTGATATATTTACTTATATAAATATTTATTTATAATTATTTTAGGTTATTTTAGATTTTTGGAGATTTTTCTAGAATTTTTGGTAATTAAAACTTAGAAAACCTAAATATTTAGGACTTTCATGATTTACTATAAGACCATACTTGCATATTGTTCCTACAAAATATTTATTTTAGGTTAAAATATTTAATTATATATTTTTGTAATTTATTTAGAATTTTAAGATTTTTTTTTTATATTTTTGAAATTATTTAGGATTTATTTGGATATATATAGTCTTAATATTAGATAGATGCTAATTTAGTGTTAATAGATATTAATAAGATTTTATAAATTATTTGTATTATCTTTAATTATATTTAAGATTATAAATTATTGAGATAAATTCAAACTCTATTTTAAATTAATTCAAATCCTGAAGCTACTAGGAAAGCAACTTCATGTATATCCTATCCTTATTTAAACTCATCATAATCCTATACAAATTAGCCAATCCTAGTCGTATTCAATTAAGTAATGTACACCATTATAAATACCTCATCCTTCATATTTTTCTTTCCTAAAATTTCCTCATTTTTGTCCAAAAACAGTCAAAATTCGTCATAAATTCAGCCTCATTTTCTAGTAGTTATGACGACTTAAATAGACGATATCTCCTAGCTCCGGACTCCAAACGTACTCTAGTTTTTTTTGTTAGAACCATATCAAGGTTAGTTTTCTAAATATATAAATTATTTTAATAATTTCAGAACCTATTTTTCCAAAAAATTCTAAAAGTGCCAGCTGTCCAAAATCAGATGCGTTTTGTTATTTTTGAGATTTTGGGAGATCCCGAACTCGGAATTACAAACCGTTTGAAGTTTCGAAAAGCTGACATGATGAAATCCCCAAGAACCAAAGCATCGAGTTGGAATCCTTTTGCCTATCCTTCCTCCCGAAATCCCCAAGAACCAAAGCTCCAAGCGAGAAAGCCAACAGCAAAAACCAAGCAAATCGAAAGCAACACCAAAATAAAATCCCAAAGTGACATCAAGAAAACCAAGTAACAAAACACGAAAACTATTGAACACATTCAATAGAGGCATATCCATGAGTTGGAAAGGATCATCGCATTCTGTCCGTGACAAGTGGATACCGAAGATTCTAACACACCAAGCTATGACTCAGACAGACTAGCCACAAGCCCAATTATATAGTGCGCATCCCGGTCAGATCAGGATTTGAGATACTACAATGCCACCCAAGATAAGGTACGTCCCATGATTATGGTCAAGTTAGAATTTTGTGTCGTAGCTCGGTTCATATTCCATCATAACATAATGACTCAACTCCCTAACCAAACAAGGACAGAAATTGAATACCACACTATGACAGTCCATGTCCCTAAGCTACTAGCAGAGTTACAATCACAAATAAGTCAGGTTAGAACGGCCAAACAATATTTTGGCTTATTATATGGAGACTGGGTTATCCTATATATAATAATAATGATAATAATAAGCATCCTCATATCGTGCCATGTCGAGCAGGGCTAACCGAGCCAATATTATACATGCAGAAAATTATGATCGTACCAGTTCTTCGTAGGGCCACCGTGCTACAGTCGCACCAGTCTATCGTAGGGCCACTGTGCTGATAAATCAGTAACAGTTCCAACCTTCATATAGAAAAATGTTGGCTCGGTTTAAATATAAAAAGGTCGAATATTGTACTTTACTACATACTGATGATATACAATATCCGTGGTGGCCAGCTTTGCACGCCATAAAAATTATCACGGGACGGCCCATCACGCACGATCTCAGAATATCGTTTCCACCCCATGTTCTAATCATTTTTTATGTTACCTAATTAACCTTATAGTGATATGGAATTCCCTATCGTGGTTATATAAACATTCTCTTAATGATGTCGTACAGAGTACGGACATATTTGATACGTATCCATTTAATATAAGGAGTCAAGTCTAGATTCACCCAAATATAGATGCAACATTCAAACAAGCAATAACCTAGCCACGCTATGGTTCTGACCCATTATCATTTTCGTGCCAAAAATTCAGGAATATAATATTATGCACCGAGCATAAATCATCATGTCACGTTTAGTGTATATTTTGGCCAATGTTCCATACTCAGTGTACAATATAGCCGTTATAAACAGGAAAGCAAGAAAAGTGTATCAGCACGAATACAATAACCAAGTCAGGATACCAAACCTATCAGTTGGTCACATGAATCATGTTTTGATCAAGTTAAGAGTCATAATTAATTAGGAATCTAATATCTCATATAATCGAGTCACGGTCATGAATGCCTCATTAATTCCTCAATTTCTGGGATCATAGATCATCAATCATGGTCAAGCTCAACTAATCTAGAATAGGCATCAAGTGCACAATAGGACTCATGCATGCACAATCAATCACAAGAAGTCCTGGGTCGACGCACTTTGCAAGTGCCAATATAGGCTAGTCAGGAATAGTGGCACACTATGCGCGAGCAAACAACTATATGGCGCACAAACCTATAACATGGCACACAAAATCGATAACAGGAAGATGTGGCGCACAAATCAAGAATTACGAGAATATGCGCACTATGCGAGTGTAAAACAACTACAAAACAAAATAAGAGTCCCCTGGCGGCGCAACAGTCGAGGGCACGACAATCGAGGGCCTCGAAAATTGAGACGTGCCAAACTCAAGGCTCGCTTATCGAGGCTGAACCGAGCAAGAGTGCGCCAAGAGATAACAAGTGTGCCGGGTTATTAATCATCAAAAATGCGTCAACCGTTGAGCGTCCAAAAAGTGCACCAATATAAGAGCGGCGCACTTTTGATAGTTAATGCACAATGTGTCAATTGTGCGTCGGACTGTTAATTTGGTTAAAAGTGCGTCAATAAATAGGAAGTTGGTCAAAAGTATGCTGAAAGGCAGACTGACACACTTTTGCTTGGTTCGTTCGTTAGTACATCAATTGTGTGCCAGAGGCCGAAGTCTTCCGAAAGTGCGCCAAGAAAGATTTTTCCAAAAATGTATCCCCTTGACATACTTTTGCAATAAATTGACAGTACTCTTAAAGTACGCACGAGTATGGAATGCGGGTCACACTCAACATGCACCCATGGATTGTGGGTCATACTCAACATGCATTGTAAACCCGCTAATTTTAATTTACATATATAAGTATTTTTATTTAATTAATTATTTTAAAAAAATAGATTAATTTCTTAGTTTATTTGGAAAATAAATTCTTGATTTAATTACTTATATAAATACTTATCTGGAATTATTTCACAAAACTAATTTTTATTTTAAAATATTTTGTTAAAGTATTATAATTTTTTTCTAGAAATTATTTCATGTGTAAATATATTTTTCTGATTTTTTATGCTCACACATATATATAAATATATATATTCATTAAAAATGAAAAGAAAGAAAGAGAAAAGGAAAAGGAAAAGGAAAAAGAAAAGAAAAAGGGGTAAAAGAAAACCTTAATTAACATTTAACCCTAACACTAATCCTAACTAAACCCCCAGACCCTTCAAAAATCCAACAGAGCCATCCACCCCACGGATCCGCGGAAACCCCTGAGCGGAATACCCAACCGCGGACTCCCTCTCGCAATCTCTCTCTATATATACAATTAGTAAACCTTAACCCTATTTCTCATCTCTCACTCTCCTCTCCCGCACCTCGGACTGTCGTCGCTACGGCTGTCACGACCCACACCCAACAAATCGGGCATGAGTCGTATAAGAACCCTAATTCTGAAAACCGTATTTCTCTATTATTAATTATTTAATTTATTTATATGAGTTAAATAGAGGGAATAGATTTTATTAAATTTTATTTGAGGTGTTTTTTTGCATCTAGAGGACTTACGAAGCCATTATAAATTTTTCCTAATTTATTCTATGTAGGAGATCCTTTGGAACAGTTACTAGCTTAATGATGTGCACCAATAAATTCTTAGAATTCTCTGTGAATTGATATGTATATATATATAAATTTCCTATTGGATATCAAGTCAAAACCCAAACCCACTACCCGCTTGAACCTGGACCTATTAGGAGAAGGAAATATCAACAGCAACAGTAGCAAAAGCCAATTTTGCTTTCCCTATTCCCCGCGCGTAAAACAAACTCCACCGCTTCTTATTTTCATCCGCGCGTGAAAAAGAGAAATATCAGCAACAACCCCACCGCTTAATTTCCTTTCACCCGTGCGTAAAGTAACCCCCGCGTATATTCATTTTCTTTTCCGCATGTGACTCATTCCCCACCGCCTCTTTACCTATTATTACTAAAATCTCCCCAACCGAAACCGAAACCAATGAAAGAAAGAAACAGCAGCAGCAGTAGTCTTTGAGACTAAGTATCCCCACCGCCTCTTGACCCTATATATATTACAACTCTCTTAAACTAATCCCACTTCTTCTTACAAACAAACTTAAACACAATATTGGACGTTGCACTCTACAAAACTTTGATCGGCAAGTATACCTTGCCATTGTACTATTATTTACATTCCAGCTGATGCATGCATGTTTAATTCTGTCACGCCCCGATCTCCCGCAGGCAAATAGGCCGTTCCCGCTAGGCGAGAATCACCGCGCCAGCGCTCCCGCAGGACGATCGCTTTGACCCATCCGGGCGTGATGCCGCACGAGCGTGAGCCACGCCCCTGCAAGGCCGTGGTCCATTGGCTGACGGTAAGAGTTCTAAGCCATATAGTCGCACAGATTGTCCGAGTGCAGCGGAGTCATGAACGCATAAGCGATCGGTAACAAGTTCACTGAGTCGACAATATAGCGGAAGCATTGAAACACAAGTTAAAGTAAAGCAAGCTCTTTATTGATATAACATGTGTTACAGGCGGCGTATAGCCGAGATTATAATTCGTTCAAGCCTCTCTCTCTGAAACAGTAAAAGCGTGCCAAGTGGCTACAATTATGGAATGATTGTACAGGCGATGTTCAGGCAAGTTCCAACATTATGTCTTGTATATGTGCTTCAGTTCCGGACGCACCGTTGCTTCGGAGTGATCTCCACGCCTTAGCACGCACGAAGGAGCATCCGCACCGAACGAGGTTCTCTCGTACCCTGCAAACGAACTAGTGGATTATCAGTACATTGAATGCACTGGTGGGGAGGCTACTCGCCCGCTCGACAAATCCAAATACGTAATATAGGTTCCGTGCACCAACTATTAAGTTGTCTTTCTAGTTGTCTTAGGATCAGTTTTATGCAAATATTTAATAGCCTAACTCGTGTGGCAGTGCGTCGTGCGACATGAGAGAAAACACGGCGAGACTTACCAACTTACTATTTTACCTTTCCTGTCGAAGGCAAACATTGTTAATTCGAGCACGGGCAAGTATAAGCATTCAGGGGGCATAGTATATGCAAACACGAGAGTCATTGTATCATGATCGTTCAGGTGTTCAGTTGTTCATTCGAGACAGTGCAATGACTCGCACACGGATAGCCGCTAAGCGAGGATGACTTATCTATATGAACAGTTGTCGCTGGCATAGCCATAAAGGACCAGTTTAGTCTTGAACAAGGATGGAAAGCAACAAAGATTCAGTAGTGGCTGCAGACCATCCTGTCTAGATGCAGTAGACTAACGTGACGTTCCATCCGGATCGGATCAGCCCCGGTGCCCCGAAAATCGTCCGTGGAACCAGTGACCTTGTTTCCAAGTTGTCCGTGACATGCAAGTCTCTATACTTCAGGTCTCTGGTCTGGTACAGGAACAAGTTCGAGGCTGAACAAGTCCGGTATAGAACGAGTTCGATGCAGTATATATACAGAACTTGTTGAGGCAGGATTCATTCACAATAGTGTATCGATTGCCAGGCCAAGCCAGTTGATTCAGTAGTTTGCTGCATGAGCTGTGATTCAGTGATTTATTCATTCAGGGTGCAAATTCCCTGGTTCGGGAATTGCCTTGGTGACCTAACGGTCCCGAACACTTTCAGGTTCTTCCATGCACGGAACGACTACTTAGTAGTCTCCCAGGGTTTGGATGAAAATAAGGCAACATACAAGCAAACAAGCATGCATTTGTATTAAACACAAGTATTCACGTTAGCTCGGGCCCGAAGGTAAGCCGAGGAGTGAGATCGTTAGGGGACTTCCCGAGCAACACGTTCTAGGGTAGCATGCGAGGGTCTGAACATATATAAAAGTAGTGTTTCATTTTCCATGTTCTAGCATAAGCAATACAAGTTGGGATTATTCCCTTAGCTAGGTGCGTTGGATTCTTATTAGCATGCAGGGGGTGATTCACCTAGCGACTAGCATGAACATTTCATATTTTATGTGTGCTGGCTAAGCAAAGACAAGTTCACCGTAGCCACCCACCTTAGCGATGATTCGCCTCGGTAGAGCGATACGCCAAGCGAGCCTCTGAAAGCCTAAGCTGAATTCCTGTAGGGACAAGTCTGGATATCCTTTGCTTCTCGTTTGAGGAAAAGCGGGTTGGGACAGTTGCACTTTTGCCATTTGAGACGGCAGTCCGCTTGAACGGAACGGGGTGTTACATCCTACCCAACTCAGAAAAAGTCTCGTCCTCGAGACTTACTGAGGACAAGCAGTAATCTAGGGTTGAGGCAATCTTGGACAAGTCGTTGTACTTGTTCATTTGGATATTCACTTGCACAAGCATCAAGATCAGCATATCGCTTAGTCTGGATCGTGCACACTTTTGAAGTGCACTTCTAGCGTGAGCACGTCAACCAGCTTAGTGATAGCGAAGTCTTAGCACTCGAGTTTCACATCTTCTTGAGTCTTGGATGGTGCACAAGTTCAAGGCATCCCTCGAATAGATGCATTCAACCAAACTTAGAGTTAGTGAAATTGGACAAGCTACTAGCGATAATCTCAAGGGTCCGCACAGGTTGGCACAAAGGCCACTCGTAGCACAATAACATACAAGCAAGCATATCATTCAAAATGCATTTTGAAAGTATTTAGACTTATTGTTGGAACATCCCATCGAGGCATTGAGAGAGAGCGTGCACATAACCCACGAATGAGCTTTCAAAACTGTGATAATAGAAATGAAGTCCAAAGGCGTAGAAGCCAGGCTCTGATACCAACATGTCACGCCCCGATCTCCCGCAGGCAAATTGGCCGTTCCCGCTAGGCGAGAATCACCGCGCCAGCGCTCCCGCAGGACGATCGCTTTGACCCATCCGGGCGTGATGCCGCACGAGCGTGAGCCACGCCCGTGCAAGGTCGTGGTCCATTGGCTGGCGGTAAGAGTTCTAAGCCATAGAGTCGCACAGATTGTCCGAGTACAGCGGAGTCATGAACGCATAGGCGATCGGTAACAAGTTTACTGAGTCGACAATATAGCGAAAGCATTGAAACACAAGTTGAAGTAAAGCAAGCTCTTTATTGATATAACATGTGTTACAGGCGGCGTATAGCCGAGATTATAATTCGCTCAAGCCTCTCTCTCTAAAACAGTAAAAGCGTGCCAAGTGGCTACAATTATGGAATGATTGTACAGGCGATGTTCAGGCAAGTTCCAATATTATGTCTTGTATATGTGCTTCAGTTCCGGACTTACCATTGCTTCGAAGTGATCTCCACGCCTTAGCACGCATGAAGGAGCATCCGTACTGAACAAGGTTCTTCCGTACCCTGCAAACGAACTAGTGGATTATCAGTACATTGAATGCACTGGTGGGGAGGCTACTCGCCCGCTCGACAAATCCAAACACGTAATATAGTTTCCGTGCACCAACTATTAAGTTATCTTTCTAGTTGCCTTAGGATCAGTTTTATGCAAATATTTAATAGCCTAACTCGTGTGGCAGTGCGCCGTGCGACATGAGAGAAAACACGGCGAGACTTACCAACTTACTATTTTACCTTCCCTATCCAAGGCAAACATTGTTAATTCGAGCACGGGCAAGTATAAGCATTCATGGGGCATAGTATATGCAAACACGAGAGTCATTGTATCATGATCGTTCAGGTGTTCAGTTGTTCATTCGAGGCAGTGCTATGACTCGCACGCGGATAGCCGCTAAGCGATGATAACTTATCTATATGAACAGTTGTCGCTGGCATAGCCATAAAGGACCAGTTTAGTCTTGAACAAGGATGGAAAGCAACAAAGATTCAGTAGTGGCTGCAGACCATCCTGTCCAGATGCAGTAGACTAACGTGACGTTCTATCCGGATCGGATCGGCCCCGGTGCCCCAGAAATCGTCCGTGGAACCAATGACCTTGTTTCCAAGTTGTCCGCGACATGCAAGTCTCTATACATCAGGTCTCTGGTCTGGTACAAGAACAAGTTCGAGGCAGTATGTGTATATATTGAACAAGTCCGGTATGGAACGAGTTCGATGCAGTATATATACAGAACTTGTTGAGGCAGGATTCATTCACAGTAGTATATCGATTGCCAGGCCAGGCCAGTTGATTCAGTAGTTTGCTCCATGAGCTGTGATTCAGTGATTTATTCATTCAGGGTACAAATTACCTAGTTCGGGAATTGCCTTGGTGACCTAACAGTCCCAGACACTTTCAGATTCTTCCATGCACGGAACGACTACTTAGTAGTCTCCCGGGGTTTGGATGAAAACAAGGCAACATACAAGCAAACAAGCATGCATTTGTATTAAATACAAGTATTCACGTTAGCTCGGGCCCGAAGGTAAGCCGAGGAGTGAGATCGTTAGGGGACTTTCCGAGCAACACGTTCTAGGGTAGCATGCGAGGGTCTGAACATATATAAAAGCAGTATTTTATTTTCCATATTCTAGCATAAGTAATACAAGTTGGGATTATTCCCTTAGCTAGGTGCGTTGGATTCTTATTAGCATGCACGGGGTGATTCACCTAGCGACTAGCATGAACATTTTATATTTTATGTGTGCTGGCTAAGCAAAGACAAGTTCACCGTAGCCACCCACCTTAGCGATGATTCGCCTCGGTAGAGCGATACGCCAAGCGAGCCTCTGAAAGCCTAAGCAGGATTCCTGTAGGGACAAGTCTGGATATCCTTTGCTTCTCGTTTGAGGCAAAGCGGGTCGGGACAGTTGAACTTTTGCCGTTTGAGACGGCAGTCCGCTTGAACGGAACGGGGTTTTACAAATTCTATTTATATAGATGTTTATTTATGTAGATTTTGGACCTACTTTATGAGACCACCCTAGTATCATGTAGCATCTGTCACGACCCACACCCGGTTATTCGGGCACGAGTGCGTGGGCACGTCCAGCCTACGCCGCAGAGTCGGCGGTAGTACGCTGTCTAGGTCTTACTCACAGGTAATTTAAATCTATCTCATCCACAATAAAGTAAATAGACAAGGAAATTAACAGGAAATAGGAATGCTGATTTATAAAATAAATGGTGATAACAGATCCATAGTTTATACATGAACAGAAGATAAATCGGGGACAAACCCGATTACTGAGCTGAAAAGGGAAAACTAGCTAACTGGCTACTACTCCTCAGAGATAATCTCCTGAGTGGGAACCGGCCTCTCAACTGTGTCACCTGCTACGTCATAGGGATCAGAATAGGTAGGGCAAAGTCCTCATCATCGCCTAAAACAACGGATCCAGTCAGGAAAGGAGCAAAGTACACAATGCACAACAAGATTAAACTAAATATTTATGACAATTAAGTATTGAATATCATATTGAGAAAATTGCATAGGGGGACATCATTATCTCATAGTTAATGCTGTAAATAGGAATATGAGAAAAGCAGGAAATAAATGAGACAGGAATGAAACTACAACAATCAACAAGAGCCATAACTAGACAAGAAGCTATGTGTGTGAACTTGTGTTTTTAGAATACCTAGTTGGCATGCAGGGGTCTATAAAGTTAAACCGGCCGCCATGGACGGCTATTATTCACGAAAAATCGAGATCCGGCTGATGGACAGTCGTGTACCAACAGCTATTATTCACGACACGGGTCAGGGTAAACTACATGCCTTTCAGTATTCTCCCTCCCGACACGAAAAACAAGACATGAATTCTAATATTCAAGACATGAGATACAGTATTCTGACACTACGTGTAATCAGCAAGGGTACTAGTAGAGCAGGGAATTAATTATCACAATATAAAGATTAACTTGAGGTGCAGGTACTTGCCTGTTGTTTGGATCCGATTAATTGGTTCTAGGGGAAGATATCCAGAGATGAGTCCAAATGCTGAAATAAACATCACCATCACGCTCAGAAGATGTCAAATAGCTAGAAACGCCTGTCCTTGGGTCCAATTTGGAGACAAGGGCAAAAACGGCAGTTTCGGGTCAAAACGGGGTCCGCCGTTGGGCCCGCTTTGCACCGAAAAGCGTGTCCGGGTCAAAGGTCTCCAAATTCACCAAACTTAGTGTCAACAGGTCAGGAACGCTGATACGAACCCAACGGAACTTCCAGATTTGGATTCCGATGAGCCGAACACAAAATCGCCCGTTGAGCGGGGCCTGTGGGGCCCACGACACGCGATTTCGTCAACGTTCTCAGAATCGAACCAAACTTGACCCTCAGGACCAGCGTATCGCTACGAGTCCGATGGCGCAAGTTTCGTCTCGATCCGACGAGTATGCACGAAGTTAGGGTGAATTGCCGAAAAGGCGGATACGGGGCGATGTCCGCGGATACGCGTTGATTTCGGTGTGCACGCACACCCGAATCAGCTTCCACGAAAACTCACACGTCCGTATCGACGATGTGTACGTATCTGTGAAGACCGCACGCGACCAAGTCGTCCCGTTTGGCGGGACGTACTCGGTTCCGGGGTAAAACAGGGCCTGGTTTTTCCTATTTTTGGATCGCGTTGTGCGATCACCACAGGACGCGGTGTCCCGAACAGTTTGTCCGGACACCGAGAGGGTCATACAGGCTTCACAACACAATTTGCGGAATTGAAAACGGAGCTACGAGGCGAAAGTTACGAGTACCTGAAGGGGACCCGAAAACCAGGGTCGATCGAGTCCGATACGTGTCCGACACGACACTGTTACTGTGTCCACTGCACAGTAAAGGGGGCTAGGGTTTACTGTGTCTGACTCCTGTGTCGGTGGCCGGTGGTCGGCACGGCGGCGGGGAGGCTGGCCGGGGACAGCGCGGTGCGGCGCTGCCGGCGCGGGGAGGCGCGGGGCGGCCGGAGTGCTGCCGGCGCTGCTGCTGCTCGCGGGGGAGGCCGGAGCTGCCGGAGCTGTCGGGGCGCCGGAGGGCGGAGGCGGAGGAGGGAGCTGCGGCGGGGCTGCAGCGGGCGGCGCCGGGGCGGAGCGGCGCTGGGGCGGAGGAGCGGTGGCTAGGGTTCCGGTGGCTGAGGGAATCGAAGGAGGAGGTGGTTATATAGGCGGGGAGGGGCTGGTGGCGCCGGGCAAGGCGGAGGGAGAGGAGGTCGTGGCGAGCGAGGCGGGCGGGCGGCCGGGCGGTGCGGCGCCGGACGCGGGCACGGCCGGAGGACTCGGGGGCTGGGTGAATAGGGGAGACGGGTTAGCGGGTCCGGGCGGGTCGGGTTCAGGCGGACCCGACCCGACCCGTTAGGGTGACGGGCCGCGGGTTGGGCCGCAGGCCGGGCTGGGCCGGATGGGCCGGGTGGGGGCTGTTGGGCCGGGCCGAATTAAATCAGAAATAATAATAATAATAATAATAATAATAATAATAATAATAATAATAATAAATAAATAAATAAATAAATAAATAATAATAATTGTTTTCAGGGGTTTTAAATTAGGTCCGAGGCCCGATAAATTCCAGAAAAATTGCCCTAAGTCCAGTTTTCCATTTTACACCCAAAAATATTATTTTCATAATATTTTAATGTTATTTATTAACAATTAAAAATTATTTAATAATTCAAAACCCTGATTTTAATTACAGAAAATTCCCAGAAAATTCCAGAAAATTGTGAAAAAATCCTAATTTTAATATTTTGAAAAATCAGGGGCTTACAATCTACCCAACTTATAAAATTTCATCCTCGAAATTTAAAATTAAGCCATAATGTGTTAACACTTTATGTATATCAATTGCAATCTCCTTGCGGTAAATTAAATCCAAATCATGTCCACTGCAATCCTTTCATGATTTAAGATGACTACTTGGTTCAATCAAAATTCAACCTATGGTTATTACTTCTTACTTCCTCAAATTATCCACAAGCAGATTTTTAATTTTTAGTCCATATAGTATTTTCAAGATGACCTTGCCTCACGATTCGAATTATCATAATTCCTCTAGAAGTGATTCGAGTCCAACAATATTTGTATGTTTCAGCCCTTTTAAATTACATTCACATCCTCAATATTCCAACTAGGTAGTCCAACCATCAACTTTTAAATTATTAATTCAAATCATCAATTGAAAAAAATAATTTAAGTGTAGTCCACCAATGTTCAAGTCTGAATTACATCCTCTAAATTCAAGTTGACGATTTTACTCTCATTATTCAAAATTAAATTATGTACCTAGGATGTAACTATTGGGTCCTCGATATCAATTTATTAATCATCTTAGTCACTCCTCTAAATTTTCAAAATTATAATGGCTTGCTTCTTCCAATCTGACCTTACTCGGTCACGATCCAAAGGATATTCCTCTCTAGTTGACAAATGCATCGCTACCCAACTTAGAGTTTACCCAACATCACAAAAGACTATATACCTTAAGGAAATATTCCTTAATATGTTTACCTACGTCATTCAATCCCCGAACTTCAACGCCGATCACGTCACATATGATATGTCCTCAATTACGAAAGTTTAATCCTCAAGTATGTGATCGACCTATGTGGCATATCCAGTACTATCTATGTATCCAACTTATACCAAGCACACGATTTCGTCTTCCCGAAATAAGGGAAGACGAGGATCAATAATAAAGAGTTTAAGGGTGGGGTGATAGAGCAGAAGTATAGGGATCAAGGCGTTTAAAGAATTCTAGTAGGATTTGTCAGGCGGTTATGGATTGAGGTTCTATTCTGGTAGTCATTTATTCGCATGCTCGTATTAGTTTAGTTATGTAACTGATACGATATGCTCAGCATGTCTAGGTCAAGTATATTTGTCTACTAATTACTACGTATCTCAATCCACGTAAAGTAGTCGTGCGAAGTGCGAATCAAAATGCACTAAGGTTGATCAGACCGTAATACACTGATTCTGAACAGACACTTGTATTAGTGTATGCGTCCAATAATACACGTGTCATGAACAAGCCTGATAAAGAGTAAGCTTGCAAAACTAGGCTATAGAATAGCAGCATAAACAAAGTACATCAAAATTAAGTGCGCTAGATGATGATGAAAGGAGGTGCAAAAATTTAAATTCACATATTAAGCAAAATAACAGAAAACTCTACAATCTCTACAGTTATTAAATATAAAAGCATACCAGGTTATTAGCAAGTTCAAAATTACTAGGTTGGGGCTGAGGTCACGAACCAATAGGCGCGGGCTAAACAATACTAGAAAGGGCAGCTAAAAGAAATCACTTACGCGCATTAGTGACTCTAAGAGTCTGCACGTTCTCCACGGTCATCGCGTAAGTTTGTTCGTGTTCTTGGAGCAGCGGGACAGTCCTTCACTCGATGTTCTGCTGATCCACAAAGTAGACAAAACACCTAGCCTCTTTCTACAATCCTTCCAAATATGACCTTGTTTTCGACAATAGCCACAAATGGGAGCTCGTCGGTTCTGCCCTTGGGTTGGATTCATCTGTGGTCGTTTTGCAGCTCTTTTCTGTTGTGCTTGGTCTTGTGCTGACGCATACGGCCGCTTCTGGCTGGACTCGATCCTTGTGGTACACTCCACAGGTCGCGCTGCAGTAAGAACGTCCTCGTCGAAGGTAATTGCATTTGAACTGCTTGGCTTCCGTGACTCCGAGCTAATTTTGTCGACGAAGTTCTCCGCTTGGTTTCGCTGCGCTTCTTGTTGAACCTTCTGATAGACTTGCATCATTACGTAGAACATGCGGAACATCTGTTGTTCGTCCATAGGCGGTCCCAGTGGGAAGGAAGGCATCGGTGGAGTAGGCTGACTTGCTTGACTGCCTTGTGATGATTGGACGACTGGCATTACATTGTCTTCTTGGTTAACCACGACGGCTTGTGGTGTTTCTGCGTGAGCCTCGTTGCTGGCTGGTGGGTCCATTTCCTGCATTCAAAATAACCGATAAGAGGCACACAGAAATCAAAGCAGGATGCAAGTCAATAAAATAATTCGGAACCGATATGAATATCAAGAACGATTCAATCAAGTGGATGAGCTTTTCCTAAAATCCTCAATCTTATTGCAGGCCTGTTCGGTCCCTAAGTTGAAACCGAACAATTTAGTCGTTTGACCTGCATGGGCCACCACAAAAACGTGTCACGATCCACACCCGGTTATTCGTGCACGAGTGCGTGGGCACGTCCAGCCTACGCCGCAGAGTCGGCGGTAGTACGCTGTCTAGGTCTTACTCACAGGTAATTTAAATCTATCTCATCCACAATAAAGTAAATAGACAAGGAAATTAACAGGAAATAGGAATGCTGATTTATAAAATAAATGGTGATAACAGATCCATAGTTTATACATGAACAGAAGATAAATCGGGGACAAACCCGATTACTGAGCTGAAAAGGGAAAACTAGCTAACTGGCTACTACTCCTCAGAGATAATCTCCTGAGTGGGAACCGGCCTCTCAACTGTGTCACCTGCTACGTCATAGGGATCAGAATAGGTAGGGCAAAGTCCTCATCATCGCCTAAAATAACGGATCCAGTCAGGAAAGGAGCAAAGTACACAATGCACAACAAGATTAAACTAAATATTTATGACAATTAAGTATTGAATATCATATTGAGAAAATTGCATAGGGGGACATCATTATCTCATAGTTAATGCTGTAAACAGGAATATGAGAAAAGCAGGAAATAAATGAGACAGGAATGAAACTACAACAATCAACAAGAGCCATAACTAGACAAGAAGCTATGTGTGTGAACTTGTGTTTTTAGAATACCTAGTTGGCATGCAGGGGTCTATAAAGTTAAACCGGCCGCCATGGACGGCTATTATTCACGAAAAATCGAGATCCGGCTGATGGACAGTCGTGTACCAACAGCTATTATTCACGACACGGGTCAGGGTAAACTACATGCCTTTCAGTATTCTCCCTCCCGACACGAAAAACAAGACATGAATTCCAATATTCAAGACATGAGATACAGTATTCTGACACTACGTGTAATCAGCAAGGGTACTAGTAGAGCAGGGAATTAATTATCACAATATAAAGATTAACTTGAGGTGCAGGTACTTGCCTGTTGTTTGGATCCGATTAATTGGTTCTAGGGGAAGATATCCAGAGATGAGTCCAAATGCTGAAATAAACATCACCATCACGCTCAAAAGATGTCAAATAGCTAGAAACGCCTGTCCTTGGGTCCAATTTGGAGACAAGGGCAAAAACGGCAGTTTCGGGTCAAAACGGGGTCCGCCGTTGGGCCCGCTTTGCACCGAAAAGCGTGTCCGGGTCAAAGGTCTCCAAATTCACCAAACTTAGTGTCAACAGGTCAGGAACGCTGATACGAACCCAACGGAACTTCCAGATTTGGATTCCGATGAGCCGGACACAAAATCGCCCGTTGAGCGGGGCCTGTGGGGCCCACGACACGCGATTTTGTCAACGTTCTCAGAATCGAACCAAACTTGACCCTCAGGACCAGCGTATCGCTACGAGTCCGATGGCGCAAGTTTCGTCTCGATCCGACGAGTGTGCACGAAGTTAGGGTGAATTGCCGAAAAGGCGGATACGGGGCGATGTCCGCGGATACGCGTTGATTCCGGTGTGCACGCACACCCGAATCAGCTTCCACGAAAACTCACACGTCCGTATCGATGATGCGTACGTATCTGTGAAGACCGCACGCGACCAAGTCGTCCCGTTTGGCGGGACGTACTCGGTTTCGGGGTGAAACAGGGCCTGGTTTTTCCTGTTTTTGGATCGCGGTGTGCGATCACCACAGGACGCGGTGTCCCGAACAGTTTGTCCGGACACCGAGAGGGTCATACAGGCTTCACAACGCAATTTGCGGAATTGAAAACGGAGCTACGAGGCGAAAGTTACGAGTACCTGAAGGGGACCCGAAAACCAGGGTCGATCGAGTCCGATACGTGTCCGACACGACACTGTTACTGTGTCCACTGCACAGTAAAGGGGGCTAGGGTTTACTGTGTCCGATTCCTGTGTCGGTGGCCTGTGGTCGGCACGGCGGCGGGGAGGCTGGCCGGGGACAGCGCGGTGCGGCGCTGCCGGCGCGGGGAGGCGCGGGGCGGCCGGAGTGCTGCCTGCGCTGCTGCTGCTCGCGGGGGAGGCCGGAGCTGCGGGAGCTGTCGGGGCGCCGGAGGGCGGAGGCGGAGGAGGGAGCTGCGGCGGGGCTGCAGCGGGCGGCGCCGGGGCGGAGCGGCGCTGGGGCGGAGGAGCGGTGGCTAGGGTTCCGGTGGCTGAGGGAATCGAAGGAGGAGGAGGGAGGTGGTTATATAGGCGGGGAGGGGCTGGTGGCGCCGGGCAAGGCGGAGGGAGAGGAGGTCGTGGCGAGCGAGGCGGGCGGGCGGCCGGGCGGTGCGGCGCCGGACGCGGGCATGGCCGGAGGACTCGGGGGCTGGGTGAATAGGGGAGACGGGTTAGCGGGTCCGGGCGGGTCGGGTTCAGGCGGACCCGACCCGACCCGTTAGGGTGACGGGCCGCGGGTTGGGCCGCAGGCCGGGCTGGGCCGGATGGGCCGGGTGGGGGCTGTTGGGCCGGGCCGAATTAAATCAGAAATAATAATAATAATAATAATAATAATAATAATAATAATAATAATAATAATAAATAAATAAATAAATAATAATAATTGTTTTCAGGGGTTTTAAATTAGGTCCGAGGCCCGATAAATTCCAGAAAAATTGCCCTAAGTCCAGTTTTCCATTTTACACCCAAAAATATTATTTTCATAATATTTTAATGTTATTTATTAATAATTAAAAATCATTTAATAATTCAAAACCCTGATTTTAATTACAGAAAATTCTCAGAAAATTCCAGAAAATTGTGAAAAAATCCTAATTTTAATATTTTGAAAAATCAGGGGCTTACAGCATCAGTAGGTTCATTAAGCGTGACACAGTTGTTACACGAGTTGTGAGTCTCATATAAATTCTGGACTACGTACCGGGTTGGCCTCCTGTACGTATGAGCCGTGCGTTAGAGATAACTGCTGATAGAAACTTTGTATGCTAGAAGACTCTGCAGTTATTAGTGGTTCAGGGACATAGCCTATTGTAGTATGGTGGTCCAATCCTTGTCCTTGTTTGGTTGTAGGATTGGGCTATTATACTAAAGATAGGTTATGAACCAAATCGTGTCATAGATGTGACATGCTTAGAGCATTGGGCGGGGAGGACTACTAGTAAGCGTATGGGACACCCCACTTTCTTTACTACGGATGCCACACTTGACGGGGTGATATGGTTGTTATATACTATGCAGATTCCCTGTTCTTCAGAGCAGTAGGACGTTATTATATACATGCGCCCTTGTACTGGGGGCATATGTGGCATATACTAGCCAGTTGTTACGATTGGTGAATTACGTCAGCATATGTCTAGCCTACACTTTTTATACGCTCAAGGTTGTCCTCAAGTTGTATTTTACTTAGACGGTTAGGCGACCCAGTGGATGTTTATTTTCAGTACTTATTGGCATATTATTATGCATCTTGTTACGTCCCTCTGAGGACTTGGTCCCTTTCCAGATATGGACGAGCAGGAGTATCCACGGGAGTACGGACCTGGATCTGACTCTACTTACCTGACTGAGGAGGTCTTACCCTCAGAGTAGCTGTGATTTATTTCCACTGTTTAGAGATTTTGTTGCTTCTTCAGTATAGTCATTTTGTAGTGGATTTGTTTCCACCTAACTATCAGACTTGATACTCATCTTGATATTCAGTTATATTCCAGCTCTTTATTCCTACTTATTATTTGTGCTGTGGATGAGATGTAGATTATGTGTGACTTATTGTGACAGTATATTACCACTTGTGGATTGTATATTCATACACAGCGTACATGTGTATATGATTTCCATATATTGGAGTTCATATACATACGGCTAGGCGTGTTACGTATTCCTAGTCCTACGTATTTTAGGACTGGGGCGTGACATATTTTTAGTGGTGGCCCATGCAGGTCAAGAATATATTGTCTCGGTTAGGTAACTGTACCGAACAAGCATGCGTATAGGAATAGAGTATAAGGATCTCATCCACACTTGACTAAAAACTCATTCTTCCTTTCAACCATCCTGTCACGCCCCAGTCCCAAAAATACGTAGGACTAGGACACGTAAGCATGCCAGCCGCATGGATATGGCAACTCCAATATATGGAAACCAAATCCATACGTACGCTGTAATATGAATATAAAATCCACAAGTGGTATAAAATGTAATACAATTCACAGGTTATAATCTAAATCTCATCCACCAAAATCATATAGAAATAATAACCAGTATCTATGAAACTAGATCTCAACAAGAAGTATCTAAAGATGATAGTTGGATGGAAACAAATCCACTACCAACTCAAATGGAGAAGTAAATACAATATAAGTACAACTCACTCGAACAATATAAGCACCAGCTACCAATCACGGCTCGATGAGTAGACATCCACGAAGCATCTATATCCTCCCAAATCTGTACTCCTGCAAATACTCAAGAACAGGTACACCTGGCAGCGGACCAGGTCCTCAGGGGGACATAACAAGTATACTTAAACACATGCCAATAAAGTACTGAAATAAATATCCAAAGGGGTCGCCTAACCGTCTAAAGTGAATACAGTTTAAGAACAACTTTCTAACAAGTGGGCTATCTGGCCATAAATAGGATTGGCATAGTTCTCTTGGAGATCCAGGGGCCTACAAAGGCACGACGACTTTCGAACGTCGGAGGCCCGCCATGATAATATATAGGGGTCATCATGACCGCGTATCTCCGGCGGAGCCTACGGGTTACACAAGGAAAGTGCAACGGAGCCCAAATGCGGTACTTGTTGTTCTCCCCACCCAATGCTCTAAGCATGTCACATCCATGACACGATTTGGTCCATAGCCTATCCTTAGTACCCTAGCCCAATCCTGCAACCAAACAAGGACAAGGATGGGACCACCGTACTATAATAGGCTATGTCCATAGACCTCTAATAACTGCTAAGTCTACTAGCATGCAAAGTTTCTAACAGCAGTTATTCCTAACGTACGTCCCACACGTACCGATGATCAGTCAATACGTGCGTCCGTGATCTATATGAGACTCACAACTCGTGTAAAAATATGTGTCACAGTCAAATGAAACCTAATGGTGCTACATGATAATGGGGTAGTCTCATGAACAAGGTCAATGCAATACATAAATAAAAACATATCGCGACGTCACCGTCGCGAGCATTTTATATAACAATTAAAATATATGAACTAAGGACAGAAAATAAAGATGCATGCAACACATAGAATATAAATAACAGTACAATGGCAAGGTATACTTGCCTGGCAAGAAACTGCAAAAATGTCACGTCCAGATGTCCAATACACAGGACCAGAAGCTATGGCCTCAGAACAAATATCTCCGGATGCTGAAATAAATATCACCAATGTTTCCGGAATGAGAAAAATAGCTAAAAAGCATATCCCTTTCGTCCAATTTGGACACAGGGGCAAAACGGTAATTTCGGACAAAAGTGGGTCCACGTGTGGCCCACTTTGCACCGAAAAGCGTGCCGAGGGTAACAGTCTCTAAATGGGACAAACTATGGGTCAAACAACTCTAAATGTCAATACGAACCCAACGGTATGTCCAAATTTGGATTCCGATGAGCCGAACACAATTTTGTCCAAAAAGTCAACTGTGGGACCCGCCAATTGGCGATCTGGTCAACCGTCTCAGAAATGCGTGAAAATTGGGTCACAGGACCAGCGCGTTACCACGAGTCCAGTGGCACAAGTTTCGTCACAATCTGACAAGCGTGCACAAAATACTCGCGAGTTCTACAAAAGTGGCGACACGAAATGTGTCCGCGGATACGGCCTGATTTCGGCGCGCACACGCGTCCGAATCAGTTCCCACAAATTTTCACGTGTCTAATTATGCTGTGTGCACCATTCGGTACACTTGGCACACGGCGGGGCGGTCCCGTTTGGCGGGGCGCGCTCCGATCTCCAACTTTTAGAAAAACGGAAAAAGTGGGTGCGCGCAGTTTTGTGACGAATATAATTATGTCCACAGCGACTACTAGCACAGGGTTATTATACAAAAAATAAACTAGGTCATGTAATCTACAGGTATCAAAAAGAATCATCAAATTTGGATCTCTGTGGTGGGAGATACGAACTCGGCAATATGGGTGGTCATTCTGGAATTCTGCGATTTCAGAATTCTGTCTGCTCGCACCGACTTGGGCGCTGTTTTTCACCTAGGGGCACACGTTTTCCGAGGTTGACTATAAAACAAGTATTGGAGAGGGTTAAGGGGTGATCATACCTATGAAAACGGAACAGCGTTTGGATGAGCGAGTCAACGGAAAAATATACCGGAGTGAAGGTGCCTCGAGTGGGAGACTGCAGTTCGCGATGTCGGCGTCGACGGGATGGTTGGATGGCTTGGGGAGGCTTCTCTGGCTGCGGTGACGGCTCTAGATGGGAAGAGGAAGTCTGGAAATAGGTTAGGGTTTTATGAGAGCTAACTATACATATATATATATATATATATATATATATATATATATATATATATATATATATATATATATATATATTAAGAAGAGAGAGGGGGATAGAAGCGGGTTTCCGCGGGATGGTTGGATTCGGTCTGTGAATAGGCTAAAGTGGGATGGGTTAAGTTAGCAAGTGTTTGCAAGGGACGGTCCTAGGAAGCGTTTGCAAGGGGGCGGTCCCTGGGAGTGGCTGAATGGAATTGAATGATTACTTAGTAGTAGTAAACTAAGTAGTATTATTACTGTTATCATTATCTTATTATTAAATTAATTCTTTTTCTTTCTTTTCTTTTCCTTTCTTTACTTTAAATATATATATATTTGTATATATATATATATATATATATATATATATATATATATATATATATATATATATATATATATTCACACATAAGAAAATTTATATATTAGGGTATTGCACATCGTTAGGCTAGCAACTGCTCAAGGGGTCTCCTACATGGAATAAATTCCAAAAAATTCCTGATGGTCCCATAAGTCCTCTAAGTGCCCGAACACCTAACATAAAAATTATTAAAAATCTATTTCTCCTATTTAGACCTAATTACTATAATTTAATTAATAATTAATAAATAAAGGGGTATATACGATTTTCTAGGAAGGGGGTTTTACATTCTACCCAACTTATAAAAATTTCGTGCTCGAAATTAAAATTAAGCCACGATAGAATGCAATGATGGTATAAGATTTGCATTGTTTAAAATGCAAGGTTAGGTTTAAAGAGGTGGACGATGTTGCGCGTTGCACATTCTGGAAAAAAAATCATGGAAAAATCCATATTAGCGAAAAATAGGTTTCTTCATGTGTCATGTCCAATGGTGTGGACACATAAATGCTCTTTTGCATAAAAGCGTCCAACAATTGGAAAATTGCACAAAGATGAGAATTGGATGATGGGCATGTCTAGGATAAGGGTGTAGAATTTGTAGGAAGGCAGTGGCTAGTGTAGTGCTCCAATTATCGGAGTACGGTAAGGCGTGTCAAGTGATATCATGTTGTAACACTAAATAAAAATATCGTGTTCTATTTCTAAGTGGATTCGTGCTAGCCTCAGTCTCACTATCTAAGCCGAGTAGGTCAAATTCTTAGGTGAGGGGGTTTCACAATTCAGCCAACTTAAGACAATGTCGTCCTCAAAATTGAATAAGGTATAATTGGTTAATCCTTTATGTACAATAAGGCAAGTCAGTCGCAATCTTCTTGCAATAACTAAAATCCTAATCATATCCATTGCAATCACTTCTAGGTTAAGATGACCACTGCTCCAATCAAAATTTAACCTATGGTTATCTCTTCTCCCCTTGTTTCAAATTATCCACATCCACATAACATCTCCAAGATTTATATACTCATATAACTTTTACCTCACGATCTCTATCTATCATAATCTCTTTTAGAAGTGGTTTGAGTCCAATATATTCCCATTTTTACTTATAAAATTTTGTATGCCTCAACTCTTTAAATTCCATTCACATCCTCATTATTTCAAATAGGTCGTCCAACCAAAATTTTAATTCTTAATTCAAATCACCAAATTGAAAGAAATAATTTAAATGCAGTCCACCAATATTCAAGTCTGAAATTCTATATTTATCCTCTAAATTCAAATTGGTGATTCTACCTTTATTGTTCAAAAATTTAACTCATGCACTTAAAGTATAAATATTGGGTCCTCAATATCACTTCATTGATCCTCATCATCTTAGTCATTCTTCTAAATTTCTCAAAATTATAATGGCTTGAACCTCTCCCAATCTAATCTTACTCGATCATAATCTAAAAGAAATTCCTCCCGAGTTGACAATGCACTACTACCCAACTTAGAATTTATCCACCTATCACCTAAGGCTATATACCTTAAGAAAATATCCCTTAATTTATTTACTCATGTCGTTCAATCCTCGAAACTTCAACGCCGATCATATCACATATGATATGTCCTTGATTACTAAAGAATAATCCTCAAGTATATGATCGGCCTATGGGGTATATCTAGTACTCTCTGTGTATCCAACTTTATACCCAGCACGAGGTTTCGTCTTTCCGAAATAAGGGAAGACGAGGATCAATAATAAAGAGTTCAAGGCAGCGTAATAGAATAGAAGTATTGGGATCAAGGCGTTTAAAGAATTCAATTGGGAATTGTCAAAGTAGTTGTGGATTGAAATCCTATTTTTGGTAATTTCCTATTTACATGCTCGTATCAGTACAGTTATGTAACCGATACGATGTGTCAGACATATCTAGGGGCAAGTATATCTGTCTACTAATCACTACATATCTCAATCCACGTAAAGTAGTTATGCGAAGGGCGAACCAAGCGCACTAAGGTTAGCTAGACCTTAATACACTGGTTCAGAAATGTATTAATGTATGCATCCCTTAATACATATATCATGAACAAGCTTGATAAGAATAAGCTTGCAAAAACTAGGCTATAATAGCAGCATAATTCGAGGTAGCACAGAAAATATAACGCTGGATTATGATGAGAGAAGTTACAATTAATTCAAGTTGCAAAAAAAACAAAACAACATAAGCAACAATAACAAAAGACTCTACAATCTCTACAGTTATCATATTAATTCCTTGTCAAAGTTGATAGTCGACAAAGTAGGGGTGTGAGCCTCTAAGTTCTATAGTCTGAATAAACACTATCATCTTATGTTAGCATACAATTAATGCCATTCAGTTACACTTCATCAATGGATCACAAGGGCTATATGATACTAGGTGGTGAGGTATACTACCCAACTTATAAGAATTAAACTAATACGGTGACAGTCTTAAGAGGGTCCTACACAATAATCTTGCACATGTAAATAGAACAGAAACTCTTATTAGGGTATATGAGGAAGGATCTGGGTACTTATTAGGGTCTCCTATTGCATTATATAGGAAGGGTCACCTTAAGTCTTAATCATAGTGCTCATAGAACATGTGTCAATAGTAAGGATAGAAGAGTTACTGGTCGTTAAGGGGGAAAGGGGTGTAACGTGTATCGAGGTGAGGGTACAAATTACATGATTTAAAACTAAGGGTTAATCATTGGTCACAATCTACAAAATAACTTAAACTTATCAAGTTCTAACTACCAAGCAAAAAATTCACACTCAAGGCCGCAACTATAATCCTAGCAAACTATGAGCCCTTAACAAAGAAGAAAATTACTTGGCCTACTATCCGAAGTGTCAGATAGCACGAGTTGAAAGATGAAGAGAAGAAACGTAATTAGCCGTCGCAAAATAGCGAGCGCTATGGTCGCAAGGAAATAATATATAAAATAAAGATAGAGGGCTCTAGATAGCATCATGGTTCTCTAAGGGGAGTGGGGTGTCAGTTGCTATGTTCGGGGTATGATCAAGGGAGAAGTGTTGATTACATTCCTCTAGGCTTCCTAGGGTGCTGTCTATTAATAACAAGACAATGACATAAGTTTTATAGTTCTCTAATACTATCCAATTATGAGGGTTAGGTTCAGTCCTAATGTTCAATATTGGTTCTCCATTGGTTCCTCAATACTAGGGTCAAACATTATGGTAAAACTTCTAACTAACTCTAGTAGCGTCTATACTACTCTCAAGTCTTAATAATACATCAAGGGGTAATGGTAAACCAATTATAGGGATAAGGGATTCTAGGGTTCGCTAGATATTCTAAACTTAGTGGTGTATCTATAATCTCGTTGTATTCTAAATAGGTGTGCTACTCTAATTATCATCCTAATAACATGGGTTCCTATATTCTAGCAGAAGGCTATATATACTCAAGGAACTATTAAGGAAGTACATGAATCAAGCATGATGCAATTGTTCAAATAGAACAGATAGGCGGAGGATGAATCATAGTTAATTGTGGATGAGATCCTATATTCTAATCCTAGGCGCAGGCTTGTTCGGTACAATAACGTAACCGAGACAATATGCTCTCGACCTGCATGGGCCACCACAAAAACATGTCACGCCCCAGTCCCAAAAATACGTAGGACTAGAACACGTAAGCATGCCAGCCGCATGGATATGGCAACTCCAATATATGGAAACCAAATCCATACGTACGCTGTAATATGAATATAAAATCCACAAGTGGTATAAAATGTAATACAATTCACAAGTTATAATCTAAATCTCATCCACCAAAATCATATAGAAATAATAACCAGTATCTATGAAACTAGATCTCAACAAGAAGTATCTAAAGATGATAGTTGGATGGAAACAAATCCACTACCAACTCAAATGGAGAAGTAAATACAATATAAGTACAACTCACTCGAACAATATAAGCAACAGCTACCAATCATGGCTCGATGAGTAGACATCCACGAAGCATCTATATCCTCCCAAATCTGTACTCCTGCAAATACTCAAGAACAGGTACACCTGACAGCGGACCAGGTCCTCAGGGGGACATAACAAGTATACTTAAACACATGCCAATAAAGTACTGAAATAAATATCCAAAGGGGTCGCCTAACCGTCTAAAGTGAATGCAGTTTAAGAACAACTTTCTAACAAGTGGGCTATCTGACCATAAATAGGATTGGCATAGTTCTCTTGGAGATCCAGGGGCCTACAAAGGCACGACGACTTTCGAACATCGGAGGCCCGCCATGATAATATATAGGGGTCATCATGACCGCGTTTCTCCGGCGGAGCGTACGGGTTACACAAGGAAAGTGCAAAGGAGCCCAAATGCGGTACTTGTTGTTCTCCCCACCCAATGCTCTAAGCATGTCACATCCATGACACGATTTGGTCCATAGCCTATCCTTAGTACCCTAGCCCAATCCTGCAACCAAACAAGGACAAGGATGGGACCATCGTACTATAATAGGCTATGTCCATAGACCTCTAATAACTGCTAAGTCTACTAGCATGCAAAGTTTCTAACAGCAGTTATTCCTAACGCACGTCCCACACGTACCGATGATCAGTCAATACGTGCGTCCGTAATCTATATGAGACTCACAACTCGTGTAAAAATATGTGTCACAGTCAAATGAAACCTAATGGTGCTACATGATAATAGGGTAGTCTCATGAACAAGGTCAATGCAATACATAAATAAAAACATATCGCGACGTCACCGTCGCGAGCATTTTATATAACAATTAAAATATATGAACTAAGGACAGAAAATAAAGATGCATACAACACATGGAATATAAATAACAGTACAATGGCAAGGTATACTTGCCTGGCAAGAAACTGCAAAAATGTCACGTCCAGATGTCCAATACACAGGACCAGAAGCTATGGCCTCAGAACAAATATCTCCGGATGCTGAAATAAATATCACCAATGTTTCCGGAATGAGCAAAATAGCTAAAAAGCACATCCCTTTCGTCCAATTTGGACACAGGGGCAAAACGGTAATTTTGGGCAAAAGTGGGGTCCACGTGTGGCCCACTTTGTACCGAAAAGCGTGCCGAGGGTAACAGTCTCTAAATGGGACAAACTATGGGTCAAACAACTCTAGATGTCAATACGAACCAACGGTATGTCCAAATTTGGATTCCGATGAGCCGAACACAATTTTGTCCAAAAAGTCAACTGTGGGACCCGCCAATTGGCGATCTGGTCAACCGTCTCAGAAATGCGTGAAAATTGGGTCACAGGACCAGCGCGTTACCACGAGTCCAGTGGCGCAAGTTTCGTCACAATCTGACAAGCGTGCACAAAATACTCGCGAGTTCCACAAAAGTGGCGACACGAAATGTGTCCGCGAATACGGCCTGATTCCAGCGCGCACACGCGTCCGAATCAGTCCCCACAAATTTTCACGTGTCCGATTATGCTGTGTGCACCATTCGGTAAACTTGGCACACGGCGGGGCGGTCCCGTTTGGCGGGGCGCGCTCCGATCTCCAACTTTTAGAAAACCGGAAAAAGTGGGTGCGCGCAGTTTTGTGACGAATATAATTATGTCCACAGCGACTACTAGCACAGGGTTATTATACAGAAAATAAACTAGGTCATGTAATCTACAGGTATCAAAAAGAATCATCGAATTCGGATCTCTGTGGTGGGAGATACGAACTCGGCAATATGGGTGGTCATTCTGGAATTCTGCGATTTCAGAATTCTGTCTGCTCGCACCGACTTGGGCGCTGTTTTTCACCTAGGGGCACACATTTTCCGAGGTTGACTATAAAACAAGTATTGGAGAGGGTTAAGGGGTGATCATACCTATGAAAACGGAACAATGTTTGGATGAGCGAGTCAACGGGAAAATACGCCGGAGCGAAGGTGCCTCGAGTGGGAGACTGCAGTTTGCGATGTCGGCGTCGACGGGATGGTAGGATGGCTTGGGGAGGCTTCTCTGGCTGCGGTGACGGCTCTAGATGGGAAGAGAAAGTCTGGAAATAGGTTAGGGTTTTATGAGAGCTAACTATACATATATATATATATATATATATATATATATATATATATATATATATATATATATATTAAGAAGAGAGAGGGGGATAGAAGCGGGTTTCCGCGGGATGGTTGGATTCGGTCTGTGAATAGGCTAAAGTGGGATGGGTTAAGTTAGCAAGTGTTTGCAAGGGACGGTCCTAGGAAGCGTTTGCAAGGGGGCGGTCCCTGGGAGTGGCTGAATGGAATTGAATGATTACTTAGTAGTAGTAAACTAAGTAGTATTATTACTGTTATCATTATCTTATTATTAAATTAATTCTTTTTCTTTCTTTTCTTTTCCTTTCTTTACTTTAAATATATATATATACATATATATATTTGTATATATATATATATATATATATATATATATATATATATATATATTCACACATAAGAAAATTTATATATTAGGGTATTGCACATCGTTAGGCTAGCAACTGCTCAAGGGGTCTCCTACATGGAATAAATTCCGAAAAATTCCTGATGGTCCCATAAGTCCTCTAAGTGCCCGAACACCTAACATAAAAATTATTAAAAATCTATTTCTCCTATTTAGACCTAATTACTACAATTTAATTAATAATTAATAAATAAAGGGGTATATACGATTTTCTAGGAAGGGGGTTTTACACATCCTATATTTGGATCAACATGTTTTACGCCAAGTGTCATGTTCCAGTCCCAAAATACATGGAACCAGGCCACGTGGCAATAGCCAGCTATCACGTCTCCGAGGATATCCCAATTTAATGGATCCTAACGAAGAGTGCTACGCTGTCATAAATACTAACATGTCCAACATCAGTCAACAACAGGTAACTAATCTCATCTGCAATAATAAACAGCAAGAAGTACTAAATAAACTACTGGTAGATAAACACCAGTCTCAAGATATCATAGTACAACCAATAATGTCTGGTGGGAACAAACCCACTACTATGACGAAATAAAATACTGAAATAATAGGTAAAAGATAATGACTACGGCATCGGCTGACTAAATAATGATGCTCACAATCCTAGGCAGAAGGCCTACCAAATGATTACGGAAACTCTGACGGTATCACCTCTAGCTCCTCCTCGGTAGCATACCTCGTCTCCTGTCCTGGCTCGTACACTATGGGGTAATATGCCTCGTCCAAATCTGGAAAGGTACCAAGTCCTCAAAGGGACGTAACAAGATACATAGAAACATGCCAGATATAGATACTGAATAAAATAAATACAATAAAGGGTGTGCTAACCATCTAAGTGAATGCAATGTGAGGACAACTTTGGTACGTATGGGTAGGCGTAGGCATAACGTCCAACACTCCGAAGAGCGTGGCAGCAGTACAGTATATCTTCCATATTGCTCCGAAGAACGTGGCAGCAGTACAGTATATCGTCCATATCGCTCCGAAGAAAGTGGTAGCAGTGTAAGGAGAGTCATTGGATCCGTGGCTCCTCTGGATACTACGGACTCCAATGGGTGTATCACATACGCCTACTAATGTCCTCCCCGCCCAATGTAGATACACAAGTCGAATACTCGACGTGCGTAGCACGTATCTATATGCCAGTCTCTAACACTAAAATATAACCTGAATTATGTACTAACCGTGATGTAGGTTACACGCACCGATAGCTAGTCGAGTACGCGAACCCGCATCCCAATATGAATATGTCTCAATGAATGTGTAAGGGTGTCAGGTCTCAGAAGATAACAGAGTATCCTCTAATGGGGTGAGTCTACTAAGGACTAGGTCAAGTACACTAATCATCGACGTATCCGTCGACTACACCCGAGTCAATCTCGGACGCACACAGTTGTATAAAGTGAGAGCAACAAGAATACAATACAACATATGCATAATTTAAATTAGACAGTAAATATGATAAGGTATCTTGCCTGAGTCCTCAAGCTGTGAATGCCAGAAGCCGGTTCCTGTAGTGTCTCCTGGCTGATCCAATGATCCTAACACATAATATAATATAGAAATGCTGACATCAGACACTAAGCAATATATACGCACGACTACGGCGCTACTCTTGGAATATTGTCGCAAGTTCACGATTGATCGAATATAGCATCATGCATGCACGTAGCTAGGGTGTACACGTGTTCTGTTCTCGGTTATCGCGTGCCTTGAGACAACAATCATCAAGTTATGGTTACCAACTATTTTTGATTTATACGACTATACGTCCTTGGTTCCCATGATCAATCGTACTCAGTTTATGTCCTGATGTTCAGATAAAATACTTGTCCTTGGTAACCTGTCATACTTTAGGGAAGGTAATCATTATTTTCTAACCTAATTATCCTCACGCATACACACAACGATTATTCCTTTCATTAGGTTGGTGTCGACATAGGACATGTCGACACAATGACTTGAATAAACAGACATACAATGAAGCTATACGAGAATGAGCGGGGGATCGAGTACCTGGCTGCTTGGATGAGGGTCTGCTCGTCCTGGTCGTCCTCCTCGCGACGGAGCTCCGGCGTAGACCGGTGGGTTGGCCGGCAGTGGCAGCAGCGGTCTGCAGCGGAAGCGACAGCGGCAGCAGCTGCTTGGCAGCGTCGATGCGGGCTGAGAATGGCTCGGGGCGGCTGACACGTCACGGGGGTAGGTCGGGGCAGACCTCACGGTGGTGGTCGGCGGTGCCAGAGGCGGTGGGGGTACTCGGGCAGTGGCTATGGGCGGATGTGGATGGGTGAGTCGGCTAATGGCGAAGTCGACGGTGGCGTTGGACGGTTGGGATGGTGGTCCAGCCGTGAGGGGGGTCCGGTGGCTGAAGTGGTCCGGTGGTGGCCGGTGATGTCGGGCAGTCGGGGGAGCTCGGGTGGCAAGGGGGAACGGCTAGGGTTGGCTAGGGTTTTGATGAATAGTGAAATAGGGTTTCATGTGGGAGGAGTTGTATTTTATATGTATTAACTCTCGTGGGCTATCCTTGAGGTTTGGGCCAACTAGTTCCTCGGGGTAGGGCTGGTCCATATTTAAGGTGTACACGGGCTTGGTCTGGTCCTGTTTTTGGTGAACTCAGCCTCAACTTAATTAAATTACAAAATTAATGCGCAAGGCGCTCTTTTACGGATATTGCGAAGCTAAGGGGAGACGCAATGACGAGTATCTAAGGTTACAAAATGGTCAGAGGGGTAGCCTGGCATGTCTAAGAGATGTTCGTGACCTTGGGTGAAAGATAACTACTGGTGTGGTGCTCTATCCTCGAAACAACGGCAAGGACATATAATTATTGCATATTTATTCTAATTGTATCCCATTAAATCTAAGTCTCGTAATTTAGTCCAAATTAAACCCTAAATTTGTCGAGGGGGTTTACAATCTACCCTCCTTAGAGCATTTCGTCCTCAAAATTAAAAACATATGCATGGTAAGAAATACTGACTGAATCTAAAATGCCAATACGTACCTAGTCCTTCGAAGAGATGGGGATAGCGATGTCTAATGTCCTCCTCGCGTTCCTAAGTCGACTCGCCTGGTGCATGATGCCTCCATGCGACACAAACTAGAGGGATAGACTGATCTCGCAATACCTTCTCGCTCTTGTCCAGGATCTCAACGGGCTCCTCTTGGTATGATAGACTCGAGCCGATTGTGATCTCTGAATGATCAAGAACATGACTCGGATCTGGTATGTACCTTCTCAGCTGAGATACATGGAAGACGTCATGGACTCCTTCCAAGGTCTGCGGTAAGGCTAATCTATAAGCAACCTCTCCGACGCGTTCTAACACATCGAATGGTCTGATGTACCTCGGACTCAGCTTTCCTCTGCCTCCGAATCTGATAGTTCCTCAAGTAGGCAAGATCTTTAGAAATACGTGATTTCCCACCTGGAACTCTAGGGGTCGTCGATGCGCATTCGCCCAGTGCTTCTGCCTGTCCTGTGCTGCTTGTAGATGCCCTTGGATCTTCTTCACCTTCTCTACTGTACGAACAACCAACTCTGGCCCAAGAATCTGTCGTTCGCCTATATCACTCCAGCATACTGGAGAACGATACTTCCTTCCATATAATGCTTCATAGGGAGCTATCTGGATGCTAGCTTGATAGCTGTTGTTGTAGAAAAACTCGACCAAGTGCAAGTGGTCCTCCCATGATCCTCCGAAATCTAGCATGCACGCTCTTAACATGTCTTCCAATGTCTGAATGGTGCACTCTGACTGGCCATCCATCTGTGGGTGATACGATGTGCTAAACTTTAGGCGGGTACCGAGGCTCTCTTGCATACTGTAGCGCCCCGTTCTCCCAATGCGGAGATCGCGGCTAAGAAACACAAGACGGTATCGTTCGATCGGGATAGATTGAATTAAGAACTCGTCCTCGTTATGGATTTGTTTCTTCGGAATCGATTCCCATATTCAGTGGACTGCGCCCCAAGGATCGTCTTAGCGGCAGAGTCAGGAGGGACCTCTCCGCTGCTATCTTTTATTGCCTCGGTTTTCGATGTCGCTTGTTGCTTTCGTGCTTTGAGTTGGTTTTGGGATTTGCTTGTTTTCCTTGAACGGTTTCGATGGTTTTTATTGTTTTCGTTCATAGACTTGCACTTCTATTCCGAGAATGGAAAGAGAGGAAGAAGTATTAATCGAGCTGTTCGTGTGCAGGTGAACGAGCAGTAGGCGGCTTGCGAACGAAGTCGTGAAGCGCCTCTTTCCTTCTTTTTTCCAAAATCTAAGTGAGTGGCTACCAACCCGATTAGCTAGCCCTGCTTCCAGCCTCACTCCTTCGCCCCGATCAAACGATACCAAGTAATAATAAAAGAAACCAAGATAAAAGAGAATAGACTTGGTTATATGCTTGTCACGAACGAATACTTAAATTCATGCTTGTTCGCTTGGAAATAATCATAAACTGTTGCTTGTCTTATGCAAATACATATTTCATACTCGTGTTGCCTGAAGTGCATGAATGCTTAACAATTATGGATATGTCGTGTGCTCGTGTTGCCTCGAAGGCGTAACTGATTGTTTAAGTAACGTATTGTTCGATCATGGACAACTTGTGCACAAGGGTAAGTTCTGCGGACGGTCGCTGGGGCACTGGCACCGTTCCGGTCCGGACGGAACTCGTGTGTAGTCATCGTGTGCTGGAGGGGATAGCTTGTAATGCATCGTGTGCTTGTCGTGTTCTGGTTGCATGCTATCCCTGTCCTTGACTATGTCCGTTATGGCACCACGCCAGTGATCATCGTGTATATTTAAACCTGTTGCATACTAACTTGTGTCTCTATGGCAGGGAAGGCAAGGTAAGTATTGTGCAGGTAATTCAGACGGTCAGGTAAAATCCACCGAACGGTGGCACGTTCATTTCAGTAAATTCAATATGCTGCTTAACTGTAAATGAACTAAGGCAAGATAGAAACCAACCAAATACGCATGCTTCACTAAACAACGTGTTGATTGGTATAGTCAGGCTAGCTCGCCTTCACCAGCATGTTTCGATATGCTGACCCTCGTTGAAACAGGTTCTCCGCACCAAGGCGAACCGAGCGAGGAGCCGAAGTCGTCTACCCGATCCAGTCCAACTGTTGGCGCATCTTCACCGCGCCCCCGAAGCATTTTGGAGTCAGGAGCCTGCAACTCTTCATACACAAATGCAGCTCCGTGGCAAGGCGATCCTCCAGCCTGGAGGTCTTTATCATTTTGAGTTTATAAAAGGATGTAATGTACAGGACTGCTATCTCATTTTGAGTCAACCCTTTTGTAAGCCATTCGGCATATTAGCTAACTCGTTCAAGAGTTTGTAATAGATGTTCATTATCAATAAAGAGAACTTTTCTATGTTTCAAATCTGTGTTTCAATTTATCTGCGTACTCTGAGTATGTGCTTGCTATGCAAATCATTAAAGCCTTGTGCGGGCGCAAATCCAGGCCCGCACGGCGGTCACGGCTCGGGGGACGCCTCGGGGCGTGACATAGTGGTATCAGAGCACAGATTCAAAGTTCCTTAGACTTCGTGCTGGAAAAGTTCCTTTAACGATCAATTCCTGTGCGAACTCTTGAACTCGCTAGGCCAAAATGAGATACGTTCATGCAATAAGTCCATAATACATTATGATCCTAATGTAATTTACCTTCTTTTGAAGGAATGGATCCAGCGCAATCTGCAGCGCAACCACCGATCGAAACACAAGAGAGCAGTTCAGGCAATTCGGGAAGCTCTCGGAGCCAAAGAGGCATGTCTCAAGTCGACCCGCTAGAGCGGTTAATGAAAATGCTAGAAGAGCAACGACAAAGAGACGATGCCCGCCAAGCCAAGCTCGAGAGTAATTTAGAGACCCGTTTCTCAGTCCAACAGAAGCAGGTAGATGCCCTGCAATAAATTGTTCAGACTTTGGCTGCCAACCATTCCGCCGCAACAGCAACGACTCCGGTGGAACAGCCCGTGATTGAAGTGGAGACGCCACAAATCCCAAGGCCGAGGGACGTGACTGCCTTCAACTTGGGCCATTTCAAGAAAGTCTGCAATACCCCGTTCAACGGGACTGAGGACCCAGTGGTAGCTCTAGATTGGCTAGCCGAGATTGAAGACCACTTCACTCTGCAAGAGGTCCCCGAAGATAAGCGCGTCGCCTGCGCGCAACTACAGCTCCGCCTCGACGCACACGATTGGTGGGACGTGCATCGACGATCTCTCCAATTTGATCACGGAGAGGAGGCGATCTCGTGGACGACCTTTCGTGCCGCGTTCGAAGAGGAGTTTATACCGCCTCCAGTACAACGTCAAATGGAAAATAACTTCGTGCAACTAAGGCAAGGCAGGATGACAGTTAAAGAGTACTCCGCCGAATTCAACCGACTCTCCAAATTCGCTAGGGCCTATTTACCTGATGTAGCGAGTCGAGCCAGAAGGTTTGAAGGTGGACTACGCCCTGCCATCCATTCGCACGTGGTCAATAATCAGTACGGGACAATGCGTGAAGTCATGAATCATGCCCTATCTCTCGAACCACTCTATCCTCACGTTTCTATCGGCGCTGTGCATACATCTAGTCACAAACGCCAAAGCAACGAGGGAGGAAATACCGCTACAAAGCGCCCGAATAACGCTGGTCAGCAGGACGGGGATTGGAACAAAACTTGTCACTTCTGTAGGAGAAAAGGGCACCTTAAAAAGTACTGCCGTAAAAGACTTGGATTATGCCTCGCTTGTGGTGATCCAGCCCATGCTATTTCCTCCTGTCCGAACCTTCATGGTCGTCGTCCTGAACAAAATAATCCCTAACGGTAAGTTCTACCCTAAGTTTCGGGACGAAACTTCCAATTAGTTGGGTAGGATGTAGCGCCCCGTTCTCCCGATGCGGAGATCGCGGCTAAGAAACACAAGACGGTATCGTTCGATCGGGATAGATTGAATTAAGAACTCGTCCTCGTTATGGATTTGTTTCTTCGGAATCGATTCCCATATTCAGTGGACTGCGCCCCAAGGATCGTCTTAGCGGCAGAGTCAGGAGGGACCTCTCCGCTGCTATCTTTTATTGCCTCGGTTTTCGATGTCGCTTGTTGCTTTCGTGCTTTGAGTTGGTTTTAGGATTTGCTTGTTTTCCTTGAACGGTTTCGATGGTTTTCATTATTTTCGTTCATAGACTTGCACTTCTATTCCGAGAATGGAAAGAGAGGAAGAAGTATTAATCGAGCTGTTCGTGTGCAGGTGAACGAGCAGTAGGCGGCTTGCGAACGGAGTCGTGAAGCGCCTCTTTCCTTCTTTTTTCCAAAATCTAAGTGAGTGGCTACCAACCCGATTAGCTATCCCTGCTTCCAGCCTCACTCCTTCGCCCCGATCAAACGATACCAAGTAATAATAAAAGAAACCAAGATAAAAGAGAATAGACTTGGTTATATGCTTGTCACGAACGAATACTTAAATTCATGCTTGTTCGCTTGGAAATAATCATAAACTGTTGCTTGTCTTATGCAAATACATATTTCATACTCGTGTTGCCTGAAGTGCATGAATGCTTAACAATTATGGATATGTCGTGTGCTCGTGTTGCCTCGAAGGCGTAACTGATTGTTTAAGTAACGTATTGTTCGATCATGGACAACTTGTGCACAAGGGTAAGTTCTGCGGACAGTCGCTGGGGCACTGGCACCGTTCCGGTCCGGGCGGAACTCGTGTGTAGTCATCGTGTGCTGGAGGGGATAGCTTGCAATGCATCGTGTGCTTGTCGTGTTCTGGTTGCATGCTATCCCTGTCCTTGACTATGTCCGTTATGGCACCACACCAGTGATCATCGTGTATATTTAAACCTGTTACATACTAACTTGTGTCTCTGTGGCAGGGAAGGCAAGGTAAGTATTGTGCAGGTAATTCAGACGGTCAGGTAAAATCCACCGAACGGTGGCACGTTCATTTCAGTAAATTCAATATGCTGCTTAACTGTAAATGAACTAAGGCAAGATAGAAACCAACCAAATACGCATGCTTCACTAAACAACGTGTTGATTGGTATAGTCAGGCTAGCTCGCCTTCACCAGCATGTTTCGATATGCTGACCCTCGTTGAAACAGGTTCTCCGCACCAAGGCGAACCGAGCGAGGAGCCGAAGTCGTCTACCCGATCCAGTCCAACTGTTGGCGCATCTTCACCGCGCCCCCGAAGCATTTTGGAGTCAGGAGCCTGCAACTCTTCATACACAAATGCAGCTCCGTGGCAAGGCGATCCTCCAGCCTGGAGGTCTTTATCATTTTGAGTTTATAAAAGGATGTAATGTACAGGACTGCTATCTCATTTTGAGTCAACCCTTTTGTAAGCCGTTCGGCATATTAGCTAACTCGTTCAAGAGTTTGTAATAGATGTTCATTATCAATAAAGAGAATTTTTCTATGTTTCAAATCTGTGTTTCAATTTATCTGCGTACTCTGAGTATGTGCTTGCTATGCAAATCATTAAAGCCTTGTGCGGGCGCAAATCCAGGCCCGCACGGCGGTCACGGCTCGGGGGACGCCTCGGGGCGTGACACATACTCCGCCAAAAGTAAGATATAAATCTCGTATCCCTGTCCGACACGATACTAACTGGCACTCTATGCAGTCGAACAATCTCCCTCATGTACATATCTGCTAGGACCTCAGTAGATTGCCCAACTCTAAAAGGTAAAAAGTGAGCGGACTTGGTGAGTCTATCTACGATTACCCATACTGCATTGCGACCACTAGGACTCCTCGGAAAGCCTGTAACAAAGTCCATAGTGATGTGCTCCCATTTCTATTCCGGTATCGGAAGCAGTTGAAGTAATCCTGTAGATCTCTGATGCTCAGCCTTGACTTGCTGACACACCAGGTACTTCGTGTAACACCCCGTTCCGCTAAAGCAGACTGCCGACTCAATCGGCAATAGTGCAGCTGTCCCGACCCGCTTTGCCTCAAGAAGAATGTAAAGGATATCCAGACTTGTCCCTACAGGAATCCGGCTTAGGCTTTCAGAGGCTCGCTCAGACGTATCGCTCTACCGAGGCGAATCATCGCTAAGGTGGGTGGCTACGGTGAACTTGTCTTTGCTTAGCCAGCACACATAAAATCTGGAATATTTATGCTAGTCGCTAGGTGAATCACCCCCTGCATGCTAATAAATCCAACGCACCTAGCTAAGGGAATAATCCCAACTTGTATTGCTTGCTAGAACATAGAAATTAAAATACTGCTTATATTCAGACCCTCGCATGCCAAGTCCCTTAACGATCTAACTCTCGGCTTACCTTCGGATCCGAGCAACGTGCCTGCTTATGTTCCTTAGAACGCATGCTTGTCTGCTTGTAATGTTGCCATGTTTTCATCCAAACCCCAAAAGACTACTACGTAGTCATTCCGTGCCTGAATGAACCTGTAAGTATCCGGGACCATTAGGTCGCCAAGGCAATCCCCGAACCAGGGGCACGCATCAGGGCAAACGAATACTGAACGAATCTTGTCACGTGCAACTGAATGATAATCACATAAATCTGAACTGAGAATTATGTTAACGAATCCACGAATCTCAGCTCTCGGAGCAAACGCTCAGTTCAGATCACGAATCATGGATTATCATATCAAGTTATGGATTAGAATGGCCCTGACCTGCATGTCGCGGACAACTTGGAAACAAGGTCAACCGTTCCACGGGCGGTCACCGGGGCACTGGGACCGACCCGATTCGGATGGAACTCATGATAGTCTCACGCATCTGGACAGGATGGTCTGCAACCAACAACGAATCTTTGTTGCTTTCCATCCTTGTTCAAGACTAAACGGTCCTTTATGGCTATGCCAGCGACAAACGTTCATATAGATAAGTCATCCTCGCTTAGCGGCTATCCGCATGCGAGTCATTGCATCGCATCAAGAAATAACTGAACACCTGAACGATCATGTTAAAATGACCCTCGTGTTTGCATATGCTATGCCTCCTGAATGTTATACTTGCTCCTATTTGAATTAACAATATTTGCCTTGGACAGGGAAGGAGATGGTAAGTCTCGCCGTGTTTCTCAAACATCGCACGGCGCACTGCCAGACACGATAAGCTATTCAAATCTTGCATGAAACTGATCCTAAGGCAACTAGAAAGACAACTTAATAGTTGTGCACGGAACCTGTATTACGTGTTTGGATTTGTCGAGCGGACGAGTAGCTTCCCCACCAGTGCATTCAATGTACTGATAATCCACCAGTTTGTGTGCAGGGTACGGGAGAACCTCGTTCGGTGCGGATGCCTCCAACGTGCGTGCTAAGGTCAGGAGTTCCCTCTGAAGCCTTGCAACGGTGCATCCGGAACAGAAGCACATATACAAGACATAATGTTGTGAACATAGCCCGAACTCATCTATACAATCATTCCACAGTTGTAGCCATTTGGCACGCTTTTACTATTTCAGAGAGAGAGGCTTGAGCGACTTGTAATCTCGGCTATACGCCGCTTGTAACACATGTTTATATCAATAAAGAGCTTGCTTTACTTCAACTTGTGTTTTAATGCTTCCGCTATATTGTCGACTCAGTGAACCTGTTACCAAATCGCTATGCGTTCATGACTCCGCTGCACTCGGACAATCTGTGCGACTCTGTGGCTTAGAACTCTTACCGCCAGCCAATGAATCACGGCCTTGCACGGGCGCGGTTCACGCTTGTGCAGCATCACGCCCGGATGGGTCAAAGCGATCGTTCCGCGGGAGCGCTGGCGAGGGTGATTCCCGCCTAGCGGGAACGGACGAAATAGCCTGCGGGAGATTGGGGCGTGACATAGTGGTATCAGAGCCTGGCTTCTACGCCTTTGGACTTCGATTCGATATCTCTGTTTCGAAAGCTCGTTCGTGGGTTATGTACACGCTCTCTCTCAATGCCTCGATGGGATGTTCCAACAATAAGTCTAAATACATTCAAAATGCGTTTTGAAGGATATGCTTGCTTGTCTGCTGTTGTGCTGCGAGTGGCCTTTGTGCCAACCTGTGCGAACCTTTCGAGAGTATCGCTAGTAGCTTGTCCGATTTTCACTAACTCTAAGTTTGGTTGAATGCATCTATTCGAGGGACGCCTTGAACTAGTACACCATCCAAGACTTAAGAAAAGGTAAAACTCGAGTGCTAAGACTTTGCTATCACTAAGCTGGTTGACGTGTTCACGCTAGAAGTGCACTTCGAAAGTGCGCACGATCCAGTCTGAGCGATATGCTGATTTTGAAGCTTGTGCAAGTGAATATCCAAATGAACAAGTATAACGACTTGTCTAGGATTGCCTCGACCCTAGATCACTGCTTGTCCTTAGTAAGTCTCGAGGACGAGACTTTTTCTAAGTTGGGTAGGATGTAACACCCCGTTCCGCTAAAGCGGACTGCCGACTCAATCGGCAATAGTGCAGCTGTCCCGACCCGCTTTGCCTCAAGAAGAATGCAAAGGATATCCAGACTTGTCCCTATAGGAATCCGGCTTAGGCTTTCAAAGGCTCGCTCAGACGTATCGCTCTACCGAGGTGAATCATCGCTAAGGTGGGTGGCTACGGTGAACTTGTCTTTGCTTAGCCAGCACACATAAAATCTGGAATATTTATGCTAGTCGCTAGGTGAATCACCCCCTGCATGCTAATAAATCCAACGCACCTAGCTAAGGGAATAATCCCAACTTGTATTGCTTGCTAGAACATGGAAATTGAAATACTGCTTATATTCAGACCCTCGCATGCCAAGTCCCTTAACGATCTAACTCTCGGCTTACCTTCGGGTCTGAGCAACGTGCCTGCTTATGTTCCTTAGAACGCATGCTTGTCTGCTTGTAATGTTGCCATGTTTTCATCCAAACCCCGAAAGACTACTACGTAGTCGTTCCGTGCCTGAATGAACCTATAAGTATCCGGGACCATTAGGTCGCCAAGGCAATCCCCGAACCAGGGGCACGCATCAGGGCAAACGAATACTGAACGAATCTTGTCACGTGCAACTGAATGATAATCACATAAATCTGAACTAAGAATTATGTTAACGAATCTACGAATCTTAGCTCTCGGAGCAAACGCTCAGTTCAGATCACGAATCATGGATTATCATATCAAGTTATGGATTAGAATGGCCCTGACCTGTATGTCGCGGACAACTTGGAAACAAGGTCAACCGTTCCACGGGCAGTCACCGGGGCACTGGGACCGACCCGATCCGGATGGAACTCACGATAGTCTCACGCATCTGGACAGGATGGTCTGCAACCAACAACGAATCTTTGTTGCTTTCCATCCTTGTTCAAGACTAAACGGTCCTTTATGGCTATGCCAGCGACAAACGTTCATATAGATAAGTCATCCTCGCTTAGCGGCTATCCGCGTGCGAGTCATTGCATCACATCAAGAAATAACTGAACACCTGAACGATCATGTTAAAATGACCCTCGTGTTTGCATATGCTATGCCTCCTGAATGTTATACTTGCTCCTGTTTGAATTAACAATATTTGCCTTGGACAGGGAAGGAGATGGTAAGTCTCGCCGTGTTCCTCAAACATCGCACGGCGCACTGCCAGACACGATAAGCTATTCAAATCTTGCATGAAACTGATCCTAAGGCAACTAGAAAGACAACTTAATAGTTGTGCACGGAACCTGTATTACGTGTTTGGATTTGTCGAGCGGGCGAGTAGCTTCCCCACCAGTGCATTCAACGTACTGATAATCCACCAGTTTGTGTGCAGGGTACGGGAGAACCTCGTTCGGTGCGGATGCCTCCAACGTGCGTGCTAAGGTCAGGAGTTCCCTCTGAAGCCTTGCAACGGTGTGTCCAGAACAGAAGCACATATACAAGACATAATGTTGTGAACATAGCCCGAACTCGTCTATACAATCATTCCACAGTTGTAGCCACTTGGCACGCTTTTACTGTTTCAAAGAGAGAGGCTTGAGCGACTTATAATCTCGGCTATACGCCGCTTGTAACACATGTTTATATCAATAAAGAGCTTGCTTTACTTCAACTTGTGTTTCAATGCTTCCGCTATATTGTCGACTCAGTGAACCTGTTACCAAATCGCTATGCGTTTATGACTCCGCTGCACTCGGACAATCTGTGCGACTCTGTGGCTTAAAACTCTTGCCGCCAGCCAATGAATCACGGCCTTGCACAGGCGTGGTTCACGCTCGTGCGGCATCACGCCCGGATGGGTCAAAGCGATCGTTCCGCGGGAGCGCTGGCGAGGGTGATTCCCGCCTAGAGGGAACGGCCGAAATAGCCTGCGGGAGATCGGGGCGTGACACTTCGCCACAAAACGTGCTATCTCTCTCTTCATTCTATGCCACCAGTAGTACTGTCTCAAGTCCCGGTACATCTTCGTGCCTCCTGGATGAATAGAGTAGGTCGAACTGTGTGCCTCTGACATCAACTCCTGCCAAAGTTCTCCATTTAGAACATAGAGATGATCTCCACATCTCAAGGTTCCATCTTCACGTATACGCAGTCCTGTCTGTATTCCTGCCTCTGTCCTCTGTCGCAGCCTCTGAAATCTGGCATATGTTGGCAAAGCAGCCTTGATTCTCTCCACTAATATCGATTGCAACTGGAAACTCGACAACTGTCCGTCTACTCCGGGCATAACGATCTCTATACCCATCTGCTCTAGATCCCTCAACAGATGTTATTGGGTAGTCAGGAAGAATGCCATAGGTCTTCTGTTCAACGCGTCAGCTACTACGTTGGCCTTTCCCGGATGGTACTGTAGCTCAATTTTGAAGTCTGTCATCACCTCGAGCCAACGTCTCTGTCGCTAATTAAGGTCCTTTTGGGTGTAGACGTACTTTAAGCTTTTGTGGTTAGTGAATATCTTTACTCTTTCTCCATATAGGTAGTGCCTCCAAAGCTTCAAGGCAAAGATCATTGCGGCAAGCTCCAAGTCATGGGTGGGATAGTTCTTCTCGTGAGTTCTCAATTGTCTAGAAGCATAGGCTACAACCTTCCCGTGCTGCATCAAGACGCATCCTAGTCCTTTCCCAGATGCATCACTATAGATCACGAATCCTCCGGGTCTAGACGGTATGGTTAAGATAGGTGCTGTAATCAAACGCTTCTTCAGCTCATCGAATGATTTCTAGCACTCCTCTGTCCAAGTGAACTCCTGCTCCTTACGGGTCAGGCAGGTCATCGGCTCTGCAATCTTCACGAAGTTCTCCACGAACCTCTGGTAATATCCGGCAAGTCCTAGGAAACTTCTCATCTCCGAGACATTGGAAGGGGTTGGCCATGTCTCTACTGATGAAATCTTTGCCGGATCTACTGAAATTCTATCTCCTGAGATGATGTGTCCAAGGAAAGTGACACGATCTAAGAGAAACTCACACTTGCTCAGCTTAGCATAAAGCCTCTCTCTCCTCATGGTCTCCAACACTAGTCTCAAGTGCTTTTTGTGTTCCTCGTGGCTCTTCGAATACACCAAAATGTCATCGATGAAGACTACCATGAACCGATCTAAGTATTGGTGGAATACTCTGTTCATCAAGTTCATAAATACAGTTGGCACATTCGTTAGTCCAAAAGGCATCACTAATAACTTGTAGTGACCATAACGAGTCATGAATGCTGTCTTTTGAATGTCTTCTCTTCGTACCTTTACTTGATGATAACCCGATCTCAAGTCAATCTTTGTGAACACTACTGCTCCTGTCAACTGGTCGAATAAATCGTCAATCCGCGGCAGGGTACTTGTTCTTGATAATCAAAGCATTAAGGGCTCTGTAATCAATGCACATGCGTACCGTTCCATCCTTCTTAGGCACAAACAACACTGGTGCTCCCCAAGGTGATGCACTAGGACGGATAAATCCCTTGCTCTGCAATTCCTCTAATTGTAGCTTCAGCTCATCTAACTCCTTCTTCGCTAATCGGTACACATTAGAAGATACCGGTACTGCTTCGGGTACTAGCTCAATAGTGAACTCCATATCTCTATCTGGCGGTAGGCCTGGCAATTAATTCTTGAGGAAAAACATCCTCAAATTCTGCAACTATTGGCGGGGGTACCATCTCCATAGCCATGCAAGTTCCAGCTATCTGTCCTACTCTTTGCTCGACGGTCCCTCGCATGTACTCGAACTCCGGCTGATCTGGCAGTCTAAATATGACACTACCCTTCCGGCAATTCAGTACGGCATTATACTGGCTTAACCAGTCCATACCTAGCACAACATCAAAGTACGGCATAGGCAATACTAAGAATCGTGCTCTCATCTCTCTACCATATACGACTACCGAGCACGTTCTGATAGTGCTGGTAACCGGCACGATACCTCCTCCGGTAAGAATCTTCCAACTCTTAGGTAAGGAGGAAGTCGCTACTCTATGCATTGCTACAAATCTACTAGATATGAATGATAAGGTAGCTCCAGAATCAAACAATGCAGTTGCATGTAATAATGCAACTAAAATGGTACCTGTGATGGCTTCCCCTTCTGTTTCCACCTCTGTAGCTGCTAGTGCAAAGGCCTGTCCATGCCTCTGTCCTCCGGTCTGCTGTCGAGCTCGGTCAAACTGCGCCTTCTGTGGGGCCAAGGGTGGTCCCCTCTGAAATCCTCCGTGTACTGGTGGACGTTGACCTCCTGGCGATGGTAGTATCATCGGAACTGGTGCTATTGGTCTCTGTCCGGACGGCGGTGCTGTCTCTCTGCGCTGTGGGCAGTCTCGGACTTGGTGCTGGTCTGACCCATAAATCAGACACGTCCTCAGTCTCTTTCTGCAGTCCTTCTCGTAATGTCCTCTCTTACCACAGTGGTAGCAAGTCATAAGCTCCTTTTGCTGGTATGGCATTGTCCTCTGCTGTGTCTGCGCTCTGGGATGATGGATCGGTCCTCCTACTCCGGGCTGGGCTCTGGCTGGTGTGGTTGTGTTGGAACGTCTTGCTCCTCTGCCGATGGCCTCCTGGACTCTCGCCTCTGAAAGAACCTCTTCATAAGAAATCCTCGCCTGTGCGGTGGTATACCTCTGTAGCTCGAAGGTGAGGCCGTGATGGAATCTCTGGGCCTTCTCTAGATCATTGGGTATCAGGACGACACCAAATCTGCTAAGGCGGCTGAACTCCGCATCATAGGCATCAACAGTCACGTTTTCCTGTTCTAGATATAGGAACTGGGAGTACATGGCATTTCTGACTGTAGCCGGGAAATACTTCGCATTGAAGTACTCTAAGAACTGTTCCCAAGTCTGGCTCTTGCTTACACTGCGCTCAATAGAATTCCACCAGTGATGGGCGTTGCCTTTTAGTTGGGCCCTCACCGCAGTCATCCAAAGGTCTGGGTGCAGTTGTGACGCCTCTAGTAGCATCTCCGTATTGGCGACCCAATCGGAGATCTGCTCTACTGTCTCGTTGCCCGAGAAAGTATCTGGTCCCATCTGTCAGAACCATCTTACAGTGCCACCTATCTGGGTTGGTGTAGGTGCTGGCACTGGTGCTGTGACAGGTGTCCTCTCTAGTACTGCTATCAAACTCTGTCTCAACGTCTCTGTCTGATGCCACTGTGCTTGTATCATCGTCTGGAAGAACTGAAGCATCTGTGGTTGTCCATCTAGCTGTGGCATCTGGGGTGTATAAGGTGGAGGTGGGGTAAAGGGACCTCTGGCTGTGCGGTAGGTGTCTCCTCAGATGTTGGCCTCTCAGTCTGTGGAATCGGTGTAGCTCCTGAAGTTTGTCCCTCAAAATGCTGCATGGGGATCGTCTGGGAAGTCTATCCCTCGGGCTGCGGGGTAGGATCGTCCTAAGAAGTCTCGTGCCAATGTATCAGCGGGGTCTGTAGCGGTGGTTGCCCTTGGGGTACCTCCTCTCTTTGAGTGGTGTTGCCGGGCACCGCGGTACTGGGTGCTCCTCGTCCACTGCGCAAGTTCATCTTGCTGCAAGAGATAGTACTTCATTAGAAAGAGTACGGGATCAAACAAACATGATGCAGATATTTAGAAGTAACACGAAGGAAGTTCAAAAATGTAATCAATGTGGATGAGACCTAGTAATTTCTATCCTACGGCAGGCTCGCTGGGCATGTTACCATACCTCAACGATAAAGTCGACCTGCATGGGCCACCACTAAAACCATGTCATGCCCCAGTCCAAAAATACAAGGAACCAGGCCACATGGCAATAGCCATCTGTCACGTCTCCGAGGATATCCTAATTTAATGGATCCTAACGAAGAGTGCTACGCTGTCCTAAATACTAACATGTCCAACATCAGTCAATAACAGGTAAACTAATCTCATCCACAATAATAAACAGCAAGAAGTACTAAATAAATGGCTGGTAGATAAACACCAGTCTCAAAATATCATAGTACAACCAATAATGTCTGGTGGGAACAAACCCACTACTATGACGAAATAAAATACTGAAATGATAGGTAAAAGATAATGACTAGGGCATCGGCTGACTAGATAATGATGCTCCCAATCCTAGACAGAAGGCCTACCAAATGATCACGGAAACTATGACGGTATCACCTCTAGCTCCTCCTCGGTAGCATACCTTGTCTCCTGTCCTGGCCCGTATACTATGGGGTAATATGCCTCGTCCAAATCTGGAAAGGTACCAGGTCCTCAGAGGGACGTAACAAGATACATAGAAACATGCCAAATATAGATACTGAATAAAATAAATACAATAAAGGGTGTGCTAACCATCTAAGTGAATGCAATATGAGGACAACTTTGGTACGTATGGGTAGGCGTAGGCATAACGTCCAACACTCTGAAGAGCGTGGCAGCAGTGCAGTATATCGTCCATATCGCTCCGAAGAACGTGGCAGCAGTACAGTATATCATCCATATCGCTCCGAAGAACGTGGCAGTAGTGTAAAAGGAGTTATTGGATCCGTGGCTCCTCTGGATACTACAGACTCCAATGGGTGTATCCCATACACCTACTAATGTCCTCCCCACCCAATGTAGATACACAAGTCGAATACTCGACGTGCATAGCACGTATCTATATGCCAGTCTCTAACACTAAAATATAACCTGAATTACGTACTAACCGTGATGTAGGTTATACGCACCGATAGCTAGTCGAGTACGCGAACCCGTATCCCAATATGAATATGTCTCAATGAACGTGTAAGGGTGTCAGGTCTCAAAAGATAACAGAGTATCCTCCAATGGGGTGAGTCTGCTAAGGACTAGGTCAAGTACACTAATCATCGACGTATCCGTCGACTGCACCCGAGTCAATCTCGGACGCGCACAGTTGTATAAAGTGAGAGCAACAAGAATACAATACAACATATGCATAATTTAAATTAGACAGTAAATATGGCAAGGTATATTGCCTGAGTCCTCAAGCTGTGAATGCCAGAAGCCGGTTCCTGCAGTGTCTCCTAACTGATCCAATGATCCTAACACACAATATAATATAGAAATGCTGACATCAGACACTAAGCAATATATACGCACGACTACGATGCTACTCTTGGAATATTGTCGCAAGTTCACGATTGATCGAATACAGCGTCACGCATGCACGTAGCTAGGGTGTACATGTGTTCTGTTCTCGGTTATCGCGTGCCTTGAGACAATAATCATCAAGTTATGGTTACCAACTATTTTTGATTTATACGACTATACGTCCTTGGTTACCATGATCAATCGTACTTAGTTTATGTCCTGATGTTCAGATGAAATACTGGTCCTTGGTAACCTGTCATACTTTAGGAAAGTTATTCATTATTTTCTAACCTAATTATCATCACGCATACACACAACGATTATTCCTTTTATTAGGTTGGTGTCGACATAGGACACGTCGATACGACGACTCGAATAAACAGACATATAATGAAGCTATACGAGAACGAGCGGGGGATCGAGTACCTGGCAGCTTGGACAAGGGTCTGCTCGTCCTAGTCGTCCTCCTCGCGGCGGAGCTCCGGCGTAGACCGGTGGGTTGGCCGGCAGCGGCAGCAGCGGCTTAGCGGCGTCGATGCGGGCTGAGAACCGTGCAGGGCGGCTGATCCGTCTCGGGGGCAGGTCGGGGCAGACCTCACGGTGGTGGTCGGCGGTGCCAGAGGCGGTGGGGGTACTCGGGCAGTGGCTTTGGGCGGATGTGAATGGGTGAGTCTGCTAATGGCGAAGTCGACAGCGGCGTTAGACGGTTGGGATGGTGGTCCAGCCGTGAGGGGGGTCCGGTGGCTGAAGTGGTCTGGTGGTGGCCGGTGATGCCGGGCAGTCGGGGGAGCTCGGGTGGCAAGAGGGAACGGCTAGGGTTGGCTAGGGTTTTGATGAATAGTAAAATAGGGTTTCATGTGGGAGGAATTGTATTTTATAGGTATTGACTCTCGTGGGCTATCCTTGAGGTTTGGGCCGACTAGTTCCTCGGGGTGGAGCTGGTCCATATTTAAGGTGTACACGGGCTTGGTCTGGTCCTGTTTTTGGTGAACTCGGCCTCAACTTAATTAAATTACAAAATTAATGCGCAAGGCGCTCATTTACGGATATTGTGAAGCTAAGGGGAGACGCAATGACGAGTATCTAAGGTTGCAAAATGGTCAGAGGGGTAGCCTGACATGTCTAAGAGATGTTCATGACCTTGGGTGAAAGATAACTACTGGTGTGGTGCTCTATCCTTGAAACAACGGCAAGGACATATAATTATGGCACATTTATTCCAATTGTATCCCATTAAATCTAAGTCTCTCAACTTAGTCCAAATTAAACCCTAAATTGGTCGAGGGGGTTTACACCAAGAAACCCTTTACCCTGTGACCAGACCCCATTACCCTTGTTAGCGTAAAAGCCAAGTGACTGTTGTTGGCGTAAAAGCTAAAAGACTGCCTAGTTGGTGTAAAAGCCAAATGACTGTCCTGTTGACGTAAAAGGCCAAACTATGAAGAAGATTGTCTACTTTACGCCACGATTATGAGAACTGCTACCCACATTCCCTTAGTCTACGTATGACACGTCATGCAAGCCACGTAGGTAACTACCCCTGCGTAAACTTGATGATTCATAAAATAAAATAAAATAAAATAGATAACCAGCGTAGAGTAGCCTGATTAGGCGTAAAATGTAAGGATGGTGATGTGAGTTTAATTGTCACAGTCTTAGCCTTTCCCAGCCATGACCAAATCTCGTACATTAAATGTAGAGATATGCCTCGAGCCCTGTGCAAGAAACAGCTTTTGACGTGGCGACTGATTTTGTCTTTTCTTGAGCGTAAAAACTCATTTTTGACTTAAGCGTAAAGGCTCATTTCTATCAATGAAGAATAGGCAGCATATTCAGAAGACTCCATTTCCTTTTGGATGCGTAAAAATAACTTGTATCCAATATGTCACTAAACAACAACCTGGGTCTCTGTGCAAATTCATCATCACAGCCGTCCTCTCGATTATCGTGCGGTACTTTTGTCAGATGTAGGTTCACTGGATTATCTGACAAATTCATCCGAGGAAATACAAAGAGTTCCTCGTACAGACTATATGGTGCAAAACATATTTCAAATTTTACGCAGACCTTGAACAGGAAACCTTTACGTAGATTTTATGAAGACAGACTTTACGCTGCAACATATGCTACGCACAGGCAGATTTTACGTAGACCTTACACGTAGACCTTTTACTAAAACTTTACGCAGGCAGAATTTTTACATAGATTTTTCACGCAGACTTTATGCGCGGAAACTTTTACGCAGACTCTTACCCAGACAACTTTGAAGCCCTACTTTACGCCGACAATTTTTGATTATCAACATTACGGCAGACTTTGCGTAGCAATTTTTTACGCACAGATTTTCTACGCAACTTTACGCCGGCAGACTTTTACGCAGACTTTTCTCAGACAGTTCTGAAACTTTACTTTATGCTTCTCTGCTTTACGCGGACCACTCTGAAGCTTTACTTTACGCCAAACTTCCTTGAATTTTGTTTTACGCTGACCACTTTGAATCTCTGTTTTACGCCAAACTATCGTGAAGCTCTACATTACGCAGGAAGCTTATCAACCTATTTTTACGCCAACTACCTTGAAGTCCTGTTTTACGCAGGAGAGACTTCATGTATGTTGGGGGTTTTTGACTGTAAAATACGCGAACAATTCCCCAGCGTATTTCATACTTCTACATTTCTACCTTATACTATCCTTGACTTTCTACCGTGACTTAGTTTTAATTTCAAGGACGAGATTTTTATAAGTTGGGTAGTATGCCTCACAACCTAGTATCACATAGTCCTCTTGACTCCTTAGTAAAGTATAGTTAAAATGACATTTAACTATATGCTAGTATAAGAAGATAGTGTTTATTAAGATCGTAGAAATTAGAAGCACATACCCTCTTGGGTCAACTAGCAACTTAGACAAGGGATTAGTATGACAACTGTAGAGACTGTAGAGTTTTATCTCTTTGTGACTTAAATTATTTTGTACCTTCTTTCATTATGATCTAGCTCATTTATATTTTATATACTACCTTGACTTATGCTGCTATTCTATAGCCTAGTTTTCAAAGCTTAGTCTTTTATCAAGCTTGTTCATGATATATGTATTAGTGGATGCATACATTAATACATTTCAGAATCAATGTATTAAGGTCTAGGTAACCTTAGTGCGCTTGGTTTGCCCTTGGTATAACTACTTTACGTGGATTGAGATATGTAGTGATTAGTAGACAAATATACTTGCCCTCTAAGATATGTCTGAGCATATCGTATCAGTTACATAATTGTACCAATACAAGCATGTTAATAAGAATTACCAAAATATATTTCAATCCACAACTGCCTTGATAATTCCTTTTGAATTCATTAAACGCCTTGATCCCTATACTTCTAATTTATTACCTCCCCCTTGAACTCGTTATTATTGTTTTCCGTCTTCCTCACTTCGGAAAGACGAAACCTCGTGCTTAGTATAAGTATGATATACAGATAGTACTAAAGATACCCCATAGGCCAATCATATTATTTGATGATTACTTCCTGTAATTAAAAGTATATCCTAGGTAATATAATTGTGTAAATTTTGAAGATTGAATAACACGATTCGAGGAATAGTTTTCTTAGATGTATAGTCTTATATGATAGATGGATAAATTCTAAGTTGGGTAAAAATTGCATTATTAAACTTGAGATGAATTCTTTTAGATCGTGATCAAAAGAGATTAGATAGAGAGACCCTACCCTATTTTTAATTTCGAGGACGAAATTTTTATAAGTTGGGTAGAATGTAAGAACCCTAATTCTGAAAACTGTATTTCTCTATTATTAATTATTTAATTTATTTATATGAGTTAAATAGAGGGAATAGATTTTATTAAATTTTATTTGAGGTATTTTTTTTTTGCATCTAGAGGACTTATGGAGCTATTATAATTTTTTTCTAATTTATTCTATGTAAGAGACCTTTTGGAACAGTTACTAGCTTAATGATGTGCACCAATAAATTCTTAGAATTATCTGTGAATAAATATGTATATATATATAAATTTCCTATTGGATATCAAGTCAAAACCCAAACCCACTACCCGCTTGAACCCGGACCCATTAGGAGAAGGAAATATCAACAACAATAGTAGCAAAAGCCAATTTTGCTTTCCCTATTCTCCGCGCGTAAAACAAACTCCACCGCTTCTTATTTTCATCCGCGCATAAAGAAGAGAAATATCAGCAACAACCCCACCGCTTAATTTCCTTTCACCCGTGCATAAAGTAACCCCCGCGTATATTCATTTCCTTTTCCGCATGTGACTCATTCCCCACCGCCTCTTTACCTATTATTACTAAAATCTTCCCAACCGAAACCGAAACCAATAAAAGAAAGAAATAGCAGCAGTAGTAGTCTTTGAGACTAAGTATCCCTACCGCCTCTTGACCCTATATATATTACAACTCTCTTAAACTAATCCCACTTCTTCTTACAAACAAACTTAAACACAATATTGGACGTTGCACTCTACAGAACTTTGCTCGGCAAGTATACATTGAAATTGTACTATTATTTACATTCCAGCTGATGCATGCATGTTTAATTTTGTTTATATAGATGTTTATTTATGTAGATTTTGGACCTACTTTATGAGATCACCCCAGTATCATGTAGCATCAGTAGGTTCATTGGCCGTGACACAGTTGTTACACGAGTTATGAGTCTCATATAAATTCTGGACTACGTACCGGGTTGGCCTCCTGTACGTATGAGCCGTGCGTTAGGGATAACTGCTGATAGAAACTTTGTATGCTAGAAGACTCTACAGTTATTAGTGGTTCAGGGACATAGCCTATTGTAGTACGGTGGTCCAATCCTTGTCCTTGTTTGGTTGTAGGATTGGGCTATTGTACTAAAGATAAGTTATGAACCAAATCGTGTCATGGATGTGACATGCTCAGAGCATTGAGCGGGGAGGACTACTAGTAGGCGTATGGGACACCCCACTTTCTTTACTACGGATGCCACACTCGACGGGGTGATATGGTTGTTATATACTATGCAGATTTCCTGTTCTTCAGAGCATTAGGACGTTATTATATACATGCGCCCTTGTACTGGGGGCATATGTGGCATATACTAGCCAGTTGTTACGATTGGTGAATTACGTCAGTATATGTCTAGCCTACACTTTCCATACGCTCAAGGTTGTCCTCAAGTTGTATTTCACTTAGACGGTTAGGCGACCCAGTGGATGTTTATTTTCAGTACTTATTGACATGTTATTATGTATCTTGTTACGCCCCTCTGAGGACCTGGTCCATTTCTAGATATGGACGAGCAGGAGTATCCACGGGAGTACGGACCTGGATCTGACTCTACTTACCTGACTGAGGAGGTCTTACCCTCAGAGTAGCTGTGATTTATTTCCATTGTTTAGAGATTTTATTGCTTCTTCAGTATAGTCATTTTGTAGTGGATTTGTTTCCACCTGACTATCAGACTTGATACTCATCTTGATATTCAGTTATATTTCAGCTCTTTATTCCTACTTATTATTTGTGCTGTAGATGAGATGTAGATTGTGTGTGACTTGTTGTGACAGTATATTACCACTGGTGGATTGCATATTCATACACAACGTACGTGTGTATATAATTTTCATATACTGGAGTTCATATACATACGGTTGGGCGTGTTACGTATTCCTAGTCCTACGTATTTTGGGACTGGGGCATGACAAGTCGTGGGTACGTCCAGCCTACGCCGCAGCATCGGCGGTAGAACGTTGTCTAGGTCTACTATCTAGCTAACAATCTCACACAACAATATAAGTACCTGCCAAGATCTTAACTCTAAACGGAGGAACAATATGATAAAGATAATATAAGTACTCAATCACGATCTAAGCACGATAAGATAACAAGAAAGTCTAACAACTACAAAGCCTAAACAACAACTACTACTAAAGACAGCAACAATAATAATAATAACAACAATATCCTGAATCAAATACAATACAAAGTCTTAAACCAAAAGCCGGGGACAAATCCAGTACCAAAAGTTAATAAATACAACTGAGGTCCTAGTGATCCCGGCTACCAACCCGAAAATCACTCCTGAACTAGGGGGTCCTTGTCTGCACCATCGACAGGCTGAGGTCCATAAAATGATGGACACCAATCTTCCGGATCCTCTGAAAAATATATCCAGTCAGAATTGGAGCAAGTACACCTCTAACAACAGTTCCGGTTAAATGATAAAAACTATAAAGCAGTTGTAGCAAGTAGCACAAGGTGAAGAAAATGAAGTATGAACAAGGAAATATATATATATATATATATATATATATATATATATATATATATATATATATATATGTCAACTGGTGCATAAAGGTAAAGATGCATGAAAATCAGAAGCAAGATAATAATGACTGCATGATACAAAAAATCTAAACTAAGAGCAAGTGTGTGCACAATAACGTGAAATGAGTCCAACAAGAGTAAATATAATGAGTCCAGTCCATAAAGTATAAGTGAGACCAGTCAAGAAGTGTAAGTGACTCCAGACTAGAAAGAATAAACTAGTGTCTCTGAAATACCTGTTTCGACATGTAAACGGCTAGGGGTAAGTACGGCTCACCGCACACTGGTGTGCGGCTGCTATCATTCCATATTAGACCAGAGGGAGTGATTCCAGATTTGGGAATGTTTACATGTCTACTCGAGTATTTCCTCGCCCCGACTAGTACAAGTAAATCTAAGACCCGACACGTAATATAAATATGAGTCCAGCCATAAACACGAGTGATGCCTGTAGTGAGTCCTGATGTGATGCCAGTAGGTGATTCCAGAAATAGAGACCAGAAACATAAAATATACATGTCGCAAGTAAATGGATCCAGAAATACTAGTTAATGTCGTGCAAAAAAATCAGATAATACTATACTAGAAGCTGAATCATAATAATTATCAGATAATGAAAACTATCAAAGAATGTACTCGCCTGACGTCATGAGAAACTGGCGAGGATCGAGGTCCGAACTAGCATCGCAAGGACCTATTATGAAAAACAAGGTTAAACGGGGTTCTAAAGAGTTATACAGATATAAAATAACTAAAAACAAGCTTCTAGGGTTGTTCTAGGTCAAACGGGTCAAACCGGTAAAATCTGGATCAAAAAGTCAACCCGGATCCAAAAAGTCAACTCTAGACCGAAACAAGGTCAAAGGTTGACTTTGGCGGTCAACCGGGTCAACTACGATCAACTCTAGGTCAAACTAGGGTGTCCCTAAAATTCTATGTCAAAACTAGCTCATTAAGCTAGTAAACCCACAAACTCGCCTCTTTGAGATACCGGGATATCCTCGTTTGGTTCGATTCTGAGAATGTTGACAAAATCGCGTATCGTGGGCCCCACAAGCACCACTTGACGGGTGATTTTGTGATCGGCTCATCGGAATCCAATTCTGGAAGTTCCGTTGGGTTCGTATCATTGTTCCTGACTTGTTAACACTAAGTTTGGCGAATTTGGAGACCTTTGACCCTGACACGCTTTTCGGTACAAAGTGGCCCACATGTGGACCCCGCTTTGGCCCAAAAATATCATTTTTGCCCCTGTGTCCAAATTGGACGTAAGGACAGGCATTTCTAGCTATTTGATATTTCTGAGACTGATGGTGATATTTATTTCAGCAACCGGAGGAGTCCCTGCAGATCACACCGAGACCAGAGCTACAGCTGGAGCCAGAACCACAGGCAAGTGTACCTCGCCAAATCTTGCAGCTTTGCTACTTATTCCCTTGAGTTAGTTATACATCAGTAGGCAAGTATACCTTGCCAACTTACAGTTCTTGTTGCATATCTCCTTGCTTTATTTATATTGCTGTGCATGCTTGACTTAGGACCGTGTGACTTACTTAGTGTCCGATTAATAGTCGGGTGCCAACACCGTACGCGATGTTGTGTATGTCATCTAGAGATGGACATTCGTGACCCCTTTACATTCTCGTACTTGTCTCATCAAGTACATTATACCCAGGACACTTGACACTATTCATGACAGGATCTTCTGAGATATTCATGGTGATTCTGTATAGGATACAGACTTCTGATAGAGACATTATATTCCTAGATACTATATGCCTTGCTGCATTAGATATGATTGTGCGTGACATGGACATGGTGCATCGTGGACATGAGACGTATGATTACATTGGGTGGGGAGAGACACACAGGCTACAGGCTGATCATATATATATATAAACCCCTATTATTGTGAGGCACAAGACTCTCGAGCAGAGCTTGGCCCATTACGTGTTATTACCGCTACCGGCTCCCCAACACAGAGCTTGTAGTGGCTTCAGCCTGAGTACTCGTGATGCTCTCACTTGCATTTTCACATAGATGGTTATATAGCTTACCCTATTTATTGCATTCTCTGCTGCACTACATTTATTTTGGCTTGTATTTTCTGTACCTTGCTGTCCACTAAGGACCTGGATCCGGACTTTGTCCCCAGGACTAGCAGAGGAGATCCACCTAGAGTTAAACAGTACAAGAGCATTATCAGGAGCAGAAGCAGGAACATGAGCAGATACATGAGCTGTACCGACATCTGAGGACGAGGTCATACCAGAGGACTTCTCCTGAGTATTGGCGTGAGATATTCATTTATTTCTGTTTCTAGTTATTTTCTTTCTAGTCTATTTCATTGATGTATCAGACTTATTCTCGGATTGTTCTCCGAGACACCTTTATTGAGATTTGATAGTTATTTCTATTTGCATTAATCTGACATTTGATCTGTGATTATCTGTTGTGGATGAGATTAGTATAGACTGTGACTTATATTACTGGACCTACTTATTGATATATTACAGCTTAAGCATGCCCCGATGGATCCATTAACTTGGGTTTGTCCATCGGTGTGTGCTGCTGGCCATTATCACGCGTCTGGTCCCTCGGTATTTTGGGACTGGGGCGTGACATGGTTTTTGTGGTGGCCCATGCATGTCAACGACTAAATTGTTCGGTTTTAACTTAGGGACCGAGCAAGCCTGCAATAAGAATAGGATAAGTTTTAAGGATCTCATCCACTTGCTTGAATCGTTCTTGACATCTATATCGGATTCGAATTAATTTCTTGACTCGTATCCTGCCTTGATTCCTGTACGCCTCTTATTGTTTATTTTGGATGCAGAGTTATGGAATCCCGATCAAGCAACGAGACTCCTGCAAGATCACCACAAGGTGCCGTGATAACCAATGGAGATGAAGTGACACCAGTTAGTGAAGGTCCATCATCACAGCAAGCAAGACAGCATGCCTTGAGAATCCAGGAAGATGACGTTCCACCGTCGACGCAGTTTGCTCCACCGATGCCTATCGTTCCACAAGGGCAGGCTATGGACGAACAATAAATGTTTCGAATGTTCTACGCGATGATGCAAGCCCATCAGAAGGTTCATGAAGAAGCTCAGTATAACCAAGCGGAGAAGTTCATCGACAGATTTAGCTCGGAATTATGGAAGTTAATCAGTTCAAATACAACTACCTTAGACGAGGATGTTCTTACTACAGCACGACCCATGGAGTGCAACACAAGGATAGAGTCCAGCCAGAAGCGGCCGTATGCATCAGCACCAGACCAAGCACAACAAGAAAGAGTTGCAAAGCGACCACAGATGAATCCACCACCGAGAGCAGCATCAAGAGCCTTAGTTCCTCCTACTTGTCACTACTGTAGCAAAGTAGGCCATTTCGCTAAAGAATACCGACGCAGATTGGGACTATGTTTATCTTGCGGATCCAAAAAGCATTCAGTAAGAGATTGCCCTGAACGTCGAGAGAAAGCAGTGATGATTCATCAACCAGCCACATCAGCACCTGCCGGAGCACCACAAGAAGAAGATGCGAAGAAGTCTCACATGCACTAGCCAACAGAAGCATCTCCGCAAGTACTACCTGTCTGTCCATATTGTCGCAGGCGAGGCCATATAGAGAATGAGTGCAGACGAAAAGGGAAATTATGCTTAGCTTGCGGATCCAGTCAGCATTTAATAAAAGAATGCCCCGAACGTCGAAAAAGAGCGTTACCAACACCAAGGCCAGCCTCTCCAGCATTGGAAGCACCACAAATGGGAGTTCAAGAAGTCAGACCACCAGCCCCAGGAGGGAATCAGCCGAGGCCACCCTTGGCACCACAGACAACACTCTTCCAGCAAGCTCAACAGCAGCAGAGGAATCAACTGCAAAAACGTGAACAAGCTCCATCGATGACTTTGGAAGACGCACAGACCCATGGAGTAGCTAATACGCGTAATTTGTCATAGTTATCTGTTTATCGATTTATTTTATCTCGTGCCTATTGGTTCGTAACCTCAGCCTTAACCTATGTAGTTTTGACTTGCTAAATAATTTATAACCTAGAATGTTTTTATAATTGATAACTGTAGAGATTTTAGAGTCTTTTGTTATTGTGCTTATTTTGGGTTGTTTTGTGAACTTGAATTAATTTGTACCTCCTTCCATCATCATCTAGCGTACTTATATTTGTACTACCTTGACTTATGCTGCTGTTACAGCCTAGTTTTGCAAGCTTATCCTTTTATCGAGCTTGTTCATGACATATGTATTATTGGGTCGACACACTAATACAATTGTCTATTCAGAATCAATGTATTACGGTCTGATCAACCTTAGTATATTTTGGTTCACTCTTCGTACGACTACTCCACGTGGATTGAGATATATAGTTGACTAGTATACTGGCCCTCTAGATATGTCTGAGCATATCGTATCAGTTACATAACTGTACTAATACGAACATGCGAACGAAGAATTACCAGAATCGGATTTCAATCCACAACTGCTTAACAATTCCTATTTGAATTCTTTAAACGCCTTGATCCCGATACTCTATTCTATTACCTTACCCTTGAACTCTTTATTATTTATCTTTGTCTTCCCTTATTTCGGAAAGACGAAACCTCGTGCTTGGTATAAGTTTGATATATAAACGGTACTAGATATACCCCACAGGCCGGTCGCATTGTTGATGACCCTTTTATATATGATTAAGGGAATATCATAGGTGATATGTTGGTGTTAAAGACTTGAGGATTCGATAACATGATTAAATAAGTTGGGGCATAGCTTTATTAGATGTATAGCCTTAGATGATAGATGGATAAATTCTAAGTTGGGTAGAGACCGCAATGTTCACTTGAGAGGAATCCTATAGACTGTAATCAAGTGAGATTGGATAGAGAGAACCTTACCATATTTTAATTTCGAGGACAAAATTTTTATAAGTTGGGTAGATTGTAAGCCCCCTGATTTTCAGTAATTATTAATTTGGATTTTTCGTAATTTTCCGGGATTTTTCTTAAATTAAAACCTAGGCCTTTGATAATTAAATGATTTTTAAGTACTGATAAATAATATTAAAATATTATGGAAATAATATTTTATGGTATAAAATGGAAACCCGGACATAAGGTAATTTTTCGGGAATTTATTGGACTCCGGAAACCCGTTTAAAGCCCTAAAAACTATTAAATAAATAAACCTAATTAAACCCCTAAATAAACCTGGTTTAATTGAACCAAACCAACTCAAACCAACCCGGACCGGATTACTGAACCAAACCCAAACCGTATCGGGTCGGATCGGATCTAGACCCGAACCCGACAACCCGTACCCGCACTTAAATACTAAGCGGGTCAGGCCGGATTCATGTGAACCCGACCCGCGGACCCGTAACCCAAACCCGAATCCTAGTTCTAGTCGGAACACTGTTCCGACGAGGCCATTTAACCCCCCGCCGGCCTAAAACCTAACCCTAAATTCCCTTCTCTCCTTTTCGCCGCATCTTCTTCCCCGGCCACCTCGAAGCCCTAAGCCCTGAACCCGAACACCCCGCAGCTGTCTTCCCCGACAACCTCGACCCGCCGCTTCACCACCACCTAGCCCCGTCGATCTCCCACAGCCCCCTCGACCACCACCGTCGACCCTCTCCTCCCTCCACCATCATCCTCCGCTCCGCCCAGCCCGGAACCGAACACCCCGCAGCCCTCGTCGAACCCTAATCCACCCAGCCGCCTCTCGACCCCGCCACACCTCAGCCGACCGCTCCGCCTGTCACCATCTCCACCGTCGTCGATCCCCCGATGTCACGACCCGCACCCGGAAATTCGGGCACGAGTGCGTGGGTACGTCCAGCCTACGCCGCAGAATCGGCGGTAGTACGCTGTCTAGGTCAAATCCAGATTTACTAACTAGCTCATTCACAAACAACATAGGCAAGATAATAATGAGAAATGAAACTTAAGATTTGCAACTGAATTAAATGTGACAACAAATTCAAATATTTAGTACAGGAATTCCAAAATGAAATCGGGGACAAACCCGATTAAATAAGATAAAGAGCAAAACTAAGATAACTACTGCTAACTACTCAGCAGGAGTAGCTTCCTGTGCGGGAACTGGCTCTGCAACTGTATCACCTGCTGCCTCATAGGGGCCATAATAGGTGGGGGCAAGGTTCTCATCATCGCCTAAACAACAGATTCAGTCAGGAAAGGAGCAAAGTACACAGTGCACGACAAGATTAAACTAAATATTTTATGACAATTAAATATTGGATATCATGTTGAGAAACAGCATTAGCAGAACATTATTATCTCAGAGTTAGCTGTAAACAGGAATATGAGAAACAGAAATAAATGGAACAGGAAATGAACTACAATAGCCAGCAAGAAATATAACATGACCAGAACTATCTGTGTGAACTTGTGTTTGTTTTTAGAATACTTAGTTGGCATGTAGGGGTTTATAAGGCTAATCCGGCCGTCATAAACGGCTATTAGACAATATAATCGAGATTCGGCTGATGGACAGTCGTGTACCAACAGCTATTAGACAATCCAGGGAAAAGGGTAAACTACATGCCTTCTAGGTATTCTCCCACCCGACATGAAAAACAAGACAGGAACTACCAATATTCAAGACATGAAATTCAACATTTCTAACACTAGGTGTAAACATCAAGGGTACATGTATAGCAGGGGATTAATTATCACAGTATATAAAGATTAACTTGAAGTGCAGGTACTTGCCTGTTGTTTGGATCTGATTAGTTAGGTTCTTGGGGAAAAAGTCCAGAGATGAGTCCAAAAGCTGAAATAGACATTACCATCGTGCTCAAAAGATGCCAAATAGCTAGAAACGCCTGTCCTTGGGTCCAATTTGGAGACAAGGGCAAAAACGGCAGTTTTGGGTCAAAACGGGGTCCGCCGGTGGCCCGCTTTGCACCGAAAAACGTGTCCGGGTCAACGGTCTCCAATTTCACCAAACTTAGTGTCAACAGGTCAGGAACGCTGTTACGAACCCAACGGAACTTCCAGATTTGGATTCCGGTGAGCCGAACACAAAATTGCCCGTCGACCGGGGCTTGTGGGGCCCACGACACGCGATTTCGTCAACGTTCTCAGAATCGAACCAAACTTGACCCACAGGACCAACGTATCGCTACGAGTCTGATGGCACAAGTTTCGTCTCGATCTGACGAGTGTACACGAAGTTAGGGCAAAATGTCGAAAAGGCGGATACGGGGCGATGTCCGCGGATACGCGTTGATTCCGGTGTGCACGCACACCCGAATCAGCTTCCACGAAAACTCACACGTCCGTATCGATGATGCGTACGTATCTGTGAAGACCGCACGCGACCAAGTCGTCCCGTTTGGCGGGGCGGACTCAGTTCCGGGGTGAAACAGGGTCTGATTTTTCCTGTTTTTGGATCGCGGTGTGCGATCACCACAGGACGCGATGCCCCGAACAATTTGTCCGGACACCGAGAGGGTCATACAGGCTTCCCAACGCAATTTACGGAATTGAAAACGGAGCTACGAGGCGAAAGTTACACGCACCTGAAGGGGACCCGAAAATCAGGGTCGAGACATGTCCGTGTCGTGTCCGACACGAATTTCAAATTAGGGCTAGGGTTAGGGTTTTTCGGAGCTGCAGGCGCCGGTCCGGCCGGAGGAGGGCGGCGCCGCTGCTGGGGGAGGCCGGCCGAGGGCTGGGCGGCTCGGGGTCGGGGTTCTGGACGTCGTCGGAGCGGAGGGCGGCCGGAGGCGGGCTGACCGGAGTCGGGGCGAGGAAAGAAGAGGAGAGGGGAGAAAGAGGAGGAGGCTCGGGCCGTCGGCGGGGCTGCAGCGGCGGCGGCGGAGCTTGAGGGGCAGTGGCGGTGGCTGAGCCGGGCGGTGGGTGGCGGCGAGGTTCGTGGTGGTCGTCGGGGCTAGGTTATATAGGGAGAGTGAGGGAGAGGGTGGCGCCGGGCAAGGCGGAGGGGCCGGAGGTCGTGGCGGCCGGTGCGGGGGGGGGGCTGGTGGTGGAGCGGAAGAGGGGGAGGTCGAGGGGTGGCTGGCCGCCGGAGGCGGCGGGAATCGCGGCCACGCGGAGGTCGTGGGGAGGGCAGCGGTGACCGGGTTTGCGGGCGGGTCGGGTTGGCTGACCCGACCCGACCCGAAAGGCGGGTGGCTGGGCCGGGCTGGGTTTCGGCCCACTGGACCGGGCCGGCCCAGAAAAAATAAATAATAAAATTAAATTAAATAAAATCTAAATAATAATTAATAATAATAATAATAAAAACAGTAAATTAAATAATTAATTTAAAATTAGTTTTTAGGTATTTAAAAATAGGTCTGAGGCCCAGAAAAATCCAGAAAAATTATCCTAAGTCCAATTTTCCATTTTGCACCCAAAAATAATATTTTTATAATATTTTAATGTTATTTATTATCAATTAAAAATTTTGTAATAATTCAAAACCCTGATTTTAATTACAGAAAATTCCCAGAAAATTCCAGAAAATTGTGAAAAATCCCAATTTTAGTATTTTTAAAAAATCAGGGGCTTACAATCTACCCAACTTATAAAATTTCGTCCTCGAAATTTAAATTATGGCAGGGTTCTCTATGTCTACTCTCACTTGATTACAGTCTAACGGCTTCTCTCAGGTGAACATTGCAGTCGCTACCCAACTTAGAATTCTACCCATATCTTCTAAGGTTGTACGACTAGTAAAGCTAGGTCCCAACTTAATAAATCATGATATTGAATCTTTAAGTCTGCAACACAAAACACATCACCTAGGGTATTGCCTTAGTCATAAAGGGTTATCATCAATTTGACCGGTCTGAGGGGTATGTCTAGCACTGCAATTCAACTTATCAAACACAGGATTTTGTCTTTCCGAGATGAGGGAAGACGAGGATTAATAATAAGGAGTTTAAGGGCGAGGTTGTAGAACAGGGGTATAGGGACCAAGGCGTTTAAGGAATTCTAATAGGGATTGCCAGGCGGTTATGGATTGAGATTCTATTCTGGTAATGCTGATACGATATGCTCGGACGTATTTAGGGGGCAAGCATACTAGTCAACTATATATCTCAATCCACGTAAAGTAGTTGTGCGAAGTGCGAATCAAAATGCACTAAGGTTGATCAGACCGTAGTACACTGATTCTGAGTAGACACTTGTATTAGTGGGGTTGATCAGGCCTCAATAATACATGTGTCATGAACAAGCCCGATAAAGGGTAAGCTTGCAAAACTAGGCTATAAAATAGCAGCATAAGTCAAGTTCAGCAAAATTAAGTGCGCTAGATGATGATGAAAAGGAGGTACAAATTATTGAAGTTCACAAAATGACACAAAATAAGCACAATAGCAAAATCCTCTAAAACAGTTATCAAATTTAAAAGCATACCAGGTATTTAGCAAGTTCAAAATTTACTAGGTTGGGGCTGAGGTCACGAACCAATAGGCACGAAAACAATACTAGAAAAGATATCTACGAATCACTTACGCGCATTAGCTGCTTCCAGAGTTTGCGCGTTCTCCACGGTCATCACGTAAGCCTGTCCGCGTCCTTGAGCAGCGGGACAGTCCCTCACTTGATGTGCTGCTGAGTCACAAAGTAGACAAACACCTAGCCTCTTTCTGCAAACTTGCCAAGTATGGCCTGGTCTATGACAATAGTTACAAGCAGCAGCTTGTTGGTTCTGTCCCTGGGCTTGGTGTTGGGGTGCTGGAGCTCGAGGGAGAGGACGCTGAGCTTGTTGCGGGGCCCTCTGCTGTTGTTGTTGAAAAGGGCGTTTGTTGGGTCCCGCATTTTCGGTATCTCTTTCTCGCTTTAGCTTATGCCCCATGTCTCTCTCAACGCCTTGTGCCACGCTCAAGATTTCTTCGTAGGTGCGAGCTCGGCTGGTGGTGACAGCAAGGCGAATATCCGGAGATAGCCCCTTCTTGAATCTACGGGCTCTGTCCTCCGGGGTACGAACCATGTACTCCGCAAAGTGGCTTAACCTGCTAAATTCAGCAGTATATTCATCAACAGACAGATTACCTTGTTCCAGTCTCTCGAATTGGCTTTCGAGAGCTTCCCGAGCCACTTCGGGGTAGAATTTCTCCTTGAACAGTCTCTTGAAGTCCTCCCAGGTGAGGTCAGGAGCAGATAGTTGAGGTTCGTCTCTAAACCAGGTCCGAGCTATATCGAACAGTTGCAGGCTTGCAGACTCCACTTTGAGATCATCAGGGACCCGAGCAGTCTTCAGGAGTCGCTCTACGTTCTCTATCCATTCATCGGCGTAGAGAATACCCTCAGTTCCGTAGAATTCCAGGGGTCTAAGATTCTTGAAGTCTTTGGCACTTCCTGGCCTCTTGAGTGGCGACTCCTGGGACTTAATAGCTTCTGAGAGGCTGGTCCGCAGAAGTGCCGTCTGTTCTTTCTGGGATTCCACCAATCCCTGGAACACTCCTAGTAGCTGTGCCCCATCTAAGGTAACTGCCGGGACAGATGGAGGCGGCGGGAGTGCAAGAGTCTCGGGCACATTCTGCTCAGCTGGTTCTGATGTGCCTCCTACTGTGTTCCTGGTCTGGACCATTCTGAAAGATGAAGGGGTAGGGAGTTCAGAATAGATTACTTGGAAATCAAGGGCGATAGGGAAAAATTGATCAGAAGTGATATTAAGAATTGAAATCAGGACCCTATACTGTGAATGAGCTTTTCCTAGATTCCTCAATCTTATTGCAGGCCTGTTCGGTCCCTAAGTTGAAACCGAACAATTTAGTCGTTTGGACCTGCATGGGCCACCATAAAAATGTGTCACGACCCGCACCCGGAAATTCGGGCACGAGTGCGTGGGTACGTCCAGCCTACGCCGCAGAATCGGCGGTAGTACGCTGTCTAGGTCAAATCCAGATTTACTAACTAGCTCATTCACAAACAACATAGGCAAGATAATAATGAGAAATAAAACTTAAGATTTGCAACTGAATTAAATGTGACAATAAATTCAAATGTTTAGTACAGGAATTCCAAAATGAAATCGGGGACAAACCCGATTAAATAAGATAAAGAGCAAAACTAAGATAACTACTGCTAACTACTCAGCAGGAGTAGCTTCCTGTGCGGGAACTGGCTCTGCAACTGTATCACCTGCTGCCTCATAGGGGCCATAATAGGTGGGGGCAAGGTTCTCATCATCGCCTAAACAACAGATCCAATCAGGAAAGGAGCAAAGTACACAGTGCACGACAAGATTAAACTAAATATTTTATGACAATTAAATATTGGATATCATGTTGAGAAACAGCATTAGCAGAACATTATTATCTCAGAGTTAGCTGTAAACAGGAATATGAGAAACAGAAATAAATGGAACAGGAAATGAACTACAATAGCCAGCAAGAAATATAACATGACCAGAACTATCTGTGTGAACTTGTGTTTGTTTTTAGAATACTTAGTTGGCATGTAGGGGTTTATAAGGCTAATCCGGCCGTCATAAACGGCTATTAGACAATATAATCGAGATTCGGCTGATGGACAGTCGTGTACCAACAGCTATTAGACAATCCAGGGGAAAGGGTAAACTACATGCCTTCTAGGTATTCTCCCACCCGACATGAAAAACAAGACAGGAACTACCAATATTCAAGACATGAAATTCAACATTTCTAACACTAGGTGTAAACATCAAGGGTACATGTATAGCAGGGGATTAATTATCACAGTATATAAAGATTAACTTGAAGTGCAGGTACTTGCCTGTTGTTTGGATCTGATTAGTTAGGTTCTTGGGGAAAAAGTCCAGAGATGAGTCCAAAAGCTGAAATAGACATTACCATCGTGCTCAAAAGATGCCAAATAGCTAGAAACGCCTGTCCTTGGGTCCAATTTGGAGACAAGGGCAAAAACGGCAGTTTTGGGTCAAAACGGGGTCCGCCGGTGGCCCGCTTTGCACCGAAAAACGTGTCCGGGTCAACGGTCTCCAATTTCACCAAACTTAGTGTCAACAGGTCAGGAACGCTGTTACGAACCCAACGGAACTTCCAGATTTGGATTCCGGTGAGCCGAACACAAAATCGCCCGTCGACCGGGGCCTGTGGGGCCCACGACACGCGATTTCGTCAACGTTCTCAGAATCGAACCAAACTTGACCCACAGGACCAACGTATCGCTACGAGTCCGATGGCGTAAGTTTCGTCTCGATCTGACGAGTGTACACGAAGTTAGGGCGAAATGTCGAAAAGGCGGATACGGGGCGATGTCCGCGGATACGCGTTGATTCAGGTGTGCACGCACACCCGAATCAGCTTCCACGAAAACTCACACGTCCGTATCGACGATGCGTACGTATCTGTGAAGACCGCACGCGACCAAGTCGTCCCGTTTGGCGGGGCGGACTCAGTTCCGGGGTGAAACAGGGTCTGATTTTTCCTGTTTTTGGAACGCGGTGTGCGATCATCACAGGACGCGATGCCCCGAACAGTTTGTCCGGACACCGAGAGGGTCATACAGGCTTCCCAACGCAATTTACGGAATTGAAAACGGAGCTACGAGGCGAAAGTTACACGCACCTGAAGGGGACCCAAAAATCAGGGTCGAGACGTGTCCGTGTCGTGTCCGACACGAATTTCAAATTAGGGCTAGGGCTAGGGTTAGGGTTTTTCGGAGCTGCAGGCGGCGGTCCGGCCGGAGGAGGGCGGCGCCGCTGCTCGTCGGGTGTCCGACACGAATTTCAAAAAAATTATCCTAAGTCCAATTTTCCATTTTGCACCCAAAAATAATATTTTCATAATATTTTAATGTTATTTATTATCAATTAAAAATTTTGTAATAATTCAAAATCCTGATTTTAATTACAGAAAATTCCCAGAAAATTCCAGAAAATTGTGAAAAATCCCAATTTTAGTATTTTTGAAAAATCAGGGGCTTACACCCGACGAGCTCCACCCCCATCACCCCCTTTTCCCCTCGAGCCCGACCCTCCACCACCGTAGCAGTCCTCCACGACCCTAGCCGCCTCTGACGATCTCCCCGACCTCGGCCTCCCCTCTGCCTAGATGCCCTACTCGTCCTCAAGCAGCCCCCGACCGCTCCGCCGTGTCCTCCGACGACAACCATCTCCGACACAGAAACCCTAACCCTAACCCTAACCCTAACCTGGACGGACTCGGACACAACTCGGACACGTGAATTCTCAGTTTCTGGAGCCCTGTTCAGGTAACCCATTCTCTCTCCTCGTGACTCCGTTTAGTTTTCGTCAGTTGCTATGCGTAGACTGTATAACCCTCTCGGTGCCCGTACAACTTGTTCGGTGCATCGCGTCCTGTAGTGATCGTACACCGCGATCCAAAAACAGGAAAAACAATGCCCTGATCCACCCCGGAACTGAGTGCGCCCCGCCAAACGGGACGACTTGGTCGTACGCGGTCTTTACCGAAACGTGCGCGTCGTTGATACGGACGTGTGTGTTTTCGCAGAAGTCGATTCGGATGTGCGTGCACACCGAAATCAACGCGTATCCACCGACACCGTCCAGTATTTGTCAGTTCTGGAATACGTTGTAACTTTGTGTACACACGTCGGATCGAGACGAAACTTGCGCCATCGGACTCGTAGCGATACGCTGGTCCTGTGACCCAAGTTTGGTTCGATTCTGAGAACGTTGACAAAATCGCGTATCGTCGGCCCCACAGGCTCCACTTGACGGGCGATTTTGTGATCGGCTCATCGGAATCCAATTCTGGAAGTTCCGTTGGGTTCGTATCATTGTTCCTGACTTGTTGATAATAAGTTTGGCGAATTTGGAGACCTTTGACCCTGACACGCTTTTCGGTGCAAAGTGGCCCACATGTGGACCCCGCTTTGGCCCGAAAATGTCATTTTTGCCCCTGTGTCCAAATTGGACGTAAGGACAGGCGTTTCTAGCTATTTGATATTTCTGAGACTGATGGTGATGTTTATTTCAGCAACCGGAGGAGTCCCTGCAGATCACACTGAGACCAGAGCTACAGCTGGAGCCAGAACCACAGGCAAGTATACCTCGCCAAATCTTGCAGCTTTGTTACTTATTCCCTTGAGTTAGTTATACATCAGTAGGCAAGTATACCTTGCCAACTTACAGTTCTTGTTGCATATCTCCTTGCTTTATTTATATTGCTGTGCATGCTTGACCTAGGACCGTGTGACTTACTTAGTGTCCGATTAATAGTCGGGTGCCAACACCGTACGCGATGTTGTGTATGTCATCTAGAGATGGACATTCGTGACCCCTTTACATTCTCGTACTTGTCTCATCAAGTACATTATACCCAGGACACTTGACACTATTCATGACAGGATCTTCTGAGATATTCATGGTGATTCTGTACAGGATACAGACTTCTGATAGAGACATTATATTCCTAGATACTATATGCCTTGCTGCATTAGATATGATTGTGCGTGACATGGACATGGTGTATCGTGGACATGAGACGTGTGATTATATTGGGTGGGGAGAGACACACAGGCTACAGGCTGATCATATATATATATAAACTCCTATTATTGTGAGGCACAAGACTCTCGAGCAGAGCTTGGCCCATTACGTGTTATTACCGCTACCGGCTCCCCGACACAGAGCTTGTAGTGGCTTCATCCTGAGTACTCGTGATGCTCTCACTTGTATTTTCACATAGATGGTTATATAGCTTACCCTATTTATTGCATTCTCTGCTGCACTGCATTTATTTTGGCTTGTATTTTCTGTACCTTGCTGTCCCCTGATGACCTGGATCCGGACTTTGTCCCCAGGACTAGCAGAGGAGATCCACCTAGAGTTAAACCGTACAAGAGCATTATCAGGAGCAGAAGCAGGAACATGAGCAGATACATGAGCTGTACCGACATCTGAGGACGAGGTCATACCAGAGGACTTCTCCTGAGTATTAGCGTGAGATATTCATTTATTTCTGTTTCTAGTTATTTTCTTTCCAGTCTATTTCATTGATGTATCAGACTTATTCTCGGATTGTTCTCCGAGACACCTTTATTGAGATTTGATAGTTATTTCTATTTGCATTATTCTAACATTTGATCTGTGATTATCTGTTGTGGATGAGATTAGTATAGACTGTGACTTGTATTACTGGACCTACTTATTGATATATTACAGCTTAAGCATGCCCCGATGGATCCATTAAATTGGGTTTGTCCATCGGTGTGTGCTGCTGGCCATTATCACGCGTCTGGTCCCTCGGTATTTTGGGACTGGGGCGTGACACATATATCTCAATCTATGTAAAGTAGTCATGCGAAGAGCGAACCAAGCGCACTAAGGTTAGCTAGACCTTAATATACCGATTCTGATTAGGCAATTGTATCATTGTGTGCACCCGATAATACATATGCCATGAGCAAGCTCGATAAAAAAATAAGCTTGCAAAAACTAGGCTATAATAGCAGCATAAATCAAGGTAGTACAACAAATATAAATACACTGGATTATGATGAAAGAAGATACATAACAATTCAAGTTCATAAAAAGATAAGACTCTTACAATCTCTACAGTTGTCATACTAATTCCTTGTCTAAGTCGATAGTCGACAAAGTAGGGGTATAGCCTCTAAGTTCTACAGTCCGAAAAAATACTGTCGTCCTAAGCTAGCATACAGTTAATGTTGTTCAATCATACTTCAATAATAGGGCAAAAGACTATGTGATACTAGGTTGTGAGGTATACTACCCAACTTATAACAATAAACTAATACCGTAATTGTCTTAAGGATAACGTAGAAACTCCTGTTAAGGTCTACGAGAAGGGGTCTTGGTACTGATTAGGGTATCCGCTCATATTACATAGGTCATGGTTGTACTAAGTCTTAGTCTTAGTACAAGTGTCAATAGTAAGAATAAAACAGTTACTGGCCTCAAGGGAAAGGGAATATAACTCGTATTGAGGTGGGGTACATATTGTAGTGCCCCGCTCCGCGTCGACGCTACGTACAAGTGAGATCGCCTTGCTTGCTCGAACGGAAATCTTCTCGGAGAGTTCCCGACCGATTAATCAATGTGAGTGGACAGAACTGCATTCTCTGATTCTTGCACGACTTAATAATAAATCTGAGTTTTTGGATGCTTGTTTGCTTAAGAAGAATGTTTTCATAAAAAGAATGATAGAACCGACTCAGCATGCTAATAAGAGAACTCACATAGCTTGTCATTGAAACGAATATGCTGCCTAACTAAGAGAATATGAATGCTTGTAGAAATGAGAACGAACTACTGCTATGCTAAGAGAAAGATAGAAATGTTGCATGCTTAGTTACACCGACACAGCTCAAACGAACTCTCGCCATGCTAAGAAGATAAGTAAACAAATCGCCTGAAATATGTTCCCTGATTATGCTAAGAAAGAAAGAGATAGTTTTTGCATGTTAAATAAAATCAATCGTGCTTGTCAAAAATATGTTTTGCTTGTCTGTTTTGCTATATCGAACTGTTGCCTTTGATTCGTATATGCATAGACTAATAGTGCACCCTGATGTTCCGTGCCTTCGGGTTCCAGGGGGGTGTGCTATTAGATATGTGAAAAGATGTGTTTGCTTGAATAAGAAGAAGAGTATAGTCTAATAGTCCGCCCTGATGTTCCGTTCCTTCGGGTTCCAGGGGGGTGTGGCTATTAGATTGTTAAGTGCTTGTGAATGTGAATGTGATTGTTGCATTGGTCTCGGACAACTTGTGCACAAGGTAATAGTCTCTCGGTCGATTCCTGGGGCACTGGGAATCGGTCGGTCCGGAAGAGATTGTGAGAGCACCCTGATGTTCCGTTCCGAAAGGATCTAGGGGGGTGTTGTTGTCCATCAATGAGTTTCTCAGGACCGTCATATAGATAGGGAGCATGCTAGGTTTACCTTCTTGCATACCTATCGTTTGTGACACCAGAAGATGGATTCATAAGTTTATGCATATATAAAAATTGTGGCTAACTTGTGTGTCTGCTGCAGGGATAACCGTTCGGCTATGGGGTAAGAATATGAGTTTATACATAAGCCTGTTTGCTCATTAAGATGTGCATCATAGAGTTTATCTGATAGTGTTGTATGCATTTGCATCGGTCGGACAATGGCTATTGGTGAAGAGTTGAACCTTGGTTACGACTGCTATAACGGCAGTGATGTTGCAACCATGAGTCACAGCTGCTAATAGCATCAGATAAAGGAGTCATTGGTTAGCTGGTTTACCGCTACCGATCCTGAGTTTCTCGGGGACCGACCTTTGAATGATAGTTACTTGTGTGCTTGATTTAATGATAGTTCCTATATGCTGCCTTGTCCCTAAGAGTTAGACTTGTGTTGCACAATACATGTTGCGCACTACACGATAGAGCACTGTCCCGATTCGTATGCTCATAGCTTGAATATGCAAGCTGTTTTAAAGTTATGTTTTCAAAGATGTAATCTGACTATAGTTCTTAACTGCATGAAATAAACTTAGATAAAACTAGCAAGATCACTAGTAATGAAATATTTTGCCACATGATAACTTAGTGTGGGTTTCAGGGGGTGTAGCTTCTGTTCAGTTGTTTATCTCACCAGTACTTGTATAAAGTGCTGACCCACCAACAGTCTGCTTGTTCTCAGGTGCTCGTTCGTCTGAGTAAGCGATAGCCGTGCCTCATCCCAAGGAACCGGAAATCTGGAGTCGATGCCTGGAGCCGCATCGAGTTGTGCCTGCTTTGAGTTGCTTTTGTATAAAGGGACATAATGTATGGAACGGTATCATTGTAATCGAGAGAAGAGTGCTTGAGCGAATTGTAACCTCGGCCATGCACCGCTTGTAACATTTGTGAATATCAATAAAAGAGCCTATTTTTATATGCCATTGTGTTCTTCACTTTTCTGCAATGTTATGTGCCGCTGCTTCAGTTATTGAATAGCTTACTTGCCCTTGTTTCAAGCTTTGGCCTTGTGCAAGCGCATTTTAGGCTTGCACGGCATCACGCCCGTGCGAGGACGATCGGCTCCGTAGGGACCAAAGCGAGGACGAACGGCCCTGCGAGACCGGGGCGTGACATAATGGTATCAGAGCGACTCGATTCTTTGCCCATTCCGTTGCTTCCAACTCTGAGATGTGCCTGATGTGAGATGCAATGAACGTTCCATACAATGAGTCCGTAAATATTCTCAAAAGTGCCGGCAAAAGTTTTCTTGATTTGGTTTTCTTTTGCTTGAGATGTGATTTGTGATTTGTGTTGGCTAGAGTTATATTGGGTTATGACTTCTAGAGTTTTGATTTGGGATGGTGAGGGATGAGGACTATCGCTGCTCTGTGTTTTCGAGAAGTTTATCCTTAAAGTTTCGAGGACGACACTTTTTGTTAGTGGGTAAGTATGTAGCGCCCTGCTCCGCGTCGACGCTACGTACAAGTGAGATCGCCTTGCTTGCTCGAACGGAAGTCTTCTCGGAGAGTTCTCGACCGATTAATCAATGTGAGTGGACATAACTGCATTCTCTGATTCTTGCACGACTTAATAATAAATCTGAGTTTTTGGATGCTTGTTTGCTTAAGAAGAATGTTTTCATAAAAAGAATGATAGAACCGACTCAGCATGCTAATAAGAGAACTCACATAGCTTGTCATTGAAACGAATATGCTGCCTAACTAAGAGAATATGAATGCTTGTAGAAATGAGAACGAACTACTGCTATGCTAAGAGAAAGATAGAAATGTTGCATGCTTAGTTACACCGACACAGCTCAAACGAACTCTCGCCATGCTAAGAAGATAAGTAAACAAATCGCCTGAAATATGTTCCCTGATTATGCTAAGAAAGAAAGAGATAGTTTTTGCATGTTAAATAAAATCAATCGTGCTTGTCAAAAATATGTTTTGCTTGTCTGTTTTGCTATATCGAACTGTTGCCTTTGATTCGTATATGCATAGACTAATAGTGCACCCTGATGTTCCGTGCCTTCGGGTTCCAGGGGGGTGTGCTATTAGATATGTGAAAAGATGTGTTTGCTTGAATAAGAAGAAGAGTATAGTCTAATAGTTCGCCCTGATGTTCCGTTCCTTCGGGTTCCAGGGGGGTGTGGCTATTAGATTGTTAAGTGCTTGTGAATGTGAATGTGATTGTTGTATTGGTCTCGGACAACTTGTGCACAAGGTAATAGTCTCTCGGTCGATTCCTGGGGTACTGGGAATCGGTCGGTCCTGAAGGGATTATGAGAGCACCCTGATGTTCCGTTCAGAAAGGATCTAGGGGGGTGTTGTTGTCTATCAATGAGTTTCTCAGGACCGTCATATAGATAGGGAGCATGCTAGGTTTACCTTCTTGCATACCTATCGTTTGTGACACCAGAAGATGGATTCATAAGTTTATGCATATATGAAAATTGTGGCTAACTTGTGTGTCTGCTGCAGGGATAACCGTTCGTACATAAGCCTGTTTGCTCATTAAGATGTGCATCATAGAGTTTATCTGATAGTGTTGCATGCATTTGCATCGGTCGGACAATGGCTATTGGTGAAGAGCTGAACCTTGGTTACGGCTGCTATAACGGCAGTGATGTTGCAACCATGAGTCACAGCTGCTAATAGCATCAGATAAAGGAGTCATTGGTTAGCTGGTTTACCGCTACCGATCCTGAGTTTCTCGGGGACCGACCTTTGAATGATAGTTACTTGTGTGCTTGATTTAATGATAGTTCCTATATGCTGCCTTGCCCCTGAGAGTTAGACTTGTGTTGCACAATACATGTTGCGCACTATACGATAGAGCACTGTCCCGATTCGTATGCTCATAGCTTGAATATGCAAACTGTTTTAAAGTTATGTTTTCAAAGATGTAATCTGACTATAGTTCTTAACTGCATGAAATGAACTTAGGTAAAACTAGCAAGATCACTAGTAATGAAATGTTTTGCCACATGATAACTTAGTGTGGGTTTCAGGGGGTGTAGCTTCTGTTCAGTTGTTTATCTCACCAGTACTTGTATAAAGTGCTGACCCACCAACAGTCTGCTTGTTCCCAGGTGCTCGTTCGTCTGAGTAAGCGATAGCCGTGCCTCATCCCAAGGAACCGAAAATCTGGAGTCGATGCCTGGAGCCGCATCGAGTTGTGCCTGCTTTGAGTTGCTTTTGTATAAAGGGACATAATGTATGGAACGGTATCATTGTAATCGAGAGAAGAGTGCTTGAGCAAATTTTAACCTCGGCCATGCGCCGCTTGTAACATTTGTGAATATCAATAAAAGAGCCTATTTTTATATGCCACTGTGTTCTTCACTTTTCTGCAATGTTATGTGCCGCTGCTTCAGTTATTGAATAGCTTACTTGCCCTTGTTTCAAGCTTTGGCCTTGTGCAAGCGCACTTTAAGCTTGCACGGCATCACGCCCGTGCGAGGACGATCGGCTCCGTAGGGACCAAAGCGAGGATGAACGGCCCTGCGGGACCGGGGCGTGACACATATTACGCAATTTAAAACTAAGGGATAAGCACCAGGTCTCAATCTACAAGAATAGCTTAAACCATCAAGTTCTAACTACTAAGCACACCATTTCAAAATTCAAGAGTAACAACCAAAATCCTAGCAAGCTATATATATCCTAAAATAGAATAAATTCACTTGGTCTATAATCAGAAGTGTCAGATGGCACGAGTTGAAAGATGAAGAATAGAGGAACAAAATTTAGTCGTCGCATAATTAGCGAACGCTAAGGTCGCAGAGGAACAATATATGAAATTAAAATAGGGCTCTAGATAGCATCATGGTTTTTTAAGGAGGAGTGGTATGCTAGTTGCTATGTTCGAGTTATGATCAAGAGAAATGTTATATTTATTGCTCTTGGCTTCCTAAGGTACTGTCTGCTACTAATAAGACAATGATCTAAGTTCATAGTTCTAATATTATCTCACCATAAGAGTTAGGTCCAGCCCTAATATTTAACCTTGGATTTCTATTGGTCCCTCAATACTAGGGTCAAACAATATGGTCAAACTTCTAACTAACTCTAGTAGTATCTATACTACTCCCAAGTCCTCATAATACATCAAGGGGTAATTGTAAACCAATCTATAGATAAGGAATTCTAGGGTTCACTAGATATTCTAAACTTAGTGGTGTGTCTATATTCTCGTTGTATTATTAATAGGTGTGCTACCATAATTATCATCCTAATAATAGGGGTTCCTATATTCTAGCAGAAGGCTATTCTCAAAGAACTATTAGAGAAGTACAGGAATCAAGCATGATGCAATTATTCAGATAGAATGGATTAGAAGGAGAGCGAATCATAGTCAATTGTGGATGAGATCCTATACTCTATTCCTAGGTGCAGGCTTATTTGGTACAGTAACGTAACCGAGACAATATGCTCTCGACCTGCATGGGCCACCACAAAAATATGTCACGTCCCAGTCCCAAAATACGTAGGACTAGGAACACGTAAGCATGCCAGCCGCATGGATATGGAAACTCCAATATATGGAAACCAAAATCCACGCGTACGCTGTAATATGAAAATCAATCCACAAGTAGTATAAACATATGTCATAAGTCATAGGGTACCATCTAAATCTCATCCACAGAAAATTAATATAAATGAATAACCAGCATCTATATAACTAGATCTCAACATAAGTATCTAAGGATGATAGTTGGATGGAAACAAATCCACTACCAACTCGAATGTAAGAGCAATATAAAATAAGTACAACACAACAACACCATATAAGAACACCAGCTAGCAATCACGGGCTCGAAGAGAGGACATCCACGAAACATATATAGCCATCCAATCTACGCTCCTGCAAATACTCAAGAATAGATACACCTGGCAGAGGACCAGGTCCTCAGAGGGATGTAACAAGATACAAAAAAGTGAGCCAACTTGAATACAGTAAACATGCATATAATTTGAAAATAAATAAGTACGCTGTACAAGACAATCTATATGAATGCAAATGAGGACAACTTTTCGACGTATGGGCAAGGGTAGGCTACTCGATCTAAGCCTCACAACTCACACACCCGTCAATGGACATCAGAAATCGACATACCTCTGGGGTAGCGACCAGCGCGACTCTACAGAAATCGACATACCTCTGGGGTAGCGACCAGCGCGACACACGCCCGTAGTGCGAACTATATACTATGGTTTACCAGAGTGGTTAAAAGCTCATACGCCTAATGATTGTCCTCTATGATACTAAGTGTCAAGTGTGTGTCAACATATCTAATATATAGTAATAACTGAAAGAAACTACACATGCAACAAATATACATAAATGCAATGAATAAACAGAAATATAATTAGCATGCAAAGTACTGTAAACAATTTGGCAAGGTATCTTGCCTGGTAAGAAAGCTGCAAGGTGTACTGTCCAGAAGTCAACGCGCAGGATCAAAAGCTATGGCCGCAGAACAAATATCTCCGGATGCTGAAATAAACATCACCAACGTTCCCAGAATAAGCAAAATAGCTAAAAAGTACTTCCCTTTCGTCCAATTTGGACACAGGGACAAAACCGTAATTTCGGATAAAATTGGGGTCCACGTGTGGCCCACTTTGTACCAAAAAGTGTGCCAAGGGTAACAGTCTCTAAATAGGATAAATTATAGGTCAAACAACTCTAATGTCAATATGAACACAACGGTATGTCCAAATGTGGATTCCGATGGGCCGAACACAATTTTGTCCAAAAAATCAACTGTGGGACCCGCCAATTGGCGATCTGGTCAACCGTCTTAGAATTGTGTGAAAATTGGGTCACGGGACCAGCGCGTTACCACGAGTCCAGTGGAGCAAGTTTTGTCGCAATCTGACAAGCGTGCACAAAATGCGTACGACTTCCACAAAAGTTGTGACACGGGGTGTGTCCGCGGATACGGCCTGATTTCGGCGCGCACACGCGTCCGAATCAGTTTCCACAAATTTTTACGTGTCCGTTTACGCTACGTGCATCGTTCGGTACACTTGGTACACGGAGGGGTGGTCCCGTTTGGCGGGGCGAGCTCCGTTTCCCAACTTTTAGAAATCTGAAAAAAGTGGGTTCGCGGGGTTTTGTGACGAATTTTATTCTGTCCACAGCAGTTAATAATCTAGGGTTATTTAACAGAAAATAAACTAGGTCAAGTGGTCTATGCATACAAAAAAGAATCACCGAATTCAGATCTCTGTGGTGGGAGATACGAACTTGGTAACATGGGTGGTCACCGCAGTTTTCTGCGATCCCAGAATTGGGTCTGCTTGCGCCAACTTGGGCGCTGTTTTCGCCTAGGGTTTCGTGTTGTTCGAGGTCTGCTATCATACAGATATGGAAGAGGGTTAAGGGATGAGCATACCGGTGAAGACGGAACGGCGTTTGGTTGAGCGAGTCGACAAAAAATAACTCTGGAACGTAGGTACCTCATGTGGGAATCTGCAGTGTGCGAGGTCGCGGTCGTCGGGATTGGTTTGGACGGCCTGGCGGGGTTCTCTGGCTGCGGTGGCGGCTCTCTCTAGGTCTAGATGAGAAGAGGAGGGTCTGGAGGTTTTAGGTTTCGGTTTTATAAAATAATATATATATATATATATATATATATATATATATATATATATATATATATATATGAATTTGAAAGGGAGAAAGAGAGAATGGTTCGGTCGGCGGGGTCTGGATGGTTGGAATAGGGGGGGTCGCTGTAGCTTTGGAAAGGATTGGATTTGCTAACTTGCTAGCAAGTTGCTAGGATTTGCCAACGTAAGGGGCATGTGGTCCACTTTGCTAAGGGCGGGTCTAAGGAAACTTGTTGGTATGTATATGGTAATGGATTGGTTATAGTGGTTGGTTTATTAATAAGTTTATTAGTATTAGTATTATTATTATTATTATTAGTTGTTTAATACTTTTTTTTCTTTTCTTTTCTTTTCCTTTTTCTTTTTAAAATATCTATATACATATATATATTTGTATATATATATATATATACTCATAAGAAAATTTATAGATTAGAATAATGCACACCGTTAGGCTAGCAACTGCTCGAGGGGTCTCCTACATGAAATAAATTCCGAAAAATTTCTAATGGTCCCATAAATCCTCTAAGTGCCCGAACACCTAAAATAAAAATTATTAAAAAACTATTTCTCCTATTTAGCCACTAATTACTATAATTAAATTAATAATTAATAAATAAAAAGGGTATATACGATTTTTTTAGGATAGGGGTTTTACACTCTCTTCCTATCTTCCCTTCTCACTCACTCACTCACTCACACACACTACACACATACATACATATATATATATATATATATATATATATATATATATATATATATATATATATATATATATATATATAAGCTCACACACACATACATATAAATATATACACACTTATATATATATATATATATATATATATATATATATATATATATATATATATATATATATATATATATATACACTCACACACACACCTACACACTCAAACACACTCTCACACAAACACACAAACATCTACACACTCAAACACACACTCACACACCTACACACTGAAACACACACTCACCCACACACAACCACACACACTACCACACCTATACACACACTACACAAATCACACACTACACACCAACTACACACACACTACACACAAACACACATACTACCCACAACACACACACTACCCACAAACACACACACTACCCATAACACACACACTACCCACAAACACACGCACGACACACTCACCTATATACATAAAAATACACATATATATACAAATATAAACTTGAAAATCCTAATACACACTCCCCAAGGCTAAACCAACCCACGCACAAGCCCGAAACCTAGAAACCAAGTCGAAATGGCAATTTGGTCATTTCGACGAACACTTGGAGTGCGGCTTGCGATACCTCGTGAAACGCACACCAAATCTAATAAGAATCAACCCAAAATTTACCCACGAGTTCTAATCGATGTCTAGAATATCACAAAAATACTAACTCTCCGATTCTAGGTCCATGGCAAAATTCTACATGTGTGTGGAACCCATGTCGAAGAAAAACTCCCAAATCGCCCGAAACACCCAAAACTCCGCGATACAATCTCACGTGTCCGAACGGAGACACGTACTGTCACGCCCCAGTCCTAAAATACTGAGGGACTAGCCACATGGTAATGGCCAGCAGCACATACCAATGGGAAAACCCAATTTAATTGACCCATCGGGGTGTACTTAAGCTGTAAAACAACAATAAGGGTCTAATATACTAATCTCATCCACAGAAATAAATACATCAATATGAAATATAAATCAACATCAAGTCTCAATAAAATATACCTCGGGGAACAACCATATGATAAGTCTGATACAATAGTTCATTAAACAAGAAATAAAAGAGTCTAATAACAGCAAAGACTGAGTGTAGAATAAGCAGGTACTCAGGAGAAATCCTCAGCGATCACATCGTCCTCGGGTTCTGGTACTGCTCCGAAGACTGCTCCTGTCTCGTACACCTCGGGGTAGAACTCCTCTGCTATACCTGGGGACATAATCCGGATCCAGGTCCTCAGGGGACATAGCAAGGTACAAGAATAACTCAAGCCAAATAAATGCAGTACAATAATAAATGAATCAATAGGATAAACTATATAACCAGCTAAGTGATATGTAAGTTGAGAGCATCACTAGAACTCAGGCTGAGACCACTACAAGCTCAGTATCGGGGAGCCGGGTAGCAGTAGTATCACTAGTAGAGTGCCTAGCTCTGATGTAGAGTCTGAGACCTCACAATAATAAATATATATATAAATCAGCCTGTAGCCTGTGTGTCTCTCCCCACCCAATGTAATCACACGTCTCATGTCCATGACACGCAAGATCATATCTAATGCAGCAAGTCATAATGATAGCTAAGCACATGTAATATCTATGTCACGAATCATTTAACCTATACAGAATCACCATAAATATCTCAGGAAGATTCTGTCTCATGAATAGTGTCAGGTGTCCTGTGGTATGGCGTACTTGATAATGCAAGCACGAAAATATATATTGTTTCGATATCCATCTCTAGGTGACGTTACACAACTACGCGTACGGTGTTGACACCCGAATATTATTTGAACGTTAAGTAATATCACACGGTCCTAGGTTGAACAGATACAACATATAAATAAATCAAGGAAATAACATGCAGCAATTACTGTAAGATTGGTAAGGTACACTTGTCTGGGGTTTGGATACCAACAGCTGCTCCGGTATCACCGAAATCTGCAGGTACTCCTCCGGTTGCTGAAATAAATATTACCATCATGCTCAGAAGACATCAAATAGCTAGAATTGCCTGTTCATAAGTCCAACTTGAACACAGGGGCAAAAGTGACAGTTTTTTGTTAAAGCGGGGTCCATATGTGGCCCGCTTCGTACCAAAAAATGTGCCAGAGACAATATTCTCCAAATTCGTCAAACTTAGTGTCTATAAGTTCAAAACGATGATACGAACCCAACGGAATGTCCAAAACTGGATTTCGATGAGCCGATCATAAAATCGTCCGTCAAGTAGAGCCGTGGGGCCCACGATACGGGATTTTGTCAACGTTCTCAGAATCGAACCAAACTTGGGTCACATGACCAGCGTATTGCTACGAGTCCGATGGCGTAAGTTTCGTTTCGAAATGATGAGCGTACACGAAGTTACAATGAGTTTCAGAATAGGGCCGATATGGGGCATTGTCGACGGATACGCGTTGATTTCGGTGTGCACGCACATCCAAATCAACTTCCGTAAAATCCTACACGTCCGTATTGACGGTGCGCACCTTTCGATGAAGTTCGCACATGACCAAGTCATCCCGTTTAGCGGGGCGCACCCAGTTCCAAGAAAATCAGAGTTTTTAAATAACCAATATTTTGGTCATTTTTACCCTCGAATAACATGCAATCTACAGCTCGATAAATTGAACTAAAAATAGGGTTTAAAACTTGGTCATATGGTCTAAATAATTGTTCAAGCCAATTTTGAAAATATTTAACAGGTTGGTCGCAAAACGGCGTGAATCGAGGAGTTCGGTATATTTTTTGAATTTCCATAAAATAGGATAAATTTTCCTGATTTGGCGTCGTAATTTGCGATCGCCACAGGACGCGATACCCCGAACGAGTTGCACGGGGTTCGAGAGGGTCACGTAGGGTATGTGCACGATTCGACAGAACAGAAAACGAGGTGGCAAGGAGAGAGAAAACCTCACCTGAACAGGGTGTCGGTATCGACTATAAGTCGCGAACGGGGGATGGCGCGGCGACTGCACTCGGTCGTCGTGTCGGCTGGACTGTCGTTGGTTGCTGGAGGAGACGGTGGAGACGTTGCCGGAGGGAGCTCGGGGTCGGTTGGGGCTGTCGAGGTTGGAGGTGGCCGGATCTGGCAGAGTGGGGCGGTGGATGGTGGTGGTGGATGATGGCAGCGGTGGGGGGGTCAGTTTTATAGGGGAGGTCGGGGAGACGGACGGCCGGCCGTTACTGGCGGGGAGATGGGAGGCCGGTCGGTGGGTAGGTGGAGAGGCGCGGGAGCGGAGCGGACGGTGGCGTTTGGGAGGTGAACGGCCGCGCAGGGGGAGAAATAATGGCCGGCGGCGGAAGAGCCCCGGCCGCAAGGGGGTTTCATTGGGGGTTCACTGTAGCAATAGGATTCGGGTCGGGTTCGGGTATGGGTTAGCGGGTCGAGTCCAGATCCGACACGCTAGGGGTTGGTTTGGTTCAGGATTCTTGGTTCGGTTCGGTTCGGTTTAATAAACCGGTTGGGGCAGCTCGGTTTGTTTTAGGTTTAATTAAAAAATAAGTTTTTAGGTCTTTAAAAATAGTTTCGGGGTCCAATAAATTCCAAAAAAAATTACCCTGTGTACCCTGTGTCTAATATTTTATTTTACACCCAAAATATTATTTTCTTAATATTTTAATATTTAATAAAATTATATAAAATTATTTAATACCAGAAAATATTGATTTTAATTAGTAAAAATTACAGAAAAATCCCGAAAATTTATTTTTAACTTCTGAAAAAATATAGGGGTTTACACGTACCTACCCTCAAGACATCCAAGCACGTCTACCTAGGTCCTTCTAACCTAGGACAACACCCAAAATGGGCCAATCTCGGATTTCACCCGAAATTGACATAAAATCCTATGTCAAAGTCTCCAAACACATCCAAACAAGCTCCAACTTCCTCTCATGGGTAGCCCTAAGGTCTAGGAAGGTTCTAAACTACTAATTACACTATATTAGAGTAATCACTAAGAGGAAAGTTAGGGTTTACCTCTTTGGAGTTGGAATCCCAAGGCCAAAGTCTCCAAAATCCCTAGAAATCATCACACCAAGCCTCTAAGCCTCCAAACTAAGCTCCTACACCAAATCTAGGCTCTACACACCTAGGTTAAAGGGAAATAAAATATTAGAATTTGCATTAAAGACGGAAGTAAGTGAAGGAAGAGAGGGAAAGTGAAGAAACTTACTTGGAAATGGGGGAGAAGTAAATGGAGGAAGAGAAGAAAGAGAATGGAGAGAAGAAAATGAAGAAGAAGGAATGGAAAAGAAGGGGGGTGGCCGGCCATGTAGAAAATAGGGTTAGGGTTAGGGTTTGAGTTGGGTACAAAGTCCAAAATACCCCTCAACTTAAGTCATGCTTAGGGTTTGGATTTGGGGTTCCAAATGCACTCTAACTAAATCATAATCACTCCAACTAACTAATTAAAATATAAAGAACTACTCTAAGCCAATAAATAAGTCTGACAATGGTGTTGGTTGGGTCTGACAAGGGTCCACTAGGCATGGGTCCAGACTAGCAAAAACCCTAAAACAACTAATAAAAATAAATACATACATCTAATTAAATATTAATACAAATATTTATGCTCAATACACAATTTATCAAATTAAAATAAAAAAATATCCTGCCCTGGAAATGGGGTAGTGACAACGGCCGATCGCCGCCGTCGTGCGCCGCCGCGCGCGACGAAGTCAGCGTCGCGCGCACAGCAACCACCCTCACGAGGCTTCCTTCTCATGTACACATCTTCCTCATCTCTCAATGGTTTTGTGCGTGATTTATCCGTAAACACTCACAACCTAACCCTCTAGGATTCTCTTTAAATGGGACAAATTTTGGTGCCCCGGTTTGATCCGAAGATCGACCGGAAGTTGGCCGAAAAACTGTTCATAAACAGTTCAGAAAATTTTATCCAAACACCCATGTTCACGACCAAATTGCCACCATCCCATTTAATATTTTTAAAATCTAATTAAAAGAACTTATTTATAATATGACCAAGATTAATTATGTTCTTTTAGTTTTTATTAGTTTGCAATATGGATTAAATTATTCTACTTTTAAAACGACCAAAAACTTATTTTTAAAACACTAAAAACTTGCGATACGGAGTGCGTCCCGCCAAACGGGACCACCATGTCGCATACCAATTGTACCAAAAGGGGCATATGGTATATCCGGACGTGCGAGCTTTCACGAAAGTAGATTTGGACGTGTGTGCGCGTCGGAATCAACCCGTGTTCGTAAAAGTTCTCCCATATCAGTATTTTATAAATAATCCTATTAATTTGTGTGTGCTCGTCGGATCGACACAAAAGTTATGCCAATGGATCCGTGTATCACGCTGGTCCTATGACCCAAGTTTCGCACGATTCCGAGATAGTTGACCAAACCGCCTATTCGCGGGCTACGCAGTTTGACTTGAAGGACGATTTTGTGATCGGCTCACCAAAATTCAAAACTGGACATACCGCTGAGTTTGTAACGTCATTTAGGATGACCTATAATTTATCTCATTTAGAGACCGCTACCCTTGGCATGCATTTCGGTGCAAAGTGGCCCATATATGGACCCGCTTTGACCTGAAATTACTGTTTTGCCCCTGTATCCAAATTGGACGAAAGGGTAGACTTTTTTTATTATCTCGCAAAATTTGGAGATGCTAATGATGTTTATTTCAGCATCCAGAGACGTTCATTCAGAGGCCATAGTTTCTTATCCCTTGTGCTTGACGTCTGGACGCTTACACTACGCAGATTGCTTGTCAGACAAATATACATTGCCAAATTGCTTACAGTACTTTGTATCATTGTCATATTTTCATATATTCATTATATATGTTTTCTTTTCAATCTAAATTATATATTATATTTGTTGACACATACTTGACACATAATATCATGGGAAGGGAGGACAGTCAGTAGGCATATGGGCTACCCACTTTGGTAAACCGTAGTAATTGGACGCACTACGGTATTTATGTCGCGATGGTCGCTACCCTCAAGGTATGTCGATTTGGTGTTACGATGGTCGCTACCCTCGAGGTATGTCGATTAATGGTACATATACGTTTGTATATTCATGAGTTATAAGATAGCGCGTGTGTTAGAGTAGCCTACACCTGCCCATACGTCGAAAAATTATCCTCATTATGCATTTTTATATAGATTGTCTAGTGCAGCATACTTGTATATTTTTTGTTTATTATTTATGCATGTTTTACTATATTTGTAAACCCCCTGATTTTCAAGAATTTGAATTTGGGATTTTTAGCAATTTTCTGGAATTTTTTGGGATTTTTCTGTAATTAAATTCAAGTGTTTTAATTATTAAAGTATTTTTAAATGTTAATAAATAATATTAAAATATTATAAAAATAATATTTTATGGTGTAAAATAGAAAACCAGAGATAGGGTAATTTTTCGGGAATTAATTGGACCCCGGATGGATTTTAAAAGCCCTAAAGCTAATTAATTTATTAAACCCTAATTAAACCGGGTTTATATTAAAATAAAACAAACCAAATTAAATTGAACCAAACCGGACCGGGTTCACTGACCCAAGCCGCCCTAGACCTAACGGGTCGGATCCGGGTTCAATCCGACCCGGCCCGCATTAACCCGACCCGTGCCCTAGCATAATGGATCGGGTCGGATCCCTGCCACCCGACCCGACCGGTCAATGACCCGCACCCGTTAGACCCTTTCTCTCCCAAAACCGTCCCCGACTTCTCGCGTCCCTGCCGCCGGAACGCCCGCCGCCACCGGCCGTTCGCTGCCCCGCGCCGCTTCCTCTCCCTCACCGGACCCTCTTCCCCTCCCCTCGCCGGCCGCCGCTTCCTCTCCCCATCTCTCCTATATAAACCGCAGCCCCGACCGGAAAACCCCAACCCTCCGGCCACCTTGCTGCTCTCCGCCTCCGTCCTCCGACTGACCCAGCTCTCCGCCTCGCCGCCGTGGTCAGCCCTGCTCTCCAGAACCCCTCCCTCCGATCGAACCCGCGGCCAGCCACCGCAGGAGTGGCCGCCCAAGCCCAGCACCTGCGCCGCCTTCTTCCGACGACCCCCGCCGGATCTCCCCTCACCGTGCCCAGCGCCGCCCGGAGCCTCCGCCGAGCAGTTCGCCCCGCCGTGGCCAGCCGACTCCGGCGACACCAGCAAGCAGGAGCCCTAGACACGGACACAGCCCTAACCCTAACCCTAGGCGTGTCGGACACGAGACGCATAAGAAAACCCGGTTTCGCGGAGCACAGTTCAGGTACTTGTAACTTCTTGCTCGTAACTCGGATTTTGATTCCGTAAATTGTATCGCGTAGCCTGTATGACCCTCTCGGTGCCCGGACAAACCACTCGGGGCATCGAGTCCTGTGGTGATCGCACACCGCGATCCAAAAACAGGAAAACCAACGCCCTGTTTCACCCCGGAACTGAGTGCGCCCCGCCAAACGGGACGACTTGGTCGCGTGCGGTCTTCACAGATACGTGTGCGTCGTTGATACGGACATGCGGAATTTCGCAGAAGCTGATTCGGATGTGCGTGCACACCGAAATCAGTGCGTATCCGCGGACAACACCCCGTATCCGATTTTTCTGTAATTCGCTGTAACTTAGTGTACACACGTCGGATCGAGATAAAACTTGTGCCATCGGACTCGTAGCAATACGCTGGTCCTGTGAGCCAAGTTTGGTTCGATTCTGAGAACGTTGACAAAATCGCGTGTCGTGGGCCCCATAGGCTCCACTCGACGGGCGATTTTGAGAACGGCTCATCGGAATCCAATTCTGGAAGTTCCGTTGGGTTCGTATCATCGTTCCTGACCTGTTGACACTAAGTTAGACTGATTTGGAGACCTTTGACTCTGACACATTTTTCGGTGCAAAGCGGCTTACATTTGGACCCCGCCTTGACCCGAAATTGACGTTTTTGCCCTTGTCTCCAAATTGGACTCAAGGACAGGCGTTCCTAGCTGATTAATATTTTCTGGATCTGATGGTGATGTTTGTTTCAGCAACCGGAGCAGTCCCTGTAAATTCAGCTATTGCCAGAGCTACAATTGGAGCTGAAAACCCAGGCAAGTGTACCTTGCCATAAATGCTGTTTAATGATTCATTTTCTCTTGATTCATTTTCTTGTGATTGTTGTAAATGCTCAACCCTAGGGTCGTGTGACTTGCTTAGCGTCCGATCATAGTCGGGTGCCAACACCGTACGCGGGGTTGTGTAATGTCACTTAGAACTGGTTATCGTAACATTTATATTTCCCGTACTTGCCATATCAAGTACCTTATACCCAGGACACTTGACACAGAGCATGAGACAGAATCTTTCTGATTATTCAAGGTGGTTCTGTATAGGATATAGATTTCATGACTTGAGATTTATTTTTCTTAGATCTTAATAAATGACTGATTGCATTAGTTTAATCTTGCGTAACATGAACATTGAGGACTGTGACGTGAGATTAAATTGGGTGGGGAGAGACACACAGGCTACAGGCTGATTATATATATATAAATCCATAGTAAACACATAGTAAAATTCATAGTATACTCCGCTACCGGCTCACCGACACAGAGCTTGTAGTGGTATCAGCTTAAGTTCTAGTGATGCTCTCAACTTGTATTTCACATAGAAGGTTATATAGTTGACCCTATTGTTCCCTTATTTACTTTACTGCATTTATTCTGGCTTGTGTTTTCTGTACCTTGCTATGTCCCCTGAGGACCTGGATCCGGATTATGTTCCCAGGATTTGCAGACGAGGTTTATCCAGAGGTCTACAGAACATGTGCTCTTCACGGAACAGTACCCGTAGCTGAGGACGAGGTGATCGCTGAGGACTTCTCCTGAACAATTGCTTTGCCATGCTCAGTCTTATGGCAAATAGACTTATTTCCTGTTTAATTTAAACTATTTATTTCCTGTCTTTGAGAACTTGTGTAAACAGACTTAATATCGGATTGTTCTCCGATTTTATTTACTTTGACTGTTGTTGTTTAATATTTCTTTTGCTGATGTTGCTATCTTATATCTGTGGATGAGAATAGTAAAACCCTGACTGATGTAATACAGCTTAAGTATGGCCGATGGATCCATTAAATTGGGTTTGTCCATTGGTGCATGTTGCTGGCCATTGCCACGTGTCCAGTCCCTCGGTATTTTGGGACTGGGGCGTGACAATATTCAATTGGCATATTGTTTTCTGTATCTTGTTACGTCCCTATGAGGCCTGGTCTCTTACCAGATGTAGACGACCAGGACTATCCGCAGGAATACGTACCAGGTCCTGATTCTTTCTCTTTCGAGGAGGTCTTCCCTTCGAACTTCTCTGATCATTAGATGATGTACTTATTATACTTTTTTTCATATTCTAGTTTGGTAGTGGATTTGTCTCCACCCGACTATCATTTTTGATTATTTTGACTTGAACATTTGGATCCATTTGGTTAGTTTATTTATCTATTTATTGACTTGCGTCTGTGGATGAGATTTAATTGTCTGTGACTTGTATTGATAATATATTTACCACTTATGAATTAAATATTCACATTACAGCGTGTGTATGTGTTATGATTTTCCAACACATTGGAGTTGTCATATACATACGACTGACATGCTTACGTATTCCTGGTCCTACGTATTTTGGGACTGGGGCGTGACATAAAATGGTAAGATTCTACATAGGCTTAGGTCTAATCTTAAGTAATAATTTCATCGAACTCCATAAAATGGTAATTTTTTACACAAGCTTAGGTCTAATCTTAACTACAAGGTTTGTCAAGCTATTCTATTCATTATGAGAATCTCAAAGTATATCTTCTAAAGTCTTCCTTAAGGTTGGTCCGATTAGTTTATGGGGCTACACATATTCTAAGGTTTAACTGGGTATCCTCTCAATAGTTAGCATAGTCATCTCACATGGAAATCCTGACCAATATTGATGATTGGTAAAGGTTCTAGTCTAACACTAACTATTGGTGGGAGTTCTTGTCACGCCCCAATTTTTGCTAAATCGATAATCGTCCCCCGGGCGTGATGTCGTGCACGCGTAAGGCGTGCGTGCACAAGGCCTAGGCAAAATGATATACTTTAGAACACATGCAGTGAATGCAGTGAGAACGTACTCGTCCGCTAAACCACCGGGGTCCTATAGGTCTGCATAGACACAACAATAGCTAGTAGTAATAGTAGTAGTAGTAGGTACGTACAGGTCCCGTCAAGGTACTTGCAGTACTATAAGGCCCGAAGCGTAAGCATCGATAGCAAGTAGTGTATGGTATCCCAACAATACGGTAAGTTCTCCCCAACCCCATATATCTCACGTCTCATGTCCACGACACGCAAGACAATCACTATCTATGTCTCAAGTCAAGGTGTAAATAACATCATGTCAACTAGCACATGCCTCAAGTCCTGTCCTAAAATATAAGCCATAATCCTCGAATATCTCAAGTGTGGCTTATGTACATGAGAGTCGTGTACAGTGTCCTACGGTAAATCGTGCAAGTGGTGCACGTATAAGGTATACGTCGACAATGCAATCTCACGATAACCAATTTTTGCGTACGGAAGTCGGCACCCGAATATAACTCGGATGTTAAGTATCGTCACGTTCCTAGGGTCATAACAAAGTACATGTATTAAAATATAAACTATAAACTGCAATTAAAATTAAGCATAATTTATTGAGACCAAGGCAAGGAACACTTGCCTGAATCTTTCTGATGAGTGAACAAAGATCCTACTTCGGCAATCTCAGTCGTATCGTCACGTACTCCTATGAACATATGATATCTACCGATGAACTATCATACTAAGGTATGTTATACACAACTATTTCACAGTCATCTATGGTCAAAACTAGATCACATGGCAACTAGTCTAGTTTTATGTACAAGTTGGTACCAAGCTACACCATTAATATACCATAAATATATTCATAAATTATACTCTAATAATTCTAAAATATTTACTATAGTATTAAAAAAATAGTATACTCTCTCTTGAAATCACGTATTCTACATCACAAGTAATCACCAACAAAAACTAGTTAAAGTCTAGACTTTTTTATGAATAATTTCTTATCCTTGATTAACATACATAAATAAAAATATAATTTATATATTCTAGAAATATATTTTTAAATGCTATTTTTTACTTAATTAACATATAAAAATAAATATTTATGCTTATGCAAAATATATCGGTTGTTTAGTACTAGTAGCTATACATTTATAAACCAAATTGTTTCCAAAATAAACAAATATTCCAACTCCAAATACATAATTATAAGTTTTGGAATCTAACGTAAAAATTTATATTTTTCTCTATTTAACATACTATTTTATGTATTACAAAACAATAAAATTAATCTAGTTAGTATAGACTAGTTCTTAGCACATCATTCCAATGAAATCTCTTCATGAATTCTTATGCATAACACTCTCAAAAACTTAAATTAAAATTTTTGAAATTAACCAAAATATAATATATAATTACTTTCCTAACATGGAAATTAAAACTTCAAATGATAAAAATACAAACTAGTTACACCAATCTAGTGTTTACACATGCTCAATACTATTACCCTTATGAATTTTTACAGATTTTAATTCTAAAATAAATAATTTATAATCTGGGAAAATATGTAAAATTAAGTCTAAATCAGAATAAAATAATTTATTTTAAAGTTATTTCAGCAATATAATAAGAATTACAAGTTGGTGTTCACTACGGGTAAAAACTAGGTTAGTATTGGGTTTCCTAGTGTAGCATGCAAAGTATATACAACAAGTTGATGAAAACTTTATAGAACCTAACATTTATTGTTTAGTACATCTAAGGGGGGTCAAGGAGAAGAGTTTTGATCACTAACCTCTTTGAAAAATGGGTTAAAAATGCCTCGAATCGCAGCTTCTTCGAAACAATTCCATATTTGACTTCTCCTCCTTGTAGCTCCTTGTGATGCTTGTGTAGTTTGTTCTAGGGGTTGTGGTGACTATGGATATTGTTAGGATGATAGAGGAGGGATATTTGGGTGTTGTGGTAGTGGTTTGGAGGCTGTGGAGGTGGTGGAGTGGCCTGAGAAGTGGTAATGCTGAATTCAGATTCAGCCTATACACCTCTGATGGAGGGGCTGTTTTGAGAAACTTAGAATGAGTTTTGATGGAAGGGTTGTGAAGAGAAAGTGTAAGGAACATGTAGATAAAGAATCATACTAAATTTTAGAGAAAGGTACCTACTGTGGAGGGAGATATGGCCGGATTGATGGGGGTGTTGCTGAATTCAGATTCAGCCTGGGTAGGGCAGGATATATAGAGGTGTGGAGGGAGATGGAGAAGGAATTTTGTCACGCCCCAGTCCCAAAATATCGAGGGACTGGACGCGTGATAATGGCCAGCAGCACGCACCGATGGACAAACCCAATTTAATGGATCCATCGGGACATACTTAAGCTGTTTTACAATAGTCAGGGTTTACTAATCTTATCCACAGAATAAAGATAGCAATATCAGCAAAAGAAATATTAAACAACAACCAGTCAAAGTAAATAAAATCGGGGAACAACCCGATATTAAGTCTGTTATAATGTTCTAATAAACAGGAAATAAAGAGTTTAATTAAACAGGAAAGAAAGTCTATTTGCCATAAAGACTGAGCATGGAAGAAGCGGAAGTTCAGGAGAAGTCATCAGCGATCACCTCGTCCTCAGTTACCGGTACTGTTCCGTGAAGTGCTCCTGTTCCGTATACCTCTGGATAGACCTCGTCTGCTAATCCTGGGGACATAATCCGGATCCAGGTCCTCAGGGGACATAGCAAGGTACAAGAAAGCTCAAGCCATAATAATGCAATGCAGGAAAATAAATGAAACAAATAGGGTAAATAAATAACCAGCTAAGTGATATGCAAGTGAGAGTTATAGACATACTCAGGCTGAGACTACTACAGGATCAGTGTCGAAGAAACCATAGCAGTATTTTCTCGAAGGGCCAGTACGGTACCAAAGCTCTGTGTCAGAGTCTAAGGCACATCCATTAAGTTATTATATATATATATTCAGCCTTTTGTATGGTATATCTCTCCCCACCCAATGTAATCTCACGTCACAGTTTCATAATGTTCATGTCACGCAAGATAAACTAATGCAATAAGTCAGAATAAAATCTAAGCATGTAAACTGTATAGGTCATAAACCTGTATCCTAAACAGAATCACCTTGAATATTCAGGAAGATTCCGTCTCATGATCTGTGTCAAGTGTCCTGGGTATATTGTACTTGATATAGCAAGTACGAGAATGTAAATGTCACGATATCCATCTCTAGGTGACCATACACAACCCCGCGTACGGTGTTGGCACCCGACTGTTAATCGGAAGCTAAGTAAGTCACACGGCCCTAGGGTTGAGCATTAACAACAGTCACAGGAAAATAAATCAAGAGAACAAAATGAATCATTATACTGCAATTTATGGCAAGGTACACTTGCCTGGTGTTTCGGCTCCAATTGTAGCTCTGGCTTCAACTGGGATTTCAGGCAGTACTCCGGTTGCTGAAATAGACATCACCATTAGATCCAGAAAATATCAATCAGCTAGAAATGCCTGTCCTTGAGTCCAATTTGGACACAGGGGCAAAAATAACATTTCGGGTCAAAGCGGGGTCCACATGTAGGCCACTTTGCACCAAAAAATGCGTCAGGGCCAAAGGTCTCCAAATCTATCCAACTTAGTGTCAACAGGTCAGGAACAATGATACGAACCCAACGGAACTTCCAAAATTGGATTCCGATGAGCCGTTCTCAAAATCGCCCGTCAAGTGGAGCCTATGGGGCCCACGACACGCGATTTTGTCAACGTTCTCAGAATCGAACCAAACTTGGCTCACAGGACCAGCGTATCGCTACGAGTCCGATGGCGCAAGTTTCGTCTCGATCCGACGTGTGTACACTAAGTTACAGCGAGAACCAGAAAGGTCGGATACGGGGCGTTGTCCGCGGATACGCGTTGATTCCGGTGTGCACGCACATCCGAATCGACTTCTGCGAAATCTCGCACGTCCGTATCAACGATGCGCACGTATCGGTGAAGACCGCACGCGACCAAGTCGTCCCGTTTGGCGGGGCGTACTCAGTTCCGGGGTGAAACAGGGCGTTGGTTTTCCTGTTTTTTGTTCGCGGTTCGCGATCACCACAGGACGCGATGCACCGAGCGGTTTGCACGGGCACCGAGGGGGTCATGCAGGCTACGCGATGCAACTGACGAAATAAAAAACAGAGCTACGAGCAGAGAGATATGAGTACCTGAACAGGGCTCCGGAAACTGGGGTTTTCGTGTCCGACACGTGTCCACAGAAACTAGGGTTAGGTTTGGGGATGCTGGCCGGGGCTGTGGCGGGGGAGGCCGGCCGGTGGGAGCTGGGACGGCACTGGCGACGCTGGCCGGAGGCGGCGGCGCTCGCTGGCGGAGGCGGCTGATCAGAGACGGCTGCTGCGGGGTCGAAGGCGGCACGACGAGGGCTCCGGGAGGCGCTGCGGGAGGCGGAGAAGGGGCCAGGGGAGATCACCGGAGGCGGAGGAGGAAGGCAGCGACAGCGGGCTCGGGGAGGAGGGTGGTCGGATACGGGATCGAGGGGAGCGGGGAAGGAGGCGGAGGTGAGGGTTTTATAGGGAGCCGGCGGGGAGAGGGAGAGGCGGACGGTGAGGGGGAGAGGAACCGGAGGGGCTGGCGGCCGTTCGGGAAGTCGGAGCGGCGCTGCTGCCGGCGGCGGAAGATGAGGAGTCGGGCGGTTTGGGGAAGAAGAGAGGTTGGCGGGTTTCGGGCGGCCGGGTCGGGTCGGGTCAGGCGGATCCGGCCCGATCCGCTAACAAAAACGGGTTCGGGTCCAAGCGGGTCGGGTCTGACCCGGATCCGACCCGCTAGCTGAGCGGTCCGGTTCGGGTAGATCGGCCGGTCCGGTTCGGTTTTATATTGGTTTAATTAAACCGGGTTTAATTAATTATGTTAAATAAATCAATAGTTTTTAAGGCTTTAAAAATCCATCCGGGGTCCAATAAATTCTCGAAAAAATACCCTATGTCTAGTTTTTCATTTTACACCATAAAATATTATTTTTATAAAATTTTAATATTATTTATTATTATTAAAAATCATTTAATAATTAAAACACCTGAATTTAATTACAGAAAATTCCCAGAAAATTCCAGAAAATTATGAAAAATCCAATTTTAAAAATTCTTGAAAATCAGGGGGTTTACAAATTTGGAGATGGTTTGTGAAGAAAAAAATATGTGGGAGAGGGTTCTAAAGAAATGTTCTTCAGGTGGTTTGAATGAAGGAGATAAAAAGAGGGGGTTATGGACATCCTAGTGGGAAGGGAAAGAGTTTGGGGTTACAACTTTTTCTAGTGGGGAGAAGAAGAGTTTGGGGATTACATACTTTAGTTGACTGAATATATTTCTCTAAATACTAAAATAAATAATGTATTGGTATGAGAAAAAAGTTTGTTTGATTTTTGGGATGATAGGTGGGTGTTTGGTGTTTAGGGTTGAGTCATGTTGGTGCAAATGATTCAATTTTGTCTAGTCAAAGTGTCATATATATAAAATGAATTCAAAAAATTCATTTTGTAACTTATTTAATTAAATAAAATAATAAAAATAATTATAAAATACCAAATTACCCCTATACTAAAATGAGGGGCTTACAAACTTGAGTATATTCCAAGTATATCGGGATAGGGGAGTGACATCGGCTCCACCCTCCGCGCATTGCACGGGTGCCACACACAGTACATGGCCAACATGGGCTCCACCGCGTTGTTCGTCACGACCGTCATCATCAACAGCCCCGACTCCTCCACTTCGCCTTCCTCTTCGTTGTCCTCGAGGAAACCGATGAAGATGTAGGGACTTGTCGTCTGCCACCCACACCTCCCTGAGTTTTGCTCCCAATGACTAATGAAGAATACGTCCTTACTAAGGGCACATGATGTAAGAAAAATACCCTTAGTAAGGGCGTATTCTCCCAGTGATCGGGTTTTCTTCGATTTAATTGGATTTAATTTGGGTTTAAGATGGCTTTTAAGGGAATTAAATGTGATAAATACAAAATCAACCAATACGTCTATGGACGTTTGGTTTCTTTGCTTGGAATTTTGAACAACTTATTTCTTCTCGTGCAATATAATATAACTTCATTTATCTATGTGATTTATTTTTTTAAAATCTCAACTTTTTTTATGACAATTTACTTGAACTATTCAATCAAGTATATTTACTATGATAAAAAATATACAACATTCACGTAACTATCTTGTTTGTTACCATGCATCATGTGTTAGAATAATGCACTAAATATTTTTAAGAATAAATGTGATATTTTGTTTTTAATTGTAGGTTATGGTGAAGAAAATAGGTAGTGAGAGTTCGAAAAAAATCAAAATATAGTACGGTGAGCATCGACTCTCGGTTAAATGTTAAAATGGGATAAGAATTACGATTATAGCATAGAGGTTTTGGTTGTCACGAAACGGTAAAATACTATATCATTCCTCATAAAAATAAATAAAGTACAAACGGAGGGTCAGTGGTGTCATTCGAAAAAAAGATGTCAAAGAGAAAATGTTTAGTGGTAGGCACGGATAATTGAATATCGTATGCATCATAAGGAAAAAAGTTATGCTAACAGACATCTCATAACAATGATCTTGGAGTGGACCGCTAACATTGCACCTCGAGAACTGTTAATAATATAGTTTGAAAAAAAATTTAAAGGAGAGGAAACTTTTGCTTTCATAATTTATGTATATTTCAATTTTTTTCCTTTATGTTTCTAAAAGTGGAGTTAATATATTCTTATATGAAAAAAACAATGGAGCATGTTTTCTCCGTAAGGTATTATTATCTATATAAGTAAAAAAATGGAGTCTTGCTCATCCATTTTTTAAAGGAGCAACAGCAAGTTATTTATTTATTTAGGACGACCTTGTGCCATTGGTTTGACTCTTTATCAACATTAACGACAAGTGAGAAAAAAAATAAAGGTTACAAAAGTTATAGGGTTAACATGTTTCCCATTTGAAATGCCAAATTGTTTAATTCTTCAATTGAGAAACAACAAGTAACCGAAAAAAGTATTAAAAATTGAATAAACCAAAATTCCAAAAATACAAATCGAAATAGAATGTAAATTAGTCATAACCAAACAATTACAAACTGATAATCAACAATTGAATTAGTTTTATTGGCTAAAATTTGGTTTAAAAAAATGTAAATTTTAATAAATATACACACAATTATCGGTTTTCAATAATATGCAAAGAATTGTTGCTTTAAAAAAAAATATAAACAAAATTGTTGTTTCAGAAATTGCAAATATCTCATAAATAAATAAAAATGCGAATCGCCGCTTTAAATAAATATAAACAAAATTGTTGCTTACGAAATTGCAAAATTTTCATAAATATACACAAAATATGAGAACCGTTACATAGAGTTATTGTTTTCAAAATATACACAAAATCGTTGGTGATGTAGCCTCAACTTGATATTAGTAACCTAACAATACTCAAGTCACTAATAATTTTGTAACCCCATTCAACCACTAATAAAAGTAACGTATCTCGCTATAATTTATATAAACCCACTCACGCTTGGCCCAAAAGAACAAACAAAATGTATAATATTGAATTTTGTAGGCCCTTTTAACTAATTTGGGCTGCGGAATAGACACGGTCATATGTGGCCCATTTACAATCCAAACCAATACTGGCCCAGTTGTAGTCTCCTAATTAAGCCGCCCTATATATAAACTCTCTCACGCTCCGCCCATCTCATTTCTCCGCCTCCACCTACAGAATCTAGGGTTAGGGTTTTCTCCTCTCGAAGTTCCGTCACTTTTCTCTCTCGATCCAACCATGGCGACTCAAATGAGTAAGAAGAGGAAGGCGAGTTCCGAAACCCTAACCCTAATTTCTCCCGTACAGTCTCTCTCTCTCTTTTCTCTATATCTCAATATTTTAGTGACGCCTTTATTTTTTCTCTCAGTTCGTCGCTGATGGCGTCTTCTTCGCGGAGCTCAACGAGGTCCTCACGCGCGAGCTCGCCGAAGACGGATACTCCGGCGTGGAGGTCAGGGTGACTCCGATGAGGACCGAGATCATCATCCGTGCCACCAGGACCCAGAACGTTCTCGGTAAAAAAAAACCCTAACCCTAGGTTCGACGAGTCGATGATTCGTTGTTCATGATGTACCGGACACGAGAACGAAAATGAGACGGTCACATTGACACTGCACATAATTATGGTGTCTTGCTGTAAATGTCCAATAAGTGTCCGATAATATATTAACATTGACGCCGCACCGATTGTATACAGTAGGGGTGTCTGATACGGCAAATATCTCGACTTGTCTTTGTGTATTTTGGAGTGCCTGCGTTGCGTCTGATGTGTCCATGCTATCTATCTTGTATCCGTGGCATGAAAACAACTGAGTTAATAGTTGTCGGTTCATCTACAATTTTGCATTAGACACGAACGTGTCACCATCTATCTTGTATCTTTTTTCCTTTTTTTTGTAAATAGCATAAGATACTTTGAACAAATAGCTAAGATACTTTGAACAAATAGCTAACCTCAATCATGAACCGAACACCACGTAGGCAGCTTGATATGTCCGGTAAGAATTGAAACAAAGTGCAATACACAAATTACAACGCAGAACTATAAACAAGTACTACAAAATAAGACTAAAATATGTACATTCCTAAATCTACAGCTGTGGCATTTGAAAATCAAGTAGCAGTTCAACTCGATTTTCTCCGACCACTCGAGGAGGTTGAAAGAATTTATCCATGTTGAACAATAAAGAGAACATGAACAATAAAAGCTGTGGAAAAATAAGTGTGAAGCTAGGAAAGTGAAACAATAGCACTCCAAACTAAAACTTCAGATGGCTTCCCCTTCCTATTAGGCTGGAGATTGGAGCTATATTTTCATGCTTCTTCACCTTATAATCTTATTTTTACTGTACAGTTCAACGAGAATGATACAACCGAGTAAATATAGTATTGTACATCTGGATATCCAGGTGGCAGATACCCAAAAAAAAGTTGTACACATGTAAGAGCTCTATCCCTAACCAAACATATTACATTTGATTTATCAATATTCAAAATAAATAAATCACAACAATAAAAATTAAAAAAAAAATACTCGAAACATGAAATAAAGTAATTTAATTCATAACTATATCCATTAAAGAAAAACTTGAAAACATACATGTTTCAAACTACGATACACCCAATGCTCTATTCATATCCTATCCAATCCAATCGTAGTCTCTATGCTCTAACCATATCCTATCAAATTATTAAGAAGCCGCATCAGAACTAACACTAAACTAATAAACTCAAACAATAAGAAAATAGAAAACAAACCATCTAATCTCATCATCTAACTAGTTTACACTTTCCTTGGACAACTATTAATAACTAATATTAAGATATGAGATCATAAGATAATATGACATTAGATGCAGCAAGTCTTGCATTAAGTAGCAACATAAACAAAAGAAATGACAATGAGCCATTTAGTCCCACATAAAAAAACACGGAGCAAGTAACAAAACTGCTATTATCCAAAACATAGTACTTTCCAAGCCTACTACACTAAATGCCAGCACAAACTCTGGCTTAACCTTATGCAACAAGCTCGATTTCCTGAGGAACCACTGGTGGGCGAACGTACTCTTCCTCGTCCTTGGGGTTATGGATTGTGACAAGATCCGGTAATGGTGTCATTGGGCCTTGCTTGCCCTTAGGATCCCAAGCCAGCATAATTTTGACTTTGATTCCCAGCACACCCTACAATTTTGTTTTGGTTTAAACAGTAAGTAGAAAACAAACGAGATAAAAATGCACGAAAACTCATCCAGAAAATTTGTATCTTTTGATCAGGGGGCGAGATAACTAACCTGCCTAAGCAGAACGTGCCTCACAGCAGAGTCAATATATTCTTTGACTGGTTGACCAGAAGAGATCATATACCCATCCTTAAACTTCATGGATTTAGCACGTTGGGCCCTGAGCTTCCCGCTCACTATGACCTGGAAAATAAATACACAATGTATTACAAACTTTCAGCTCAAAATAAATGAGTCGCTTATTTGATTTAAGAGTTCGGCACCATTATGTGAGTATATGCTAACATAAATTACAAGCAGCCAAGAATATTTACGATTTTTTATCAAATACGTAGGACGGGGCATGGTTGCAACTAGAATAAGAGTACTAATGATCCCCACCTATTCCAGCAACAACCAAATTTTCATTATCCTAAGAATCCACGTACCATCTAATTATCATTTGTTTAGCTTGATAGCTTTCAAGATTAGAGTTTAAAGCAAAATAGAAACTCACCTCGCAACCCTTTGCACCACTTTCCATAACAAATCGCAACACTCCATAACAGGCCCTGCAAAGATTAAGGGAGCATTTGGTCAAAACTAATGATGCACAAAGCAATTTTATGTGCATATGTTTATACAAGCAATTACAACGATAAATGTGTAACAAGACAAGTTGCATATGTTATATATGAGCAATTACAGCGATAAATATACGTAATAAGTTAAGCAATCATGGGATTTTTTTACTATATAAATCTATCTGGGATCAAATTCAAGTATACATATCATGTCTTCAGATTTGAAACAATTATATAAGAGACTGTTCATGGATAATCCTTTGTAAAAAATTATAAACAGATCAAACACAGGCTGAAACACATTCATCTTGAAGAAGCTAAATCCAATTACACGAAAACTGATCTGCCGAAATCCGTCAGCGAATGTGAAGTGTGCATTAAGGGCATCTTCATAGTGACTATATATAGTTTCTTAAAGAGTCCTCTGCATTCTTCACTATAGTTGGAGACGGTATTTTCGACAAAAGATAGATAATTGTATTCAAAAGTAATGTCGACGATACACAGGGTATATGAACTTGCACTTGTGTCGTTTAATGTGAGACGATTTCAGTAGGCAAATGATACTTCACAATCATAACCTGTGGATTCATCAGTTGTCTGGCTGCTGCTGTAAAAAAACAGCTTTTCTTTTTGCACTGTATCTTAAGATCCCTATGTCAAATTCAGGGGGACCTATACATTTGACTAGTGCATCAAAAACAAGCAAACATAAAAAACAATGCATGTCCTATATGTTAAAGAGTCCTCTGCGTTCTTCACTATAGTTGGAGACGGTATTTTCGACAAAAGATAGATAATTGTATTCAAAAGTAATGTCGACGATACACAGGGTATATGAACTTGCACTTGTGTCGTTTAATGTGAGACGATTTCAGTAGGCAAATGATACTTCACAATCATAACCTGTGGATTCATCTCTACAGTTGTCTGGCTGCTGCTGTAAAAAAACAGCTTTTCTTTTTGCACTGTATCTTAAGATCCCTATGTCAAATTCAGGGGGACCTATACATTTGACTAGTGCATCAAAAACAAGCAAACATAAAAAACAATGCATGTCCTATATGTTAGGTTGTGATTATGTTATCTATATGTGGTCTATATCCACTGTTCTAAAAGGCGGCCGCCTAGGCGGCTGGTGTCCGCCCGATTCCCGCCTAATCCTCCTGACGCCCGACTATGCAATGTTATTGGGTTTTATGGACTTTTTATGCAATTTTCATTAGGTTTTTTAAATTTTTTTAATATATTTTCTGAACTGTCTACATCTAGATTGAGGGACGTGTATGGACTTTTTGAGAAATGTTATTGGGTTTTATGGACTTTTTATGCAATTTTGCATAGTATCAAAATATTATTCCAAGTATTCTATGTGATCCTAATGAGTTCATTAGCCAATAATATAGTCATCTAAAACTGGAATCACCTGGAACCAGTCTAAAACAATGCATAAAAACAAGTTATCATTTTCTTTCAGCAAAATGGTAATGCATAAAATTAAGCCATATTAAGATAATATTTTGATACTATGCAAAATTTCATGTTTTATTGGCAAAACACATAATATGGGACAAGTATCACATAGAATACTTAGAATAGAAGGGGTCTGAGCTCAGTGGAAGGAGAAGTCGTATAATTGGTGAAAAGGCTCACGGCACCGATAATAGTTACCACTGCCAACACCCTCATTGTTCAGCTCATCATTGCATCAAATCCACATAACTTGAATTTGAAGGGGGAAAAGATCAAATAAAAATTAAAAACATCCCCACACCCTCATTGTTCAGCTCATCATTGCATCAAATCCACATAACTTGAATTTGAAGGAAAAAAAGATCAAACCAAAATTAAAAACATCCAAACAATTGGGAGAAATAAATATGCACAAGGAAGAGAATCACAACATAGGCTTCAGTATGGCTTCAGTGTATGTAACAACAAATCAATCATTGACAAGAAACCTCACTGAAATCCACTATTTGCTGACATTGACAAGATAATGATAACATTTAGAAGAATATCTTTAAAATCAAACATCAATAGCCATCACACATAAATATTATTATCATTGCTGTTCTAGATATAAAATTACACAAATATTTTAGTTGCGTAATAAAAAGGGTAAGGTTTGGACAACCGGACAGAAGCAAAGTCAACTAGCATTGAAAGCCAATTTATACTATGATGCTACTGTGCTGATAATGTTAGCTTTGCAATACATTAAGAATATTTTTTAGTTTAGGGTCAACTAGAAATTCTTGGTTGCCATTATTTATTCGTTGACAAATGACTATCTTTAAAACCTTCACTGATCATAAACAATTTCTTGAGGATTGTATACAACAATAGAAAAGAGAATTTTAAGCACTTTTAAAACAAAATACATAAAATAAAGAACATTAGTGATCCATGATAAGCGAATAAATCAAATACTACATAATTGAATAACTAAACATGAATCAAACTACTTGCAGTCTACACTTTTGAGAACTATGGTTACAATTCCCAGGCACATGGACCAATTTATCTTGTATCATCTCAAGGACTTCAGACACACGGCATAACACACAAATACTCTGTCACCAAATTTTTGTACTTCGTCTGTGTGACGAAGTTCATATTTGTAGTTTCATATTTATGTACGTACAATATAAGATCAAACAAATTTGCACCAAAATTAACATGAAATCTGGATTCGATTTATAAAACCTATGTAAAATCTTCAAATTGGATTAATAAAAAAAGGAAAAAGAAACTTACCTACGAACAGCAAGTCCACCAAGAAGTTTGTATCGGAGCGACTCGGCCTGAGCAATAGCACACAGACCCCTGTTGTTCACCTTTTCAGCATACAGCTCCACACTGTTCTCCGGGAAATTGAACCTCTTCTGGACCACAGAAGTCAGTTCCCTGATCCTCCTACCCTTCTCGCCTTTCACAAACAACAGTTAAAACACTCTCAGCCATATCTAAAACAAAAATAAATAAGGACACTGCATAGGTGCCTTCAGTGTCCACGTCACGTCAATATGCACACTGAAATGCCAAAGCATTGTGTCAGGTTACGAGTATATAAATTGGCTTGTGTATCGTATCGTGTATTGTATAATGCAATAACTCTAGGAGTTTAGCTCTATACTGATTTAATGCAATCTTTGCATTATTTTTTTATTTATTTCATCTTTACAAGTTTATCTAGTTCCAAACTCCAGATTTATAAGTGTGTATTACTAGACTTAACCAATAATACCACCCACTAGTCTATAGGTATCATATCAAATCAACCAATAGTAACAAAATTATAGTATATTGTATTGTATCGGAAGATACATATTGTGTATCGTAAGATACAAGATAGATGGTGACACGTTCGTGTCTAATGCAAAATTGTAGATGAACCGACAACTATTAACTCAGTTGTTTTCATGCCACGGATACAAGATAGATAGCATGGACACATCAGACGCAACGCAGGCACTCCAAAATACACAAAGACAAGTCGAGATATTTGCCGTATCAGACACCCCTACTGTATACAATCGGTGCGGCGTCTATGTCAATATATTATCGGACACTTATTGGACATTTACAGCAAGACACCATAATTATGTGCAGTGTCAACGTGACCGTCTCATTTTCGTTCTCGTGTCCGGTACATCATGAACAACGAATCATCGACTCATCGAACCTAGGGTTAGGGTTTTTTTTTACCGAGAACGTTCTGGGTCCTGGTGGCACGGATGATGATCTCGGTCCTCATCGGAGTCACCCTGACCTCCACGCCGGAGTATCCGTCTTCGGCGAGCTCGCGCGTGAGGACCTCGTTGAGCTCCGCGAAGAAGACGCCATCAGCGACGAACTGAGAGAAAAAATAAAGGCGTCACTAAAATATTGAGATATAGAGAAGAGAGAGAGAGAGACTGTACGGGAGAAATTAGGGTTAGGGTTTCGGAACTCGCCTTCCTCTTCTTACTCATTTGAGTCGCCATGGTTGGATCGAGAGAGAAAAGTGACGGAACTTCGAGAGGAGAAAACCCTAACCCTAGATTCTGTAGGTGGAGGCGGAGAAATGAGATGGGCGGAGCGTGAGAGAGTTTATATATAGGGCGGCTTAATTAGGAGACTACAACTGGGCCAGTATTGATTTGGATTGTAAATGGGCCACATATGACCGTGTCTATTCCGCAGCCCAAATTAGTTAAAAGGGCCTACAAAATTCAATATTATACATTTTGTTTGTTCTTTTAGGCCAAGCGTGAGTGGGTTTATATAAATTATAACGAGATACGTTACTTTTATTAGTGGTTGAATGGGGTTACAAAATTATTAGTGACTTGAGTATTGTTAGGTTACTAATATCAAGTTGAGGCTACATCACCAACGATTTTGTGTATATTTTGAAAACAATAACTCTATGTAACGGTTCTCATATTTTGTGTATATTTATGAAAATTTTGCAATTTCGTAAGCAACAATTTTGTTTATATTTATTTAAAGCGGCGATTCGCATTTTTTTTATTTATGAGATATTTGCAATTTCTGAAACAACAATTTTGTTTATATTTTTTTTTAAAGCAACAATTCTTTGCATATTATTGAAAACCGATAATTGTGTGTATATTTATTAAAATTTACATTTTTTTAAACCAAATTTTAGCCAATAAAACTAATTCAATTGTTGATTATCAGTTTGTAATTGTTTGGTTATGACTAATTTACATTCTATTTCGATTTGTATTTTTGGAATTTTGGTTTATTCAATTTTTAATACTTTTTTCGGTTACTTGTTGTTTCTCAATTGAAGAATTAAACAATTTGGCATTTCAAATGGGAAACATGTTAACCCTATAACTTTTGTAACCTTTATTTTTTTTCTCACTTGTCGTTAATGTTGACAAAGAGTCAAACCAATGGCACAAGGTCGTCCTAAATAAATAAATAACTTGGTGTTGCTTCTTTAAAAAATGGATGAGCAAGACTCTATTTTTTTACTTATATAGATAATAATACCTTACGGGGAAAACATGCTCCATTGTTTTTTTCATATAAGAATATATTAACTCCACTTTTAGAAACATAAAGGAAAAAAATTGAAATATACATAAATTCTGAAAGCAAAAGTTTCCTCTCCTTTAATTTTTTTTTCAAACTATATTATTAACAGTTCTCGAGGTGCAATGTTAGCGGTCCACTCCAAGATCATTGTTATGAGATGTCTGTTAGCATAACTTTTTTCCTTATGATGCATACGATATTCAATTATCCGTGCCTACCACTAAACATTTTCTCTTTGACATCTTTTTTTCGAATGACACCACTGACCCTCCGTTTGTACTTTATTTATTTTTATGAGGAATGATATAGTATTTTACCGTTTCGTGACAACCAAAACCTCTATGCTATAATCGTAATTCTTATCCCATTTTAACATTTAACCGAGAGTCGATGCTCACCGTACTATATTTTGATTTTTTTCGAACTCTCACTACCTATTTTCTTCACCATAACCTACAATTAAAAACAAAATATCACATTTATTCTTAAAAATATTTAGTGCATTATTCTAACACATGATGCATGGTAACAAACAAGATAGTTACGTGAATGTTGTATATTTTTTATCATAGTAAATATACTTGATTGAATAGTTCAAGTAAATTGTCATAAAAAAAGTTGAGATTTTAAAAAAATAAATCACATAGATAAATGAAGTTATATTATATTGCACGAGAAGAAATAAGTTGTTCAAAATTCCAAGCAAAGAAACCAAACGTCCATAGACGTATTGGTTGATTTTGTATTTATCACATTTAATTCCCTTAAAAGCCATCTTAAACCCAAATTAAATCCAATTAAATCGAAGAAAACCCGATCACTGGGAGAATACGCCCTTACTAAGGGTATTTTTCTTACACATGTGCCCTTAGTAAGGACGTATTCTTCATTAGTCATTGGGAGCAAAACTCAGGGAGGTGTGGGTGGCAGACGACAAGTCCCTACATCTTCATCGGTTTCCTCGAGGACAACGAAGAGGAAGGCGAAGTGGAGGAGTCGGGGCTGTTGATGATGACGGTCGTGACGAACAACGCGGTGGAGCCCATGTTGGCCATGTACTGTGTGTGGCACCCGTGCAATGCACGGAGGGTGGAGCCGATGTCACTCCCCTATCCCGATATACTTGGAATATACTCAAGTTTGTAAGCCCCTCATTTTAGTATAGGGGTAATTTGGTATTTTATAATTATTTTTATTATTTTATTTAATTAAATAAGTTACAAAATGAATTTTTTGAATTCATTTTATATATATGACACTTTGACTAGACAAAATTGAATCATTTGCACCAACATGACTCAACCCTAAACACCAAACACCCACCTATCATCCCAAAAACCAAACAAACTTTTTTCTCATACCAATACATTATTTATTTTAGTATTTAGAGAAATATATTCAGTCAACTAAAGTATGTAATCCCCAAACTCTTCTTCTCCCCACTAGGAAAAGTTGTAACCCCAAACTCTTTCCCTTTCCACTAGGATGTCCATAACCCCCTCTTTTTATCTCCTTCATTCAAACCACCTGAAGAACATTTCTTTAGAACCCTCTCCCACATATTTTTTCTTCACAAACCATCTCCAAATTTGTAAACCCCCTGATTTTCAAGAATTTTTAAATTTGGATTTTTCACAATTTTCTGGAATTTTCTGGGAATTTTCTGTAATTAAATTCAGGTATTTTAATTATTAAATAATTTTTAATAGTAATAAATAATATTAAAATATTATAAAAATAATATTTTATGGTGTAAAATGAAAAACTAGACATAGGGTATTTTTCCGAGAATTTATTGGACCCCGGATGAATTTTTAAAGCCTTAAAAACTATTAATTTATTTAACATAATTAATTAAACCCGGTTTAATTAAACCAATATAAAACCGAACCGGACCGGCCGGTCTACCCGAACCGGACCGCTCAGCTAGCGGGTCGGATCCGGGTCAGACCCGACCTGCTTGGACCCGAACCCGTTTTTGTTAGCGGATCGGGCCGGATCCGCCTGACCCGACCCGACCCGGCCGCCCGAAACCCGCCAACCTCTCTTCTTCCCCAAATCGCCCGACTCCTCATCTTCCGCCGCCGGCAGCAGCGCCGCTCCGACTTCCCGAACGGCCGCCAGCCCCTCCGGTTCCTCTCCCCCTCACCGTCCGCCTCTCCCTCTCCCCGCCGGCTCCCTATAAAACCCTCACCTCCGCCTCTTTCCCCGCTCCCCTCGATCCCGTATCCGACCACCCTCCTCCCCAAGCCCGCTGCCGCTGCCTTCCTCCTCCGCCTCCGGTGATCTCCCCTGGCCCCTTCTCCGCCTCCCGCAGCGCCTCCCGGAGCCCTCGTCGTGCCGCCTTCGACCCCGCAGCAGCCGTCTCTGATCAGCCGCCTCCGCCAGCGAGCGTCGTCGCCTCCGGCCAGCGTCGCCAGTGCCGCCCCAGCTCCCACCGGCCGGCCTCCCCCGCCACAGCCCCGGCCAGCATCCCCAAACCTAACCCTAGTTTCTGTGGACACGTGTCGAACACAAAAACCCCAGTTTCGGGAGCCCTGTTCAGGTACTCATATCTCTCTGCTCGTAGCTCTGTTTTTTATTTCGTCAGTTGCATCGCATAGCCTGCATGACCCCCTCGGTGCCCGTGCAAACCGCTCGGTGCATCGCGTCCTGTGGTGATCGCGAACCGCGAACAAAAAATAGAAAAACCAACGCCCTGTTTCACCCCGGAACTGAGTACGCCCCGCCAAACGGGACGACTTGGTCGCGTGCGGTCTTCACCGATACGTGCGCATCGTTGATACGGACGTGCGAGATTTCGCAGAAGTCGATTCGGATGTGCGTGCACACCGAAATCAATGCGTATCCGCGGACAACGCCCCGTATCCGACCTTTCTGGTTCTCGCTGTAACTTAGTGTACACACGTCGGATCGAGACGAAACTTGCGCCATCGGACTCGTAGCGATACGCTGGTCCTGTGAGCCAAGTTTGGTTCGATTCTGAGAACGTTGACAAAATCGCGTGTCGTGGGCCCCATAGGCTCCACTTGACGGGCGATTTTGAGAACGGCTCATCGGAATCTAATTCTGGAAGTTCCGTTGGGTTCGTATCATCGTTCCTGACCTGTTGACACTAAGTTGGACAGATTTGGAGACCTTTGGCCCTGGCGCATTTTTCGGTGCAAAGTGGCCTACATGTGGACCCCGCTTTGACCCGAAATGTCATTTTTGCCCCTGTGTCCAAATTGGACTCAAGGACAGGCATTTCTAGCTGATTGATATTTTCTGGATCTAATGGTGATGTCTATTTCAGCAACCGAAGTACTGCCTGAAATCCCAGTTGAAGCCAGAGCTACAATTGGAGCCGAAACACCAGGCAAGTGTACCTTGCCATAAATTGCAGTATAATGATTCATTTTGTTCTCTTGATTTATTTTCCTGTGACTGTTGTTAATGCTCAACCCTAGGGCCGTGTGACTTACTTAGCTTCCGATTAACAGTCGGGTGCCAACACCGTACGCGGGGTTGTGTAAGGTCACCTAGAGATGGATATCGTGACATTTACATTCTCGTACTTGCTATATCAAGTACAATATACCCAGGACACTTGACACAGATCATGAGACGGAATCTTCCTGAATATTCAAGGTGATTCTGTTTAGGATACAGGTTTATGACCTATACAGTTTACATGCTTAGATTTTATTCTGACTTATTGCATTAGTTGATCTTGCGTGACATGAACATTATGAAACTGTGACGTGAGATTACATTGGGTGGGGAGAGATATACCATACAAAAGGCTGAATATATATATAATAACTTAATGGATGTGCCTTAGACTCTGACACAGAGCTTTGGTACCGTACTGGCCCTTCGAAAAAATACTGCTATGGTTTCTTCGACACTGATCCTGTAGTAGTCTCAGCCTGAGTATGTCTATAACTCTCACTTGCATATCACTTAGCTGGTTATTTATTTACCCTATTTGTTTCATTTATTTTCCTGCATTGCATTATTATGGCTTGAGCTTTCTTGTACCTTGCTATGTCCCCTGAGGACCTGGATCCGGATTATGTCCCCAGGATTAGTAGACGAGGTCTATCCAGAGGTATACGGAACAGGAGCACTTCACGGAACAGTACCGGTAACTGAGGACGAGGTGATCGCTGAGGACTTCTCCTGAACTTCCGCTTCTTCCATGCTCAGTCTTTATGGCAAATAGACTTTCTTTCCTGTTTAATTAAACTCTTTATTTACTGTTTATGAGAACATTATAACAAACTTAATATCGGGTTGTTCCCCGATTTTATTTACTTTGACTGGTTGTTGTTTAATATTTCTTTTGCTGATATTGCTATCTTTATTCTGTGGATGAGATTAGTAAACCCTGACTATTGTAAAACAGCTTAAGTATGCCCCGATGGATCCATTAAATTGGGTTTGTCCATCGGTGCGTGCTGCTGGCCATTATCACGCGTCCAGTCCCTCGATATTTTGGGACTGGGGCGTGACAAAATTCCTTCTCCATCTCCCTCCACACCTCTATATATCCTGCCCTACCCAGGCTGAATTTGAATTCAGCAACACCCCCATCAATCCGGCCATATCTCCCTCCACAGTAGGTACCTTTCTCTAAAATTTAGTATGATTATTTATCTACATGTTCCTTACACTTTCTCTTCACAACCCTTCCATCAAAACTCATTCTAAGTTTCTCAAAACAGCCCCTCCATCAGAGGTGTATAGGCTGAATCTGAATTCAGCATTACCACTTCTCAGGCCACTCCACCACCTCCACAGCCTCCAAACCACTACTACAACACCCAAATATCCCTCCTCTACCATCCTAACATCTTCCATAGTCACCACAACCCCTAGAACAAACTACACAAGCATCACAAGGAGCTACAAGGAGGAGAAGTCAAATATGGAATTATTTCGAAGAAGCTGCGATTCGAGGCATTTTTAACCCATTTTTCAAAGAGGTTAGTGATCAAAACTCTTCTCCTTGACCCCCCTTAGATGTCCTAAACAATAAATATTAGGTTCTATAAAGTTTTCATTAACTTGTTGTATATACTTTGCATGCTACACTAGGAAACCCAATACTAACCTAGTTTTTACCCGTAGTGAACACCAACTTGTAATTCTTATTATATTGCTGAAATAACTTTAAAATAAATTATTTTATTCTGATTTAGACTTAATTTTACATATTTTCCCAGATTATAAATTAATTATTTTAGAATTAAAATCTGTAAAAATTCATAAGGGTAATAGTATTGATCATGTGTAAACACTAGATTGGTGTAACTAGTTTGTATTTTTATCATTTGAAGTTTTAATTTCCATGTTAGGAAAGTAATTATATATTATATTTTGGTTAATTTCAAAAATTTTAATTTAAGTTTTTGAGAGTGTTATGCATAAGAATTCATGAAGAGATTTCATTGGAATGATGTGCTAAGAACTAGTCTATACTAACTAGATTAATTTTATTGTTTTGTAATACATAAAATAGTATGTTAAATAGAGAAAAATATAAATTTTTATGTTAGATTCCAAAACTTATAATTATGTATTTGGAGTTGGAACATTTGTTTATTTTGGAAACAATTTGGTTTATAAATGTATAGCTACTAGTACTAAACAACCGATATATTTTGCATAAGCATAAATATTTATTTTTATATGTTAATTAAGTAAAAAAATAGCATTTAAAAATATATTTCTAGAATATATAAATTATATTTTTATTTATGTATGTTAATCAAGGATAAGAAATTATTCATAAAAAAGTCTAGACTTTAACTAGTTTTTGTTGGTGATTACTCTTGTGATGTAGAATACGTGATTTCAAGAGAGAGTATACTATTTTGTTAATACTATAGTAAATATTTAAGAATTATTAGAGTATAATTTATGAATATATTTATGGTATATTAATGGTGTAGCTTGGTACCAACTTGTACATAAAACTAGACTAGTTGCCATGTGATCTAGTTTTGACCATAGATGACTGTGAAATAGTTGTGTGTAACATACCTTAGTATGATAGTTCATCGGTAGATATCATATGTTCATAGGAGTACGTGACGATACGACTGAGATTGCCAAAGTAGGATCTTTGTTCACTCATCAGAAAGATTCAGGCAAGTGTTCCTTGCCTTGGTCTCAATAAATTATGCTTAATTTTAATTGCAGTTTATAGTTTATATTTTAATACATGTACTTTGTTATGACCCTAGGAACGTGACGATACTTAACATCCGAGTTATATTCGGGTGCCGACTTCCGTACGCAAAAATTGGTTATCGTGATATTGCATTGTCGACGTATACCTTATACGTGCACCACTTGCACGATTTACCGTAGGACACTGTACACGACTCTCATGTACATAAGCCACACTTGAGATATTCGAGGATTATGGCTTATATTTTAGGACAGGACTTGAGGCATGTGCTAGTTGACATGATGTTATTTACACCTTGACTTGAGACATAGATAGTGATTGTCTTGCGTGTCGTGGACATGAGACGTGAGATATATGGGGTTGGGGAGAACTTACCGTATTGTTGGGATACCATACACTACTTGCTACCGATGCTTACACTTCGGGCCTTATAGTACTGCAAGTACCTTGACGGGACCAGTACGTACCTACTACTACTACTATTACTACTAGCTATTGTTGTGTCTATGCAGACCTATAGGACCCCGGTGGTTTAGCGGACGAGTACGTTCTCACTGCATTCACTGCATGTGTTCTAAAGTATATCATTTTGCCTAGGCCTTGTGCACGCACGCCTTACGCGTGCACGGCATCACGCCCGGGGGACGATTATCGATTTAGTAAAAATTGGGGCATGACAAGAACTCCCACCAATAGTTAGTGTTAGACTAGAACCTTTACCAATCATCAATATTGGTCAGGATTTCCATGTGAGATGACTATGCTAACTATTGAGAGGATACCCAGTTAAACCTTAGAATATGTGTAGCCCCATAAACTAATCGGACCAACCTTAAGGAAGACTTTAGAAGATATACTTTGAGATTCTCATAATGAATAGAATAGCTTGACAAACCTTGTAGTTAAGATTAGACCTAAGCTTGTGTAAAAAATTACCATTTTATGGAGTTCGATGAAATTATTACTTAAGATTAGACCTAAGCCTATGTAGAATCTTACCATTTTATGTCATGCCCCAGTCCCAAAATACGTAGGACCAGGAATACGTAAGCATGTCAGTCGTATGTATATGACAACTCCAATGTGTTGGAAAATCATAACACATATACGCGCTGTAATGTGAATATTTAATTCATAAGTGGTAAATATATTATCAATACAAGTCACAGACAATTAAATCTCATCCACAGACGCAAGTCAATAAATAGATAAATAAACTAACCAAATGGATCCAAATGTTCAAGTCAAAATAATCAAAAATGATAGTCGGGTGGAGACAAATCCACTACCAAACTAGAATATGAAAAAAAGTATAATAAGTACATCATCTAATGATCAGAGAAGTTTGAAGGGAAGACCTCCTCGAAAGAGAAAGAATCAGGACCTGGTACGTATTCCTGCGGATAGTCCTGGTCGTCTACATCTGGTAAGAGACCAGGCCTCATAGGGACGTAACAAGATACAGAAAACAATATGCCAATTGAATATTGTCACGCCCCAGTCCCAAAATACCGAGGGACTGGACACGTGGCAATGGCCAGCAGCATGCACCAATGGACAAACCCAATTTAATGGATCCATCGGCCATACTTAAGCTGTATTACATCAGTCAGGGTTTTACTATTCTCATCCACAGATATAAGATAGCAACATCAGCAAAAGAAATATTAAACAACAACAGTCAAAGTAAATAAAATCGGAGAACAATCCGATATTAAGTCTGTTTACACAAGTTCTCAAAGACAGGAAATAAATAGTTTAAATTAAACAGAAAATAAGTCTATTTGCCATAAGACTGAGCATGTCAAAGCAATTGTTCAGGAGAAGTCCTCAGCGATCACCTCGTCCTCAGCTACGGGTACTGTTCCGTGAAGAGCACCTGTTCTGTAGACCTCTGGATAAACCTCGTCTGCAAATCCTGGGGACATAATTCGGATCCAGGTCCTCAGGGGACATAGCAAGGTACAGAAAACACAAGCCAGAATAAATGCAGTAAAGTAAATAAGGGAACAATAGGGTCAACTATATAACCTTCTATGTGAAATGCAAGTTGAGAGCATCACTAGAACTTAGGCTGATACCACTACAAGCTCTGTGTCGGGGAGCCGGGTAGCGGAGTATACTATGAATTTTACTATGTGTTTACTATGGATTTATATATATATAATCAGCCTGTAGCCTGTGTGTCTCTCCCCACCCAATGTAATCTCACGTCACAATCCTCAATGTTCATGTTACGCAAGATTAAACTAATACAATCAGTCATTTATTAAGATCTAAGAAAAATAAATCTCAAGTCATGAAATCTATATCCTATACAGAACCACCTTAAATAATCAGGAAGATTCTGTCTCATGCTCTGTGTCAAGTGTCCTGGGTATAAGGTACTTGATATGGCAAGTACGGAAAATATAAATGTCACGATAACCAGTTCTAAGTGACATTACACAACCCCGCGTACGGTGTTGGCACCCGACTATGATCGGACGCTAAGCAAGTCACACGGCCCTAGGGTTGAGCATTTACAACAATCACAAGAAAATGAACCAAGAGAAAATGAATCATTAAACAGCATTTATGGCAAGGTACACTTGCCTGGGTTTTCAGCTCCAATTGTAGCTCTGGCAATAGCTGGATTTGCAGGGACTGCTCCGGTTGCTGAAACAAACATCACCATCAGATCCAGAAAATATTAATCAGCTAGGAACGCCTGTCCTTGAGTCCAATTTGGAGACAAGGGCAAAAACGTCAATTTCGGGTCAAGGCGGGGTCCAAATGTAAGCCGCTTTGCACCGAAAAATGCGTCAGGGTCAAAGGTCTCCAAATCAGTCCAACTTAGGGTCAACAGGTCAAGAACGATGATACGAACCCAATGGAACTTTCGGAATTGGATTCTGATGAGCCGTTCTCAAAATCGCCCGTCGAGTGGAGCCTATGGGGCCCACGACACGCGATTTTGTCAACGTTCTCAGAATCGAACCAAACTTGGCTCACAGGACCAGCGTATTGCTACGAGTCCAATGGCGCAAGTTTTATCTCGATCCGACATGTGTACACTAAGTTACAGCAAATTACAGAAAAGTCGGATACGGGGTGTTGTCCGAGGATACGTACTAATTTCGGTGTGCACGCACATCCGAATCAGCTTCTGCAAAATCCCGCACGTCCGTATCAACGACGCGTACGTATCTGTGAAGACCGCACGCGACCAAGTCGTCCCGTTTGGCGGGGCGCACTCAGTTCCGGGTTGAAACAGGGCGTTGGTTTTCCTGTTTTTGGATCGCGGTGTGCGATCACCATAGGACACGATGCCCCGAGCGGTTTGTCCGGACAACGAGAGGGTCATACAGGCTACGCGATACAATTTACGGAATTAAAATCCGAGCTACGAGCAAGAAGTTACAAGTACCTGAACTGTGCTCCGCGAAACCGGGTTTTCTTATGAGTCTCGTGTCCGACACGCCTAGGGTTAGGGTTGGGGCTGTGTCCGTGTCTAGGGCTCCTGCTTGCTGGTGTCGCCGGAGTCGGCTGGCCACAGCAGGGCGAACTGCTCGGCGGAGGCTCCAGGCGGCGCTGGGCACGGTGAGGGGAGATCCGGCGGGGGTCGTCGGAAGAAGGCGGCGCAGGTGCTGGGCTTGGGGTGATGTCGGCTGGGCTCGGGCGGCCACTACTGCGGTGGCTGGCCGCGGGTTCGATCGGAGGGAGGGGTTCTGGAGAGCAGGGCTGACCACGGCGGCGAGGCGGAGAGCTGGGTCAGTCGGAGGACGGAGGCGGAGAGCAGCAAGGTGGCTGGAGGGTTGGGGTTTTCCGGTCGGGGCTGCGGTTTATATAGGAGAGATGTGGAGAGGAAGCGGCGGCCGGCGAGGGGAGGGGAAGAGGGTCCGGTGAGGGAGAGGAAGCGGCGCGGGGCAGCGAACGGCCGGTGGCGGCGGGCGTTCCGGCGGCAGGGACGCGAGAAGTCGGGGACGGTTCTGGGAGAGAAAGGGTCTAACGGGTGCGGGTCATTGACGGGTCGGGTCGGGTGGCAGGGATCCGACCCGATCCATTATGCTAGGGCACGGGTCGGGTTAATGCGGGCCGGGTCGGATTGAACCCGGATCCGACCCGTTAGGTCTAGGGCGGCTTGGGTCAGTGAACCCGGTCCGGTTTGGTTCAATTTAATTTGGTTTGTTTTATTTTAATATAAACCCGGTTTAATTAGGGTATAATAAATTAATTAGTTTTAGGGCTTTTAAAATCCATCCGGGGTCCAATTAATTCTCGAAAAATTACCCTATCTCTGGTTTTCTATTTTACACCATAAAATATTATTTTTATAATATTTTAATATTATTTATTAACATTTAAAAATCCTTTAATAATTAAAACACTTGAATTTAATTACAAAAAAATCCCAGAAAATTCCAGAAAATTGCTAAAAATCCCAAATTCAAATTCTTGAAAATCAGGGGGTTTACAAATATAGTAAAACATGCATAAATAATAAACAGAAAATATACAAGTACGCTGTACTAGACAATCTATATAAAAATGCATAATGAGGACAATTTTTCGACGTATGGGCAGGTGTAGGCTACTCTAACACACGCGCTATCTTATAACTCATGAATATACAAACGTATATGTACCATTAATCGACATACCTCGAGGGTAGCGACCATCGTAACACCAAATCGACATACCTTGAGGGTAGCGACCATCGCGACATAAATACCGTAGTGCGTCCAATTACTACGGTTTACCAAAGTGGGTAGCCCATATGCCTACTGACTGTCCTCCCTTCCCATGATATTATGTGTCAAGTATGTGTCAACAAATATAATATATAATTTAGATTGAAAAGAAAACATATATAATGAATATATGAAAATATGACAATGATACAAAGTACTGTAAGCAATTTGGCAATGTATATTTGTCTGACAAGCAATCTGCGTAGTGTAAGCGTCCAGACGTCAAGCACAAGGGATCAGAAACTATGGCCTCTGAATAAACGTCTCTGGATGCTGAAATAAACATCATTAGCATCTCCAAATTTTACGAGATAATAAAAAAAGTCTACCCTTTCGTCCAATTTAGATACAGGGGCAAAACAGTAATTTCAGGTCAAAGCGGGTCCATATATGGGCCACTTTGCACCGAAATGCATGCCAAGGGTAGCGGTCTCTAAATGAGATAAATTACAGGTCATCCTAAATGACGTTACAAACTCAGCGGTATGTCCAGTTTTGGATTTTGGTGAGCCGATCACAAAATCGTCCTTCAAGTCAAACTACGTAGCCCGCGAATAGGCGGTTTGGTCAACTATCTCGGAATCATGCGAAACTTGGGTCATAGGACCAGCGTGATACACGAATCCATTGGCATAACTTTTGTGTCGATCCGACGAGCACACACAAATTAATAGGATTATTTACAAAATACTGATATGGAAGAACTTTTACGAACACGGGTTGATTCCGACGCGCACACACGTCCAAATCTACTTTCGTGAAAGCCCGCACGTCCGGATATACCATACGCCCCTTTTGGTACAATTGGTATGCGACATGGTGGTCCCGTTTGGCGGGACGCACTCCGTATCGCAAGTTTTTAGTGTTTTAAAAATAAGTTTTTGGTCATTTTGAAAGTAGAATAATTTAATCCATATTACAAACTAATAAAAACTAAAAGAACATAATTAATCTTGGTCATATTGTAAATAAGTTCTTTCAATTAGATTTTAAAAATATTAAATGGGATGGTGGCAATTTGGTCGTGAACATGGGTGTTTGGATAAAATTTTCTGAACTGTTTATGAACAGTTTTTCGGCCAACTTCCGGTCGATCTTCGGATCAAACCGGGGCACAAAAATTTGTCCCATTTAAAGAGAATCCTAGAGGGTTAGGTTGTGAGTGTTTACGGATAAATCACGCACAAAACCATTGAGAGATGAGGAAGATGTGTACATGAGAAGGAAGCCTCGTGAGGGTGGTTGCTGTGCGCGCGACGCTGACTTCGTCGCGCGCTGCGGCGCACGACGGCGACGATCGGCCGTTGTCACTACCCCATTTCCAGGGCAGGATATTTTTTATTTTAATTTGATAAATTGTGTATTGAGCATAAATATTTGTATTAATATTTAATTAGATGTATGTATTTATTTTTATTTGTTGTTTTAGGGTTTTTGCTAGTCTGGACCCATGTCAGACCCTAGTGGACCCTTGTCAGACCCAACCAACACCATTGTCAGACTTATTTATTGGCTTAGAGTAGTTCTTTATATTTTAATTAGTTAGTTGGAGTGATTATAATTTAGTTAGAGTGCATTTGGAACCCCAAACCAAAATCCTAAGCATGACTTAAGTTGAGGGGTATTTTGGACTTTGTACCCAACTCAAACCCTAACCCTAACCCTATTTTCTACATGGCTGGCCACCCCCCTTCTTTTCCATTCCTTCTTCTTCTTCATTTTCTTCTCTCCATTCTCTTTCTTCTCTTCCTCCATTTACTTCTCCCCCATTTCCAAGTAAGTTTCTTCACTTTCCCTCTCTTCCTTCACTTACTTCCCTCTTTAATGCAAATTCTAATATTTTATTTCCCTTTAACCTAGGTGTGTAGAGCCTAGATTTGGTGTAAGAGCTTAGTTTGGAGGCTTAGAGGCTTGGTGTGGTGATTTCTAGGGATTTTGGAGACTTTGGCCTTGGGATTCCAACTCCCAAGAGGTAAACCCTAACTTTCCTCTTAGTGATTACTCTAATATAGTGTAATTAGTAGTTTAGAACCTTCCTAGACCTTAGGGCTACCCATGAGAGGAATTTGGAGCTTGTTTGGATGTGTTTGGAGACTTTGACATAGGATTTTATGTTAATTTCGGGTGAAATCCGAGATTGGACCATTTTGGGTGTTGTCCTAGGTTAGAAGGACCTAGGTAGACGTGCTTGGATGTCTTGAGGGTAGGTACGTGTAAACCCCTATATTTTTTCAGAAGTTAAAAACAAATTTTCGGGATTTTTTTGTAATTTTTACTAATTAAAATCAATATTTTCTGGTATTAAATAATTTTATATAATTTTATTAAATATTAAAATATTAAGAAAATAATATTTTGGGTGTAAAATAAAATATTAGACATAGGGTAATTTTTTTGGAATTTATTGGACCCCGGAACTATTTTTAAAGACCTAAAAACTTATTTTTTAATTAAACCTAAAACAAACCGAGCTGCCCCAACCGGTTTATTAAACCGAACCGAACCGAACCAAGAATCCTGAACCAAACCAACCCCTAGCATGTCGGATCTGGACTCGACCCGCTAACCCATACCCGAACCTGACCCGAATCCTATTGCTACAGTGAACCCCCAATGAAACCCCCTGGCGGCCGGGGCACTTCCGCCGCCGGCCATTATTTCTCCCCCCGTGCGGCCGTTCACCTCCCAAACGCCACCGTCCGCTCCGCTCCCGCGCCTCTCCACCTACCCACCGGCCGGCCTCCCATCTTCCCGCCAGTAACGGCCGGCCGTCCGTCTCCCCGACCTCCCCTATAAAACCGACCCCCCCACCGCTGCCATTGTAATGCCCCGTTCCCCCTATTCGGGGAGCGCGGCCAAGAAATACTTACGACCGTCCGAACGGGACAGATTGAATTAAGATCCTTTCCTCGTTATGGATTAGTTTCTTCGGAATCAGGTCCCATATACAATAGATTGTGCCTCGAGGATGGACTCGACGGCAGAGTCAAGAGGGGCCTTTCCGTTGCGTTGGTTTCTTGTCCATTTTTGTGCCGCTTGGTTGCTTTCTTGTTGGTTTTATGACTTCTGTTTTCTTGAACGGTTTCAATGGATTTTATTGCTTTCGTTCTTAGGATTTCGTATTTTGTATCGAGCCTTGGAGACCGAAGCAGGGGATACTGATCGTCTGTTGGTGCGTGCAGGTGATCGGGTAGACGACGCTCGTACGGAGTCTTAAAGCTCTCCCTTTTCTCTGCTACTTCACTTGTAGCGCCCTGCTCCGCATCGACGCTACGTACAAAGTGAGATCGCCTTGCTTGCTCGAACGGAAATCTTCTCGGAGAGTTCCCGACCGATTGATCAATGTGAGTGGGCAGAACTGCATTCTCTGATTCTTGCACGACTTAATAATGAATCTGAGTTTTTGAATGCTTGTTTGCTTAAGAAGAAATGTTTTCATAAGAGAATGATAGAACCGACTCAGTATGCTAATAAGAGAACGCACATAGCTTGTCATCGAAACGAACCTGCTGCCTAACTAAGAGAATGTGTATGCTTGTCAGAAATGAAATAGAACCATTGCTCTGCTAAGAGAAAGATAGAAATATTGCATGCTTAGAAACACCGACACAGCTACTGAACGAACCTTTGTTATGCTAACAAGATAAGTAAATGAATCGTTCGAATATGTCCCTTTGAATATGCTAAGAAGAGATAGTTATTGCATATGTTAGAAATGAAATCAATCGTGCTTGCCTTTATATGTTTCGTTTGTCTGTTTGCTATATCAGATTGCTAAGTGAATGTGTGAGTGCAGTGACTAATAGTACGCCCTGAGGATACGGCTCGCAAGGGTCTAGTGGGGTGTGCTATTAGATATGTGAAATGTGTGCTTCGTCTGAGAAAGATATGCTTCGTTTCGATAAGATGTGTTTCGCTAAGACCGCATATGTTTTGCTTGATCATTGTTTTGCTTGCACTATGTGTTTATGTTATTGCATTGGTCTCGGATAACTTGTGCACAAGATCTTGTCTCTCGAACGGTTCCTGGGGCACTGGGAACCGCTCGGTCCGGAAGAGATTTTTGGATCGCCCTGAGGTGTACGGCTCGCAAGGGTCTAGTGGGGCGATATGTCTATTAGTGTTGTGCAGAACCCATGATTTCACAGCTGCTTGCACTCGGGTGTGTTGGTGAAGTGCTGAACCTTGGGTCACAGCTGCCGACACCCATGCGTGCTAGTGAAGAGCTGAACCTTGGGCAACTGCTGCTAATCATGGGGCAACCCATGGACCGTCATATAGATAGGGCGCATGCTAGGTTTACCTTCTTGCATATCTATTGATTGATGACACCAGTGATTGATACATTAGTTATGAATATGCAAATTATGACTAACTTGTGTGTCTGCTGCAGGGATAACCGTTCGGCTATGGGGTAAGAAAAGAATGAGTTATTACATAAGCCTGCTCATTCATTTTGTCTGCATCGTAGAGATTATCTGTTAGTGATTCATGCATTGCATCGGTCAGACAATGACTATTAGTGCAGAGCTGAACCTCGGTCACAGCTGCTAATAGTATCAGAATGTGAGTCATTGGACAGCTGGATTTCTGCTGCCTATCCTGAGTTTCTCGGGGACCGAAATCATATAGATGTGTTGCCTTAAACTCTGAATGAATGATAGTCCACTCGATATGTTTGCCTCAATTCGATATGCTCAGTCTGCTAGATAAGCTTCGCCCCTAAGAGTTAGATTTGTTGCACAATACATGCTGCACACTGCACGATAGAGCACTGTCCCGTTTCGTATGCTTATAGTTTGAATATGCAAAACTGTTTCAAAGTTATGTTTCAAAAGATGTAATATGACTCTGCTAGAACTGCATGAAACGAACTTAGGTAAAAACTAGCAAGATCACTAGAAATGCAATGTTTTGCCACAAGTCTACTTAGTGTGGGTCTCAGGGGGTGTAGCTTCTGTTCAGTTGATTTATCTCACCAGTACTTGCATAAAGTGCTGACCCACCAACAGTTTGCTTGTTCTCAGGTGCTCGTTCGTCCAGGAAGCGATAGCCGTGCCTCATCCCAAGGAACCAGAAATCTGGAGTCGATGCCTTGAGCCGCATCGAGTTTGTGCCTGCTTTGGAGCTGCTTTCATATAGAGGGACATAATGTATGGAACGGTATCATTGTAATCGAGAGAAGAGTGCTTGAGCGATATGTAACCTCGACCATGTGCCGCTTGTAACACCTCTCGTTTATCAATAAAGAGCTTGTTTATCATGTGCCACTGTGTTCTTTACTTTTCTGCAATATGTGTGCCGCTGCTTCAGTATCGAATAGCTTACTTGCCCTTGTTCAAAGCTTTGGCCTTGTGCAAGCACACTTTAGGCTTGCACGGCATCACGCCCGTGCGAGGACGATCGGTTCTGTAGGGACCAAAGCGAGGACGAACGGCCCTGCGGGACCGGGGTATGACATAGTGGTATCAGAGCGACTCGATTCTTTGCCCATTCCGTTGCCTCCGATTCTGAGTTGTGATTGTGCTGCAATGAACGTTCCATACAATAAGTCCATAGATATTCTCAAAGATGTGCACAAAAGTTTTCTGGATTTGATTTATTGCTTGAGATGTGATTTGTGATTTCTGGATTTGCTGAGTTTTGATTTGGGATGGTGAGGGATGAGGACTATCGCTGCTCTGTGTTATCGTGAGTTTCTTCTTGAGTTTCGAGGATGAAACTATTTGTTGGTGGGTAAGTATGTAGCGCCCTGCTCCGCATCGACGCTACGTACAAAGTGAGATCGCCTTGCTTGCTCGAACGGAAATCTTCTCGGAGAGTTCCCGACCGATTGATCAATGTGAATGGGCAGAACTGCATTCTCTGATTCTTGTATGACTTAATAATGAATCTGAGTTTTTGAATGCTTGTTTGCTTAAGAAGAAATGTTTTCATAAGAGAATGATAGAACTGACTCAGTATGCTAATAAGAGAACGCACATAGCTTGTCATCGAAACGAACCTGCTGCCTAACTAAGAGAATGTGTATGCTTGTTAGAAATGAAATAGAACCATTGCTCTGCTAAGAGAAAGATAGAAATATTGCATGCTTAGAAACACCGACACAGCTACTGAACGAACCTTTGTTATGCTAACAAGATAAGTAAATGAATCGTTCGAATATGTCCCTTTGAATATGCTAAGAAGAGATAGTTATTGCATATGTTAGAAATAAAATCAATCGTGCTTGCCTTTATATGTTTCGTTTGTCTGTTTGCTATATCAGATTGCTAAGTGAATGTGTGAGTGCAGTGACTAATAGTACGCCCTGAGGATACGGCTCGCAAGGGTCTAGTGGGGTGTGCTATTAGATATATGAAATGTGTGCTTCGTCTGAGAAAGATATGCTTCGTTTCGATAAGATGTGTTTTGCTAAGACCGCATATGTTTTGCTTGATCATTGTTTTGCTTGCACTATGTGTTTATGTCATTGCATTGGTCTCGGACAACTTGTGCACAAGGTCTTGTCTCTCGAACGGTTCCTGGGGCACTGGGAACCGCTCGGTCCGGAAGAGATTTTTGGATCGCCCTGAGGTGTACGGCTCGCAAGGGTCTAGTGGGGCGATATGTCTATTAGTGTTGTGCAGAACCTATGATTTCACAGCTGCTTGAACTCGGGTGTGTTGGTGAAGTGCTGAACCTTGGGTCACAGCTGCCGACACCCATGCGTGCTAGTGAAGAGCTGAACCTTGGGCAACTGCTGCTAATCATGGGGCAACCCATGGACCGTCATATAGATAGGGCGCATGCTAGGTTTACCTTCTTGCATACCTATTGATTGATGACACCAGTGATTGATACATTAGTTATGAATATGCAAATTATGACTAACTTGTGTGTCTGTTGCAGGGATAACCGTTCGGCTATGGGGTAAGAAAAGAATGAGTTATTACATAAGCCTGCTCATTCATTTTGTCTGCATCGTAGAGATTATCTGTTAGTGATTCATGCATTGCATCGGTCAGACAATGACTATTAGTGCAGAGCTGAACCTCGGTCACAGCTGCTAATAGTATCAGAATGTGAGTCATTGGACAGCTGGATTTCCGCTGCCTATCCTGAGTTTCTCGGGGACCGAAATCATATAGATGTGTTGCCTTAAACTCTGAATGAATGATAGTCCACTCGATATGTTTGCCTCAATTCGATATGCTCAGTCTGCTAGATAAGCTTCGCCCCTAAGAGTTAGATTTGTTGCACAATACATGCTGCACACTGCACGATAGAGCACTGTCCCGTTTCGTATGCTTATAGTTTGAATATGCAAAACTGTTTCAAAGTTATATTTCAAAAGATGTAATATGACTCTGCTAGAACTGCATGAAACGAACTTAGGTAAAAACTAGCAAGATCACTAGAAATGCAATGTTTTGCCACAAGTCTACTTAGTGTGGGTCTCAGGGGGTGTAGCTTCTGTTCAGTTGATTTATCTCACAAGTACTTGCATAAAGTGCTGACCCACCAACAGTTTGCTTGTTCTCAGGTGCTCGTTCGTCCAGGAAGCGATAGCCGTGCCTCATCCCAAGGAACCAGAAATCTGGAGTCGATGCCTTGAGCCGCATCGAGTTTGTGCCTGCTTTGGAGCTGCTTTCATATAGAGGGACATAATGTATGGAACGGTATCATTGTAATCGAGAGAAGAGTGCTTGAGCGATATATAACCTCGGCCATGCGCCGCTTGTAACATCTCTCGTTTATCAATAAAGAGCTTGTTTATCATGTGCCACTGTGTTCTTTACTTTTCTGCAATATGTGTGCCGCTGCTTCAGTATCGAATAGCTTACTTGCCCTTGTTCAAAGCTTTGGCCTTGTGCAAGCGCACTTTAGGCTTGCACGGCATCACGCCCGTGCGAGGACGATCGGTTCTGTAGGGACCAAAGCGAGGACGAACGGCCCTGCGGGACCGGGGCGTGATATAGTGGTATCAGAGCGACTCGATTCTTTGCCCATTCCGTTGCCTCCGACTCTGAGTTGTGATTGTGCTGCAATGAACGTTCCATACAATAAGTCCATAGATATTCTCAAAGATGTGCACAAATGTTTTTTGGATTTGATTTATTGCTTGAGATGTGATTTGTGATTTCTGGATTTGCTGAGTTTTGATTTGGGATGGTGAGGGATGAGGACTATCGCTGCTCTGTGTTATCGTGAGTTTCTTCTTGAGTTTCGAGGACGAAACTCTTTGTTGGTGGGTAAGTATGTAGCGCCCTGCTCCGCATCGACGCTACGTACAAAGTGAGATCGCCTTGCTTGCTCGAACGGAAATCTTCTCGGAGAGTTCCGACCGATTGATCAATGTGAGTGGGCAGAACTGTATTATCTGATTCTTGCACGACTTAATAATGAATCTGAGTTTTTGAATGCTTGTTTGCTTAAGAAGAAATATTTTCATAAGAGAATGATAGAACCGACTCAGTATGCTAATAAGAGAACGCACATAGCTTGTCATCGAAACGAACCTGCTGCCTAACTAAGAGAATGTGTATGCTTGTCAGAAATGAAATAGAACCATTGCTCTGCTAAGAGAAAGATAGAAATATTGCATGCTTAGAAACACCGACACAGCTACTGAGCGAACCTTTGTTATGCTAACAAGATAAGTAAATGAATCGTTCGAATATGTCCCTTTAAATATGCTAAGAAGAGATAGTTATTGCATATGTTAGAAATGAAATCAATCGTGCTTGCCTTTATATGTTTCATTTGTCTGTTTGCTATATCAGATTGCTAAGTGAATGTGTGAGTGCAGTGACTAATAGTACGCCCTGAGGATACGGCTCGCAAGGGTCTAGTGGGGTGTGCTATTAGATATGTGAAATGTGTGCTTCGTCTGAGAAAGATATGCTTCGTTTCGATAAGATGTGTTTCGCTAAGACCGCATATGTTTTGCTTGATCATTGTTTTGCTTGTACTATGTGTTTATGTCATTGCATTGGTCTCGGACAACTTGTGCACAAGGTCTTGTCTCTCGAACGGTTCCTGGGGCACTGGGAACCGCTCGGTCCGGAAGAGATTTTTGGATCGCCCTGAGGTGTACGGCTCGCAAGGGTCTAGTGGGGCGATATGTCTATTAGTGTTGTGCAGAACCCATGATTTCACAGCTGCTTGCACTCGGGTGTGTTGGTGAAGTGCTGAACCTTGGGTCACAGCTGCCGACACTCATGCGTGCTAGTGAAGAGCTGAACCTTGGGCAACTGCTGCTAATCATGGGGCAACCCATGGACCGTCATATAGATAGGGCGCATGCTAGGTTTACCTTCTTGCATACCTATTGATTGATGACACCAGTGATTGATACATTAGTTATGAATATGCAAATTATGACTAACTTGTGTGTCTGCTGCAGGGATAACCGTTCGGCTATGGGGTAAGAAAAGAATGAGTTATTACATAAGCCTGCTCATTCATTTTGTCTGCATCGTAGAGATTATCTGTTAGTGATTCATGCATTGCATCGGTCAGACAATGACTATTAGTGCAGAGCTGAACCTCGGTCACAGCTGCTAATAGTATCAGAATGTGAGTCATTGGACAGCTGGATTTCCGCTGCCTATCCTGAGTTTCTCGGGGACCGAAATCATATAGATGTGTTGCCTTAAACTCTGAATGAATGATAGTCCACTCGATATGTTTGCCTCAATTCGATATGCTCAGTCTGCTAGATAAGCTTCGCCCCTAAGAGTTAGATTTGTTGCACAATACATGCTGCACACTGCACGATAGAGCACTGTCCCGTTTCGTATGCTTATAGTTTGAATATGCAAAACTGTTTCAAAGTTATGTTTCAAAAGATGTAATATGACTCTGCTAGAACTGCATGAAACGAACTTAGGTAAAAACTAGCAAGATCACTAGAAATGCAATGTTTTGCCACAAGTCTACTTAGTGTGGGTCTCAGGGGGTGTAGCTTCTGTTCAGTTGATTTATCTCACCAGTACTTGCATAAAGTGCTGACCCACCAACAGTTTGCTTGTTCTCAGGTGCTCGTTCGTCCAGGAAGCAATAGCCGTACCTCATCCCAAGGAACCAGAAATCTGGAGTCGATGCCTTGAGCCGCATCGAGTTTGTGCCTGCTTTGGAGCTGCTTTCATATAGAGGGACATAATGTATGGAACGGTATCATTATAATCGAGAGAAGAGTGCTTGAGCGATATGTAACCTCGGCCATGCGCCGCTTGTAACACCTCTCGTTTATCAATAAAGAGCTTATTTATCATGTGCCACTGTGTTCTTTACTTTTCTGCAATATGTGTGCCGCTGCTTCAGTATCGAATAGCTTACTTGCCCTTGTTCAAAGCTTTGGCCTTGTGCAAGTGCACTTTAGGCTTGCACGGCATCACGCCCGTGCGAGGACGATCGGTTCCGTAGGGACCAAAGCGAGGACGAACGGCCCTGCGGGACCGGGGCGTGACATAGTGGTATCAGAGCGACTCGATTCTTTGCCCATTCCGTTGCCTCCAACTCTGAGTTGTGATTGTGCTACAATGAATGTTTTGCGGAGTCTTAAAGCTCTCCCTTTTCTCTGCTACTTCACTAACTTGTGAGTGGCTCTATTTCGATAAGCACCTTCTTTCCAAGGGCTCCGTTCTTGATAAAATCGACTCAGTTGTGCATCCAATCAAACGATACCAATTAAGTAATAAGTTGGATAAAAAGATAAGATAAGAAGTAGGCTTGGAACACTCATTGCTTGTCATACAGAACCTTGCATAATTTCATTGATGCATGCATGTTCGTTGGGTGTATAATTGGTTGGTATTTATTGATAGTTCAAGGTGTTCTTCTATAAACTGCTGTATGTTAATTCATATAACTTGTTGGTTGATTATGATAGTGCAGTAAAGTGGTTTCGTATATGCTGTTCTTTAAATCATATATGTTATCTATGAAGTTCGGTTCATAGAAATGGTCATGGGAATTCTTGTGCACAAGGGATCCAGGTTCCTGCGAACGGTTACCGGGGCACCGGGCCGTTTCGTCCCGGGCGGAATCTACTTTCTTAGTCGTGCTAAATGAGTTAGCACAGGGAGCGGGGAATTGTAGCGGGGCTAGCTACCCGCGCTGCAAGCGTCGCCGCCAGCCCAGACTAAACCCATGGCGGCTCCTAAAAGAAGAAAGATATTGTGTATATTTAAACTGTGCAGACTAACTATGTCTTCGTGACAGGGAAGGCTATGGTAAGTTGTACAGGTGGTTCAGACGGTACAGGTAAAGTCACCGAACGGTGGCATGTTGAGTTATGTTATTTTGTTCTTGCGTACCTGCTAAATAAAATCTGATCTAGGCAAGAATAGAAAGTCACATAAACACATAAATGTTGCATGTTCATTTAAACTCATCTAAAGAGCTTGGTAAAGTTGAGCAGCTAGCCTTCACCAGTACTTTTTGAAGTACTGACCCTCGTTGTAGCAGGTTCCCCGGCGCAAGGCAACGCGGCGAGGAGCTGAATATCTCTCCAAACTTTTAGGATTCTTGGCGGTTCGTGGCCAAGACTTTTGGAGGCTCAAGCTAGAAGCCTTTCTCTCTCTCTCCGTTGCTGAATACCGCTAAGGCGATGGTGCTTACTCGCACCCAAGGTGTTTTGTGTTTTTAAATCTATGTAAAGGGACATAATGTATGGATCGGCTATCTCATTTTGCGTCCAAGTTTGTAAGCCCGTGGGGCATTTTATACTTTTGAGTCAAGCGATGTAAAAAGATGTTCATTATGAATAAAAGAGAAACTTTTCTATGCCTCAACTTTGTGTTATCTAATATGTCTACTCTGTTGCATTGAACTAAAGAATATCCTTATGCCCAAGGCCTTGTGCACGCGCGCCCTACGCGTGCACGGCATCACGCCCGGGGGACGATTATCGATTAGCCGAAATCGGAGCATGACATATTGGTATCAGAGCATGCTTCAGATCCTTTGATCTCACAAAGAAAGTTTCTAAAGAGGACCTTGTTCCTTCCGAGTAGACCCTTGAATTCGCTTGGCCAAAATGAGATGCGTTCCATATAATGAGTCCATAATATACCTTGAGACTAATACAAGTTACTTTCCTTTCAAGGAACGACTTCCGAGCCGGGTGCACAAGCGCAGATGGTGGCGCAAGTGCAAGCGAGTAGTTCAGGCACCTCGGGCAGCTCTGGGAGTCCAGCTGCCGCACCCTCTGCTGATCCGTTCGAGCGAATAATGCGTTTGATGGAGACGCAGCAGAAACAAGCTGAACTACGGCAGAGTCAGTTCGAGTCACGGATTGAGGCTCAATTCGTGGCGCAGCGATCTCAGGCGGATACACAGCAGAAGCAGATGAATAGTCTGCAAACAATGGTGACGAATATGGTCGCCAACAATCATTCTGCATCCGCCCCCGCAACCGTGCTTATAGTTGCTGAAGCCACCGGACCGCAGAATTCCCAGGGTACTATACCCTCAGGCGGAAATGGGTCAATCGTATCAATATCAGAGTTCAAGAAGATGTGCCATGCTACTTTTAAAGGCACCGAAGACCCTTCCGTGGCAATGGACTGGCTGATCGAGTTGGAAGACCACTTCGAAGTGCTATGCCTAGACGAGACCAAGAGAGTCGCATGTGCCCAGCTTCAGCTCCGATTAAATACACATGATTGGTGGGATGTGCACAAGCAAGCAATTTTGAGCGAAGGTGGCACGACGGCTATCTCCTGGTCCGTGTTTCGTAAGGCCTTCGTGGAGGAATACCTTCCACCCGCCGTTCGCCGTGAGAAGGAAGATGAGTTTGCACTACTGAAGCAGGGAGATATGACGGTGCGTCAATACGCCTCAGAGTTCAACCGACTTGCAAAGTTTGTCAAGTCTCAGATTGCCGATGCTGAAAGTCGTGCACGAAAGTTTGAGCTCGGACTACGACCTTCTATCCGTGCCCACGTCGTAGTGGCTCAATATCGTACCATGCGGGAGTCCTTGAATCATGCACTATCCCTGGAGTCGCAGTACCCTCCAGTTCGCACTGGCGCTGTGCAAAATTACAATCACAAGCATCCTGCCAACACAGGAGGTAACAACACGCATAAGCGCCACAACAACAACGACGGCTCCCAAGACTCAAATCAAGGAAGGAGGCAAGGACAAAATTGTGCCTACTGCCGCAAGCCAGGATACCACGTCAGCGAATGTCGCGCGAGCAAAGGAGGATGTTTCAATTGTGGCAAGATGGGCCATATTGCTCGTAATTGTCCAACCCGTTCCAACGATCCATCTTCACACCGTCCGCAGCAGAATAATGACTCAGCTCAGGGTCAGGGGCAAACTCAACGAGCGAACCAGGCACCGTAAAACGCTCAGGGACGAGTCTATGCTTTGACTCGGGATGAGGCACTTGCATCGAACACGACGGTGTCAGGTATATTACTCTTTAATAATGTACCTGCTCGAGTATTGTTTGATTCTGGTGCAACACATAGCTTCATTGCGGCAGATTTTGCCGCCGAACACACATTCCCTATGACACCGCTAGGCTTAAACCTAAGTGTTAGTACTCCTTCGGGCGTAGATTTATCGGCTCGCTTAGTCTGTCGTGAAGGTAACATTTGCATCGGGGGACGGAAATTGTCATTAGATGCGATAGTTCTAGACATAAGGGACTACGATCTTATTCTGGGAATGGATTAGCTCGGCGCTTGTTCAGCTACTATCGACTGTGCGAAAAAGAAAGTCGTGTTACGTTTGCCCGGCGAGATCGAGTTTTGCTTCACGTGCAGTCCTGAGTCGAAAGCGTCGAATGCCTGCATGGTAATCTCAGCAATGTCTGCTCGACGGATGATTCACTCCGGCTGCGAAGGGTACTTAGCGTCCGTTCGAGACACTCGGCAAGATTGCGCAAACGTTGAGTCTATTCCCGTTGTGGCGGATTTTCCTGATGTGTTTCCCGACGAGTTGCCAGGCATGCCACCCGATCGAGAGATAGAGTTCACTATAGACACGTTCCCAGAAACTCGACCAATTTCTAAGACGCCGTATCGAATGGCCCCGGCAGAATTGAAGGAGCTTAAAGTACAGTTGCAAGACTTGCTAGATCGAGGATACATTCGGCCTAGTGTATCTCCGTGGGGTGCGCCTGTGCTATTTGTAAAGAAAAAGGATGGCTCGTTGCGGCTCTGCATCGACTATCGAGAATTGAATAAAGCAACCATTCGTAACCAGTATCCTCTTCCAAGAATAGACGATCTTTTTGATCAGTTGCAAGCTGCCACAGTATTCTCTAAAATCGACCTCCGTTCGGGCTATCACCAACTAAAGATCAAGCCAGACGATGTGCCAAAGTCAGCTTTTCGAACTCGCTATGGCCATTATGAGTTCCTGGTGATGCCGTTCGGACTAACCAATGCACCCGCTGCCTTCATGAGTTTAATGAACCTTGTATTCCGGCCCTATCTCGATAAGTTTGTAGTAGTATTCATCGATGATATCTTGGTGTATTCGAAGAGTGAGGAAGAACATGCAGAGCACTTGCGGACCGTGCTACAAACTCTTCGGGACAACTAGCTATATGCTAAACTGAGTAAGTGTGAATTCTGGCTAAGTAGTGTATCTTTCCTCGGGCACATCATTTCTGCGGGAGGCATCTCAGTCGATCCGAAGAAGGTGGAGGCCATTGTCGAGTGGAAGCGACCTGCATCCGTTAGCGAGATTCGAAGCTTCCTCGGGCTAGCGGGCTACTACAGACGGTTCGTGAAGGATTTTTCCAAACTTGCACTACCTCTGACTCGCCTCACACAAAAGGGAGTCGCATTTGAGTGGTCCGCCAACTGCGAAGCTTCGTTTAAAGAGTTAAAGCATCGCCTCACCTCTGCCCCGTTACTTGCACTACCAGACGAGATCTTGGGATTTCAAATATTCAGCGACGCGTCCGGGCAAGGCTTGGGGTGTGTACTTATGCAGCGAGATCGAGTGATAGCCTATGCCTCCAGGCAACTAAAGAAGCACGAGAAAAATTATCCTACACACGACCTGGAGTTAGCGGCAATTATCTTTGGCCTGAAATTGTGGCGACACTACCTTTATGGAGTGCCTTGCCGAATTTACACTGATCACAAAAGTTTGAAGTACCTATTCACCCAGACGGACCTCAACCTTCGTCAGCGCCGTTGGCTAGAATTGATAAAAGATTATGACTTGACAATAGACTACACGCCTGGAAAAGGGAACGTTGTAGCGGATGCTTTGAGTCGGATCTTCGTTGGATCTCTGTCAGTCGATCGCAGGTTACGAAGGGACTTAGAAGAGATGGGCATCGAACTCCGAATTCGATATCGTGGCGCGCGGGTCGCTCAAATATGATTCGTACCCAACCTAATAGAGCGGGTCACATCTACTCAGAAAGACGACCCTTTCCTAAGGAAGATGCACGAGCAGATTCTAGCGGGGAAGGCGAAGGACTTTGCAGTAGATGAAAATGGAGCGTTGCGGATGAAAGGAAGGCTATGCGTCTCCGATGATTCAGAACTTAGAAAGGAGATCCTTGCGGAAGCTCATTACGCAGCCTATATGATCCATCCCGGGAGCACGAAGATGTATAAGAACCTCCGAACGACCTTCTGGTGGCACGGCATGAAGAAGGATGTTGCACTCTTTGTGTCCCAATGCATAACCTGTCAAAGGGTGAAAGCAGAGCATCAGAGGCCGGGCGGGGAGATACAAAATCTTGCTATACCGGAATGGAAGTGGGAGCACATCTGCATGGATTTCATTGTTGGCCTGCCAAGGACGCAACGGGGGAACGACGCAATCTGGGTTATCGTCGACCGGTTAACCAAGTCTGCACACTTCATTGCCATTAAAAGTACTTGGAGCGCCGATCGCCTCGCCCAGACCTACCTTGACGAGATAGTCCGGCTGTACGGAGTGCCAGTTTCTATAGTATCAGATCGAGACAGGCGATTCATCTCGCGTTTCTGGGAGAGCCTTCAGTTGGCGATGGGGACCAAGTTGAAGTTCAGCTCAGCCTATCATCCACAAACCGATGGTCAGACAGAACGAGTGAATCAGATACTAGAAGATATGTTGCGCCTCTGCGTGATCGATTCGAAGTCAAGTTGGGACGTCTATCTGCCGCTGGCCGAATTTGCATACAACAACAGTTATCAGTCCAGCATCGAGATGGCTCCGTACGAGGCTTTGTATGGGCGGAAGTGTAGGTCACCAATCTGCTGGGACGAAGTCGGAGAACGGCAAATCCTTGGGCCGGAGCTGGTTGAACAAACCGTCCAAAAGGTTCGGTTGATTCGTGAACGGTTGAAGACAGCACAAAGCCGACAAAAGAGTTATGCCGATGCTCGACGTCGCCCCCTTGAGTTCTTTGAAGGGGACCATGTATTCTTGAAGGTCTCGCCTATGCGCGGAGTCATGCGGTTCGGAGTAAAAGGAAAGCTAAGTCCGAGATTTGTTGGGCCGTTTGAAGTTCTCAAACGGGTTACTCCGGTCGCCTATCAAGTTGCTTTGCCGCCTGCCCTATCAGAAGTACACGATATTTTTCACGTTTCCCAGCTGAGAAAGTTTGTGCACGACCCGAACCACATAGTCGACTTGGGTCAGTTGAATCTGCAAGCGGACTTGTCGTACGCGGCGGAGCCTGTCCAAGTTTTGGATCGTAAAGAGAAGCAGTTGCGGAACCGAACCGTCTCGCTAGTGCGCGTCCTGTGGCGGAACCACTCAGTCGAGGAGTCGACCTGGGAACTTGAAGCTGATATGAGGGAAAGGTTCCCCTCATTATTCCTTAGTGGTAGGTTCTATTCCTAAGTTTCGGGACGAAACTTTCTTTTGGATGGTTATGATGTAATGCCCCGTTCCCCCTATTCGGGGAGCGCGGCCAAGAAATACTTACGACCGTCCGAACGGGACAGATTGAATTAAAATTCTTTCCTCGTTATGGATTGGTTTCTTCGGAATCATGTCCCATATACAATGGATTGTGCCTCGAGGATGGACTCGACGGCAGAGTCAAGAGGGGCCTTTCCGTTGCGTTGGTTTCTTGTCCGTTTTCGTGCCGCTTGGTTGCTTTCTTGTTGGTTTTATGACTTGCGTTTTCTTGAACGGTTTCAATGGATTTCATTGCTTTCGTTCTTAGGATTTCGCATTTCGTATCGAGCCTTGGAGACCGAAGTAGGGGATACTGATCGTCTGTTGGTGCGTGCAGGTGATCGGGTAGACGACGCTCGTGCGGAGTCTTAAAGCTCTTCCTTTTCTCTGCTACTTCACTAACTTGTGAGTGGCTCTATTTCGATAAGCACCTTCTTTCCAAGGGCTCCGTTCTTGATAAAATCGACTCAGTTGTGCATCCAATCAAACGATACCAATTAAGTAATAAGTTGGATAAAAAGATAAGATAAGAAGTAGGCTTGGAACACTCATTGCTTGTCATACAGAACCTTGCATAATTTCATTGATGCATGCATGTTCGTTGGGTGTATAATTGGTTGGTATTTATTGATAGTTCAAGGTATTCTTCTATAAACTGCTGCATGTTAATTCATATAACTTGTTGGTTGATTATGATAGTGCAGTAAAGTGGTTTCGTATATGCTGTTCTTTAAATCATATATGTTATCTATGAAGTTCGGTTCATAGAAATGGTCATGGGAATTCTTATGCACAAGGGATCCAGGTTCCTGCGAACGGTTACCGGGGCACCGGGCCATTTCGTCCCGGGCGGAATCTACTTTCTTAGTCGTGCTAAATGAGTTAGCACAGGGAGCGGGGAATTGTAGCGGGGCTAGCTACCCGCGCTGCAAGCGTCGCCGCCAGCCCAGACTAAACCCATGGCGGCTCCTAAAAGAAGAAAGATATTGTGTATATTTAAACTGTGCAGACTAACTATGTCTTCGTGACAGGGAAGGCTATGGTAAGTTGTACAGGTGGTTCAGACGGTACAGGTAAAGTCACCGAACGGTGGCATGTTGAGTTATATTATTTTGTTCTTGCGTACCTGCTAAATGAAATCTGATCTAGGCAAGAATAGAAAGTCACATAAACACATAAATGTTGCATGTTTATTTAAACTCATCTAAAGAGCTTGGTAAAGTTGAGCAGCTAGCCTTCACCAGTACTTTTCGAAGTACTGACCCTCGTTGTAGCAGGTTTCCCGGCGCAAGGCAACGTGGCGAGGAGCTGAAGATCTCTCCAAACTTTTGGGATTCTTGGCGGTTCGTGGCCAAGACTTTTGGAGGCTCAAGCAAGAAGCCTTTCTCTCTCTCTCCGTTGCTGAATATCGCTAAGGCGATGGTGCTTACTCGCACCCAAGGTATTTTGTGTTTTTAAATCTATGTAAAGGGACATAATGTATGGATCGGCTATCTCATTTTGCGTCCAAGTTTGTAAGCCCGTGGGGCATTTTATACTTTTGAGTCAAGCGATGTAAAAAGATGTTCATTATGAATAAAAGAGAAACTTTTCTATGCCTCAACTTTGTGTTATCTAATATGTCTACTCTGTTGCATTGAACTAAAGAATATCCTTATGCCTAAGGCCTTGTGCACGCGTGCCCTACGCGTGCACGGCATCACGCTCGGGGGACGATTATCGATTAGCCGAAATCGGGGCGTGACAGCCATCATCCACCACCACCATCCACCGCCCCACTCTGCCAGATCCGGCCACCTCCAACCTCGACAGCCCCAACCGACCCCGAGCTCCCTCCGGCGACGTCTCCACCGTCTCCTCCAGCAACCAACGACAGTCCAGCCGACACGACGACCGAGCGCAGTCGCCGCGCCATCCCGCATTCGCGACTTATAGTCGATACCGACACCCTGTTCAGGTAAGATTTTCTCTCTCCTCGCCACCTCGTTTTCTGTTCTGTCGAATCGTGCGCGTACCCTACATGACCCTCTCGAACCCCGTGCAACTCGTTCGGGGTATCGCGTCCTGTGGCGATCGCAAATCGCGACGCCAAATCAGGAAAATTTATCCTATTTTATGGAAATTCAAAAAATATACCGAACTCCTCGATTCACGCCGTTTTGCGACCAACCTGTTAAATATTTTCAAAATTGGCTTGAACAATTATTTAGACCATATGACCAAGTTTTAAACTCTATTTTTAGTTTAATTTATCGAGCTGTAGATTGCATGTTATTCGAGGGTAAAAATGACCAAAATATTGGTTATTTAAAAACCCTGATTTTTTTGGAACTGGGTGCGCCCCGCTAAACGGGATGACTTGGTCATGTGCGAACTTTACCGAAAGGTGCGCGCCGTCAATACGGACGTGTAGGATTTTGCGGAAGTTGATTTGGATGTGCGTGCACACCGGAATCAACGCGTATCCGTCGACAATGCCCCATATCGGCCCTATTCTGAAACTTATTGTAACTTCGTGTACGCTCGTCGTTTCGAAACGAAACTTACACCATTGACTCGTAGCAATACGCTGGTCATGTGACCCAAGTTTGGTTCGATTCTGAGAACGTTGACAAAATCCCGTATCGTGGGCCCCACGGCTCTACTGGACGGACGATTTTGTGATCGGCTCATCGAAATCCAGTTTTGGATATTCCGTTGGGTTCGTATCATCGTTTTGAACTTATAGACACTAAGTTTGACGAATTTGGAGAATATTGTCTCTGGCACGTTTTTCGGTGCGAAGCGGGCCACATGTGGACCCCGCTTTAACAAAAAACTGTCACTTTTGCCCCTGTGTTCAAATTAGACTTATGAACATGCAATTCTAGCTATTTGATGTCTTCTGAGCATGATGGTAACATTTATTTCAGCAACCGGAGGAGTACCTGCAGATTTCGGTGATACCGGAGCAGCTGTTGGTATCCAAACCCCAAACAAGTGTACCTTACCAATCTTGCAGTAATTGCTGTATGTTATTTCCTTGATTTATTTATATGTTGTATCTGTTCAACCTAGGACCGTGTGATATTACTTAACGTCCAAATAATATTCGGGTGTCAACACCGTACGCGTAGTTGTGTAACGTCACCTAGAGATGGATATCGAAACAATATATATTTTCGTGCTTGCATTATCAAGTACGCCATACCACAGGACACCTGACACTATTCATGAGATAGAATCTTCCTGAGATATTCATGGTGATTCTGTATAGGTTAAATGATTCATGACATAGATATTGCATGTGCTTAGCTATCATTATGACTTGCTGCATTAGATATGATCTTGCGTGTCATGGACATGAGACGTGTGATTACATTGGGTGGGGAGAGACACACATGCTATAGGCTGATTTATATATATATTTATTATTGTGAGGTCTCAGACTCTACATCAGAGCTAGGCACTCTACTAGTGATACTACTGCTACCGGCTCCCCGATACTGAGCTTGTAGTGGTCTCAGCCTGAGTTCTAGTGATGCTCTCAACTTGCATATCACTTAGCTGGTTATATAGTTTACCCTATTGATTCATTTATTATTGTAATGCATTTATTTGGCTTGAGTTATTCTTGTACCTTGCTATGTCCCCTGAGGACCCGGATCCGGATTATGTCCCCAGGTATAGCAGAGGAGTTCTACCCCGAGGTGTACGAGACAGGAGCAGTCTTCGGAGCAGTTCCAAAACCCGAGGACGATGTGATCGCTAAGGATTTCTCCTGAGTACCTGCTTATTCTACACTCAGTCTTTGCTATTATTAGACTCTTTTATTTCTTGTTTAATGAACTATTGTATCAGACTTATCATCGGGTTGTTCCCCGAGGTATATTTTATTGAGACTTGATGTTGATTTATATTTCATATTGATGTATTTATTTTTGTGGATGAGATTAGTATATTAGACCCTTATTGTTGTTTTACAGCTTAAGTACACCCCGATGGGTCAATTAAATTGGGTTTGCCCATTGGTGTGTGCTGCTGGCCATTACCATGTGGCTAGTCCCTCAGTATTTTGGGACTGGGGCATGACAGTACGTATCCCCGTTCAGACACGTGAGATCGTATCGCAGAGTTTTGGGTGTTTCGGGCGATTTGGGAGTTTTCCTTCGACATGGGTTCCACACACATGTAGAATTTTGCCATGGACCTAGAATCGGAGAGTTAGTATTTTTGTGATATTCTAGACATCGATTAGAACTCGTGGGTAAATTTTGGGTTGATTCTGATTAGATTTGGTGTGCGTTTCACGAGGTATCGCAAGCCGCACTCCAAGTGTTCGTCGAAATGACCAAATTGCCATTTCGACTTGGTTTCTAGGTTTCGGGCTTGTGCGCGGGTTGGTTTAGCCTTGGGGAGTGTGTATTAGGATTTTCAAGTTTATATTTGTATATATATGTGTGTTTTTATGTATATAGGTGAGTGTGTCGTGCGTGTGTTTGTGGGTAGTGTGTGTGTTATGGGTAGTGTGTGTGTTTGTGGGTAGTGTGTGTGTTGTGGGTAGTATGTGTGTTTGTGTGTAGTGTGTGTGTAGTTGGTGTGTAGTGTTTGATTTGTGTAGTGTGTGTATAGGTGTGGTAGTGTGTGTGGTTGTGTGTGGGTGAGTGTGTGTTTCAGTGTGTAGGTGTGTGAGTGTGTGTTTGAGTGTGTAGATGTTTGTGTGTTTGTGTGAGAGTGTGTTTGAGTGTGTAGGTGTATGTGTGAGTGTATATATATATATGTATAGATATATATGTAAGTGTATATATATATATATATATATATATATATATATATATATATAAGTGTGTATATATTTATAAGTATGTGTGTGTGAGCTTATATATATATATATATATATATATATATATATATATATATATATATATATATATATATATATGTATGTATGTATGTGAGTGAGTGAGTGAGTGAGTGAGTGAGTGAGAAGGGAAGATAGGAAGAGAGTGTAAAACCCCTATCCTAAAAAAATCGTATATACCCTTTTTATTTTTTAATTATTAATTTAATTATAGTAATTAGTGGCTAAATAGGAGAAATAGATTTTTAATAATTTTTATTTTAGTTGTTCGGGCACTTAGAGGATTTATGGGACCATTAGGAATTTTTCAGAATTTATTTCATGTAGGAGACCCCTCGAGCAGTTGCTAGCCTAACGGTGTACATTATTCTAATCTATAAATTTTCTTATGAGTATATATATATATATATACAAATATATATATGTATATAGATATTTTAAAAAGAAAAAGGAAAAGAAAAGAAAAGATAAAAAAGTATTAAACAACTAATAATAATAATAATAATACTAATACTAATAAACTTATTAATAAACCAACCACTATAACCAATCCATTACCATATACATACCAACAAGTTTCCTTAGACCCGCCCTTAGCAAAGTGGACCACATGCCCCTTACGTTGGCAAATCCTAGCAACTTGCTAGCAAGTTAGCAAATCCAATCCTTTCCAAAGCTACAGCGACCCCCCCTATTCCAACCATCCAGACCCCGCCGACCGAACCATTCTCTCTTTCTCCCTTTTAAATTCATATATATATATATATATATATATATATATAATTTTATAAAACCCAAACCTAAAATCTCCAGACCCTCCTCTTCTCATCTAGACCTAGAGAGAGCCGCCACCGCAGCCAGAGAACCCCGCCAGGCCGTCCAAACCAATCCCGACGATCGCGACCTCGCACACTGCAGATTCCCACATGAGGTACCTACGTTCCAGAGTTATTTTTTGTCGACTCGCTCAACCAAACGCCGTTCCGTCTTTACCGGTATGCTCACCCCTTAACCCTCTTCCATATCTGTATGATAGCAGACCTCGAACAACATAAAACCCTAGGCGAAAATAGCGTCCAAGTTGGCGCAAGCAGACCCAATTCTAGGATCGCAGAAAACTGCGGTGACCACCCATGTTACCAAGTTCGTATCTTCCACCACAGAGATCTGAATTCGGTGATTCTTTTTTGTATGCATAGACCACTTGACCTAGTTTATTTTCTGTTAAATAACCCTAGATTATTAACTGCTGTGGACAGAATAAAATTCGTCACAAAACCCCGCGAACCCACTTTTTCCAGATTTCCAAAAGTTGGGAAACGGAGCGCGCCCCGCCAAACGGGACCGCCCCGCCGTGTACCAAGTGTACCGAACGATGCACGCAGCATAAACGGACACGTAAAAATTTGTGGAAACTGATTCGGACGCGTGTGCGCGCCAGAATCAGGCCGTATCCGCGGACACACCCAGTGTCGCAACTTTTGTGGAAGTCGTGCGCATTTTGTGCACGCTTGTCAGATTGCGACAAAACTTGCTCCACTGGACTCGTGGTAACGCGCTGGTCCCGTGATCCAATTTTTACACAATTCTAAGACGGTTGACCAGATCGCCAATTGGCGGGTCCCACAGTTGATTTTTTAGACAAAATTGTGTTCGGCCCATCGGAATCCACATTTGGACATACCGTTGTGTTCATATTGACATTTAGGGTTGTTTGACCTATAGTTTATCCTATTTAGAGACTGTTACCCTTGGCACACTTTTTGGTACAAAGTGGGCCACACGTGGACCCCAATTTTACCCGAAATTACGGTTTTGTCCCTGTGTCCAAATTGGACGAAAGGGAAGTACTTTTTAGCTATTTTGCTTATTTTGGGAACGTTGGTGATGTTTATTTCAGCATCCGGAGATATTTGTTCTGCGGCCATAGCTTTTGATCCTGCACGTTGACTTTTGGACAGTACACCTTGCAGCTTTCTTACCAGGCAAGATACCTTGCCAAATTGTTTACAGTACTTTGCATGCTAATTATATTTTTGTTTATTCATTGCATTTATGTATATTTGTTGCATGTGTAGTTTCTTTCAGTTATTACTATATATTAGATATGTTGACACACACTTGACACTTAGTATCATAGAGGATAATCATTAGGCGTATGAGCTTTTAACCACTCTGGTAAACCATAGTATATAGTTCGCACTACGGGCGTGTGTCGCGCTGGTCGCTACCCCAGAGGTATGTCGATTTCTGTAGAGTCGCGCTGGTCGCTACCCCAGAGGTATGTCGATTTCTGATGTCCATTGACGGATGTGTGAGTTGTGAGGCTTAGATCGAGTAGCCTACCCTTGCCCATACGTCGAAAAGTTATCCTCATTTGCATTCATATAGATTATCTTGTACAGCGTACTTATTTATTTTCAAATTATATACATATTTACTGTATTCAAGTTGGCTCACTTTTCTGTATCTTGTTACATCCCTCTGAGGACCTGGTCCTCTGTCAGGTGTATCTATTCTTGAGTATTTGCAGGAGCGCAGATTGGATGGCTATATATGTTTCGTGGATGTCCTCTCTTCGAGCCCGTGATTGCTAGCTGGTATTCTTATATGGTATTGTTGTGTTGTACTTATTTTATATTTCTCTTACATTCGAGTTGGTAGTGGATTTGTTTCCATCCAACTATCATCCTTAGATACTTATGTTGAGATCTAGTTATATAGATGCTGGTTATTCATTTATATTAATTTTCTGTGGATGAGATTTAGATGGTACCCTATGACTTATGACATATGTTTATACCACTTGTTGATTGATTTTCATATTACAGCGTACGCGTGGATTTTGGTTTCCATATATTGGAGTTGCCATATCCATGCGGCTGACATGCTTACGTGTTCCTAGTCCTACGTATTTTGGGACTGGGGCGTAACATATTTTTGTGGTGGCCCATGCAGGTCGAGAGCATATTATCTCGGTTACGTTACTGTACCGAACAAGCCTGCACCTAGGAATAGAGTATAGGATCTCATCCACAATTGACTATGATTCGCTCTCCTTCTAATCCATTCTATCTGAATAATTGCATCATGCTTGATTCCTGTACTTCTCTAATAGTTCTTTGAGAATAGCCTTCTGCTAGAATATAGGAACCCCTATTATTAGGATGATAATTATGGTAGCACACCTATTAATAATACAACGAGAATATAGACACACCACTAAGTTTAGAATATCTAGTGAACCCTAGAATTTCTTATCTATAGATTGGTTTACAATTACCCCTTGATGTATTATGAGGACTTGGGAGTAGTATAGATACTACTAGAGTTAGTTAGAAGTTTGACCATATTGTTTGACCCTAGTATTGAGGGACCAATAGAAATCCAAGGTTAAATATTAGGGCTGGACCTAACTCTTATGGTGAGATAATATTAGAACTATGAACTTAGATCATTGTCTTATTAGTAGCAGACAGTACCTTAGGAAGCCAAGAGCAATAAATATAATATTTCTCTTGATCATAACTCGAACATAGCAACTAGCATACCACTCCTCCTTAGAAAACCACGATGCTATCTAGAGCCCTATTTTAATTTCATATATTGTTCCTCTGCGACCTTTGCGTTCGCTAATTACGCGACGACTAAATTTTGTTCCTCTATTCTTCATCTTTCAACTCGTGCCATCTGACACTTCTGATTATAGACCAAGTGAATTTATTCTATTTTAGGATATATATAGCTTGCTAGGATTTTGGTTGTTACTCTTGAATTTTGAAATGGTGTGCTTAGTAGTTAGAACTTGATGGTTTAAGCTATTCTTGTAGATTGAGACCTGGTGCTTATCCCTTAGTTTTAAATTGCGTAATATGTGTCACGCCCCGGTCCCGCAGGGCCGTTCATCCTCGCTTTGGTCCCTACGGAGCCGATCGTCCTCGCAAGGGCGTGATGCCGTGCAAGCCTAAAGTGCGCTTGCACAAGGCCAAAGCTTGAAATAAGGGCAAGTAAGCTATTCAATAACTGAAGCAGCGGCACATAACATTGCAGAAAAGTGAAGAACACAATGGCATATAAAAATAGGCTCTTTTATTGATATTCACAAATGTTACAAGCGGCGCATGGCCGAGGTTACAATTCGCTCAAGCACTCTTCTCTCGATTACAATGATACCGTTCCATACATTATGTCCCTTTATACAAAAGCAACTCAAAGCAGGCACAACTCGATGCGGCTCCAGGCATCGACTCCAGATTTTTGGTTCCTTGGGATGAGGCACGACTATCGCTTACTCAGACGAACGAGCACCTGAGAACAAGCAGACTGTTGGTGGGTCAGCACTTTATACAAGTACTGGTGAGATAAACAACTGAACAGAAGCTACACCCCCTGAAACCCATACTAAGTTATCATGTGGCAAAATATTTCATTACTAGTGATCTTGCTAGTTTTACCTAAGTTCATTTCATGCAGTTAAGAACTATAGTCAGATTACATCTTTGAAAACATAACTTTAAAACAGTTTGCATATTCAAGCTATGAGCATACGAATCGGGACAGTGCTCTATCGTATAGTGCGCAACATGTATTGTGCAACACAAGTCTAACTCTCAGGGGCAAGGCAGCATATAGGAACTATCATTAAATCAAGCACACAAGTAACTATCATTCAAAGGTCGGTCCCCGAGAAACTCAGGATCGGTAGCGGTAAACCAGCTAACCAATGACTCCTTTATCTGATGCTATTAGCAGCTGTGACTCATGGTTGCAACATCACTGCCGTTATAGCAGCCGTAACCAAGGTTTAGCTCTTCACCAATAGCCATTGTCCGACCGATGCAAATGCATGCAACACTATCAGATAAACTCTATGATGCACATCTTAATGAGCAAACAGGCTTATGTATAAACTCATATTCTTACCCCATAGCCGAACGGTTATCCCTACAGCAGACACACAAGTTAGCCACAATTTTCATAAATGCATAAACTTATGAATCCATCTTCTGGTGTCACAAATGATAGGTATGCAAGAAGGTAAACCTAGCATGCTCCCTATCTATATGACGGTCCTGAGAAACTCATTGATGGACAACAACACCCCCCTAGATCCTTTCGGAACGGAACATCAGGGTGCTCTCACAATCCCTTTCGGACCGACCGATTCCCAGTGCCCCAGGAATCGACCGAGAGACTATTACCTTGTGCACAAGTTGTCCGAGACCAATACAACAATCACATTCACATTCACAAGCACTTAACAATCTAATAGCCACACCCCCCTGGAACCCGAAGGAACGGAACATCAGGGCGGACTATTAGACTATACTCTTCTTCTTATTCAAGCAAACACATCTTTTCACATATCTAATAGCACACCCCCCTGGAACCCGAAGGCACGGAACATCAGGGTGCACTATTAGTCTATGCATATACGAATCAAAGGCAACAGTTCGATATAGCAAAACAGACAAGCAAAACATATTTTTGACAAGCACGATTGATTTTATTTAATATGCAAAAACTATCTCTTTCTTTCTTAGCATAATCAGGGAAAATATTTCAGGCGATTTGTTTACTTATCTTCTTAGCATGGCGAGAGTTCGTTTGAGCTATGTCGGTGTAACTAAGCATGCAATATTTCTATCTTTCTTTTAGCATAGCAGTAGTTCGTTCTCATTTCTACAAGCATTCATATTCTCTTAGTTAGGCAGCATATTCGTTTCAATGACAAGCTATGTGAGTTCTCTTATTAGCATGCTGAGTCGGTTCTATCATTCTTTTTATGAAAATATTCTTCTTAAGCAAACAAGCATCCAAAAACTCAGATTCATTATTAAGTCGTGCAAGAATCAGAGAATGCAGTTCTGTCCACTCACATTGATTAATCGGTCGAGAACTCTCCGAGAAGACTTCCGTTCGAGCAAGCAAGGCGATCTCACTTGTACGTAGCGTCGATGCGGAGCGGGGCGCTACATACTTACCCACTAACAAAAAGTTTCGTCCTCGAAACTTCAAGGATAAACTTCTCGAAAACACAGAGCAGCGATAGTCCTCATCCCTCACCATCCCAAATCAAAACTCTAGAAGTCAAAACCCAATATAACTCTAGCCAACACAAATCATAAATCACATCTCAAGCAAAAGAAAACCAAATCCAGAAAACTTTTGCCGGCACTTTTGAGAATATTTACGGACTCATTGTATGGAACGTTCATTGCATCTCACATCAGGCACATCTCAGAGTTGGAAGCAACGGAATGGGCAAAGAATTGAGTCGCTCTGATACCATTATGTCACGCCCCGGTCTCGCAGGGCCGTTCGTCCTCGCTTTGGTCCCTACGGAGCCGGTCGTCCTCGCACGGGCGTGATGCCGTGCAAGCCTAAAGTGCGCTTGCACAAGGCCAAAGCTTGAAACAAGGGCAAGTAAGCTATTCAATAACTGAAGCAGCGGCACATAACATTGCAGAAAAGTGAAGAACACAATGGCATATAAAAATAGGCTCTTTTATTGATATTCACAAATGTTACAAGCGGCGCATGGCCGAGGTTACAATTCGCTCAAGCACTCTTCTCTCGATTACAATGATACCGTTCCATACATTATGTCCCTTTATACAAAAGCAACTCAAAGCAGGCACAACTCGATGCGGCTCCAGGAATCGACTCCAGATTTCGTGTTCCTTGGGATGAGGCACGGCTATCGCTTACTCAGACGAACGAGCACCTGAGAACAAGTAGACTGTTGGTGGGTCAGCACTTTATACAAGTACTGGTGAGATAAACAACTGAACAGAAGCTACACCCCCTGAAACCCACACTAAGTTATCATGTGGCAAAACATTTCATTACTAGTGATCTTGCTAGTTTTATCTAAGTTCATTTCATGCAGTTAAGAACTATAGTCAGATTACATCTTTGAAAACATAACTTTAAAACAGTTTGCATATTCAAGCTATGAGCATACGAATCGGGACAGTGCTCTATCGTGTAGTGCGCAACATGTATTGTGCAACACAAGTCTAACTCTTAGGGGCAAGGCAGCATATAGGAACTATCATTAAATCAAGCACACAAGTAACTATCATTCAAAGGTCGGTCCCCGAGAAACTCAGGATCGGTAGCGGTAAACCAGCTAACCAATGACTCCTTTATCTGATGCTATTAGCAGCTGTGACTCATGGTTGCAACATCACTGCCGTTATAGCAGCCGTAACCAAGGTTCAGCTCTTCACCAATAGCCATTGTTCGACCGATGCAAATGCATGCAACACTATCAGATAAACTCTATGATGCACATCTTAATGAGCAAACAGGCTTATGTATAAACTCATATTCTTACCCCATAGCCGAACGGTTATCCTTGCAGCAGACACACAAGTTAGCCATAATTTTCATATATGCATAAACTTATGAATCCATCTTCTGGTGTCACAAACGATAGGTATGCAAGAAGGTAAACCTAGCATGCTCCCTATCTATATGACGGTCCTGAGAAACTCATTGATGGACAACAACACCCCCTAGATCCTTTCGGAATGGAACATCAGGGTGCTCTCACAATCCCTTCCAGACCGACCGATTCCCAGTGCCCCAGGAATCGACCGAGAGACTATTACCTTGTGCACAAGTTGTCCGAGACCAATGCAACAATCACATTCACATTCACAAGCACTTAACAATCTAATAGCCACACCCCCCTGGAACCCGAAGGAACGGAATATCAGGGCGAACTATTAGACTATACTCTTCTTCTTATTCAAGCAAACACATCTTTTCACATATCTAATAGCACACCCCCCTGGAACCCGAAGGCACGGAACATCAGGGTGCACTATTAGTCTATGCATATACGAATCAAAGGCAACAGTTCGATATAGCAAAATAGACAAGCAAAACATATTTTTGACAAGCACGATTGATTTTATTTAACATGCAAAAACTATCTCTTTCTTTCTTAGCATAATCAGGGAAAATATTTCAGGCGATTTGTTTACTTATCTTCTTAGCATGGCGAGAGTTCGTTTGAGCTGTGTCGGTGTAACTAAGCATGCAACATTTCTATCTTTCTCTTAGCATAGCAGTAGTTCGTTCTCATTTCTACAAGCATTCATATTCTCTTAGTTAGGCAGCATATTCGTTTCAATGACAAGCTATGTGAGTTCTCTTATTAGCATGCTGAGTCGGTTCTATCATTCTTTTTATGAAAACATTCTTCTTAAGCAAACAAGCATCCAAAAACTCAGATTTATTATTAAGTCGTGCAAGAATCAGAGAATGCAGTTCTGTCCACTCACATTGATTAATCGGTCGGGAACTCTCCGAGATGACTTCCGTTCGAGCAAGCAAGGCGATCTCACTTGTACGTAGCGTCGACGCGGAGCGGGGTGCTACAATATGTACCCCACCTCAATACGAGTTATATTCCCTTTCCCTTGAGGCCAGTAACTGTTTTATTCTTACTATTGACACTTGCACTAAGACTAAGACTTAGTATGACCATGACCTATGTAATATGAGCGGATACCCTAATAAGTACCAAGACCCCTTCTCGTAGACCTTAACAGGAGTTTCTACGTTATCCTTAAGACAATTACGGTATTAGTTTATTGTTATAAGTTGGGTAGTATACCTCACAACCTAGTATCACATAGTCTTTTGCCCTATTATTGAAGTATGATTGAACAACATTAACTGTATGCTAGCTTAGGACGACAGTATTTTTTCGGACTGTAGAACTTAGAGGCTATACCCCTACTTTGTCGACTATCGACTTAGACAAGGAATTAGTATGACAACTGTAGAGATTGTAAGAGTCTTATCTTTTTGTGAACTTGAATTGTTATGTACCTTCTTTCATCATAATCCAGCGTATTTATATTTGTTGTACTACCTTGATTTATGCTGCTATTATAGCCTAGTTTTTGCAAGCTTATTTTTTTATCGAGCTTGCTCATGGCATATGTATTATCGGGTGCACACAATGATATAATTGCCTAATCAGAATCGGTGTATTAAGGTCTAGCTAACCTTAGTGCGCTTGGTTCGCTCTTCGCATGACTACTTTACATAGATTGAGATATATGTGTCACGCCCCAGTCCCAAAATACCGAGGGACCAGACGCGTGATAATGGCCAGCAGCACACACCGATGGACAAACCCAATTTAATGGATCCATCGGGGCATGCTTAAGCTATAATATATCAATAAGTAGGTCCAGTAATACAAGTCACA